>JAEIGQ010000272.1:0-345342 GCA_018904275.1 Lordiphosa clarofinis
CTAATGAAGAAACAATTAAAGTGTATTATTAAACGTGGTCAGAAAAGTGACTTTTTGGGGGTTAAGCCTGGAACGAACTTTGTCCGAGCAGTTAAAGTTTTTAATAGTCGATTACATCACAAGCATGGCATTACTAAAACGGCTAAAGGAAAAATGTTTGAATAATATACGAAAGTATGCAAAAGAATTTATACGGAATACTTCACTCCAAGGGTTGAAATACGTCTGGGACAGCAATTTGCCATGCTGTGTGAAATTTTATTTCGGAATAATATTCGTTGTTGTTATTTGTGTGGCCGTTAAATTGTCCTTGAACGTGTTTAATAAATGGGACAGCACACCAGTGATAATTGGAATTAGCTCAGCTTTGACCCCCATTCATCAGATTCCTTTTCCAGCCATAACTGTTTGTAATATGAATCAGGCCAAACACTCAAAAGTGGCGCATTTTGTCTCGTAAGTAGCTATACTTTACTTCTATTTTTTATATCCTTGCAGATGGTATATTAAAATTAAACAAATGTTTGTATAGCATTTAAGAAAGCTTCTATGACCTCATAAAGTATATATATTCTTGATCAGCACAACAAGCTGCGTTGATATAGCCATGTCCGTTTGACTGTCCGTCCATCGGTCTGTCTGATTTTATGCTCTCTCCTCCATCGGTCTTAAAGCTTTCTTAACCAAACTTTGGGCGGAGTCTTAAGGTACAAATACGCTGCACATTTGTCGGAACCGCCGGAACCGGTCATTTGTCGGAATGACTATAGTACATAGCTTCCATAGAATCGAACGGTCGAAAAACTAGTTTTAGTGAGTGATATATGTTTGTAGCCAATAAAACGGGTATTTGTTAGAACTTGTTGATGCGTGCTCGTTGAGCGTGCTATGCAGACTGTTTATTGTCGATCAGCATATCGAATTAGAGATGAGCATACAATTTGTTCAATGAATGATATCGATAGGTTAACATTGGTTTACATATATAACAGTGAGAAAAACAATTTCGTTTTCAATGCAAACGCCTCCAATTCTCGTATTTATAAGTTTTGTATTCTTTTTCAAAATTTCGCCAAGATTGATAAGAATTGGATAACTATTTAGTATAGCTGCCATAGAAGTGATAGGTCGGATAGAAAGACTTAGTAAGCAAATCTTTTTTGTTTCCAATGCTATTATATTGAATGCGGCGCAAAACTTCAAATTTAAAAGTATAATATGCTTCCATAGAATTCTGCAAAGTTGGATCCAAATCGGATGACAATAGCATATTAGTCGGAAAACTGGTTCAAGTGAGAGCGATTGATTATTTTTAATGATAGATGCTTTCCATAAATGAATATTATAAGTTTAAATATTTACAATAGTGGCGAGATTGATCCATTTAGCCATATAACAAACTGTCCAGCCAAATTGTCAAAGTGCTGCTCAGCTTGGGGAATCACTTCATTAACATTTTTCAGCCCCAATTTTCACCATAAAGAAAATCATTTAAAACCATCATTTATATAAATAATACAAGCTGCAAAGGTATATAATCTTCGGCAGAGCCGAAGGTGGCTTACCAATATTTTATTAATATGTACTACAATTCATTACGGTATCATCAAACTTCAGAGGAACTTTGGACTACGCAATGCTGCAAAAAACTTGTTTTATGGATATGAATTACACAGAGTACAGTAATGTTAAAGGTCGTTTCAAAGGTGACACGTTCTCTAACTTCATAGTTAACATTTCGGAAAAGTGCGAGGATATGTTCGAATCGTGTACCTATCAGGGAAAGAAGCTGGCCTGCACTGATATTTTCAGAGAAATTTTTGTTGATGAGGGCTTGTGCTGTGTGTTTAACCTACTACATCCATATTATCTATACAAGTTCAGGTAAATATTTTCAGTATATCTTGTTTTTATTAAGATAAGGTAAAAGTGGAGCAGGATCATAAAGTTCTGCAAATGTAATTAACAGGGAGAAGGAAACATTTTCGAACACCATATCTCAGTCGATCTCTACCACAAGGTTTTGCTTGTAGGTAGTTGTATAACCGACCCTAATATCTCACTCGATTTCAAAGTGTTGTAAAAAAAACTGTTATAATTGGTCACTTTGAAATGCTTCACAAACAAAGAGAGTGAGTTGTTTTTCGAGAAAGTGTCTCGCTCAGTAAGAAACAGTTATTTTCTTTATACCCTTGCAGACGGTATTATAATTTGGCCCAGAAGTTTGCAACGCATAGAAATTTTCAATTCCGACCCTGTAAGCTATATATATTCTTGATCTATTCTTGAGCTCAGTCGATGTAGCTTCCGTCAGTCTGTCCGTTTCTACGAGAACTAGTCTCTCAGTTTTAAAGCTATCTTGCTGCAACTTTGCACAGAGTCTTCTTTTTTCTAAAACTACTAATATGCCGGAACCGACCGGATCAGATGACTATATCTTATAGCTGCCATAGGAACCAACGCGTTGGTACGACCGTTGCAACGGTCGGAAAATGGGTTTTATGGGTCTGCAATGGAAAAAATTGGTCGGAAAATGGACTTTAGTTAGCTAGCGCTCTTAAACTCTGGTATTTCAAAACATGTGCCAGGGTATACAAAATTCGGCACTGGCGAGGTAAGCTTAACCTTCTCGTTTTTTCCTGTTATGTGTTCTGTAAAGACACTTATTATTGTGAGGAAAAATATAATATATTCAGACCCGTTACTCGTAGAGTGAAAAGGATATAATATAGTGTTTAGAATGTATGTAACAGGCAGAAGAATCATTTCCGACGACATAAAGTATATACATATTCTCGAGCCGCTTGAACAGCTGTAAACTACTTTTGTCTGTTTGCAGATCCAGTTTAATTCAAATTATTGCTACGCCCACCCCCGCCCCAACAATTCAAAATGTTGAATAACTCTCACAATTATTAAAACATTGATCTCAAATTTAAAACTTACATTTATATTCGCAATATCAAAGTTTTGCATTTGGCTGGCTCAAGGCCAGCGAAGAGTTACAATTTAATGTAATCAACACAAATCAATAGAGATTAATCACAGCATTTTGGAATAGCAAATGGTATGTCCGTTCAACGATCGCTGTTTCGAAGATAACCACATCTTCTCGTCAGCGGACTTTTTGTATTGCATGTTCACATTTCAAACAACCACACAGTGCCTTATATGAGACTTAGAGTCGGCGAATAACGCATTGAGGATTTCTATGTATTAATATCGCAGCCTTAAATTCTGCTATGATATTTTAAACGTGTTGTTTCTGCTTACCAATTTACTGTAATTAATTTTCTGTTTTTATACCCGTTACTCGTAAAGAAAAAGGGTATACTAAAGTCGTGCAAATGTATGTAACAGGCAGAAGGAATCATCTCCGACCACATAAAGTATATATATTCTTGATCAGCATCAACAGCCGAGTTGATATAGCCATGTCCGTCTGTCCGTCTGTCCGTCCGTCCGTCTGTCCGTCTGTCTGTATGAACACCTAGATCTCAGAGATGGTAAGAGATAGAGGTTTGAGATGTATGGGACAAATGCTTCTTTTATCTGCACGCAGATCAAGTATTTCAAATTTTGGTCACGCCCCCTCCCGCCCCCGCAATTAAAAAAACGTTATATCTCCTACAGTTTTAAAGATAGACGATACGTACCTTCTAGAGATATTTAGTAATTAGCAAACTGAATCGATCAAGATCGGATGAACGGTTCTCAAGTTATGAGCAAAAAAGTGATACAAGCCGCTACCCCCCTCCCACCATAAAAAAAATGTTGCATACTTTTTGGATGGTCACCCTAAGGAACGCAGGAACAATGTTAAACATGTTTTTTCATGAGTAACGGGTATTATAAAGTCGGTTAGAGCCGACTTTAACTTACGATCTCGTCTGTTTGCTTATGGACTCGGCAAGGTGGCTGGTCAATCTGCCCAATGATCCGCCAGAGCAGAGCCACGAGTTTTTTGTAAATAGACAGGGTATTTGTTTTGTTTGTTTTTAATAGGGAAATCGTTCTTTGGTTTTGATTTTAGCGAGCTGCTTTTTGTTAAAGGCTGGCTATATCTATAATCCCTGAAATCTTTATCAAGATCGGATAATAAATAGCTGAGTTAAAAAATGTTGCGTACTTCTCGGCTGTTCCTATTTCTTTCCATGAGCCGACTTGAATTTACCCTCGGGCTTCAATCAAAGTCTGTGGAAAGGGCAGCTTTAACACTAAATTTCATTTATTGGCCCACAAATTAAACACCGAAAAATTAAATTTTGTTAGCTAGTTCCTTGCTAAGGTTATAACTCGGTGCTCTCCACTAGTCGTTACGCTTAAATCAACAAAGAACAGTGTCTGAATTCGACAGAGACTAGATAATATAAACGCAAGATTATATTCTCAAATTAAATCTAATTATTTTGAATAACTTTCAAGTGCGCCTTACATCCGGGACTATACGTCATCCAAAAAGTTTGCAGATATAGCAGTGGATTGGAATCCTATTACAGGATATCCAAAAACTCTTCCGCTGAGCTACTATCCCCGAGCAGGAATGGGAGTTGGCGTAGCTATGGGTCTTAAAATAGTACTCAATGGTCACATTAACGATTATCACTGTTCCTCTACTAGTGGACAAGGATTTAAGGTTTGTACCCTACTCTATTGAATTTTTCAATAGTAAGATATTTAATATCGGAATTGGCTTATAGGTGCTTTTGTACAACCCAATTGACCAGCCCCGTATTAAGGAATCTGGACTTCCTGTCATGCTTGGTTATCAAACGACTTTTCGCATAATAGCCAGAAGCTTTGAAGCAGTACCAAGCATTAGGAGCATTCATCGATCCAAGCGTCAGTGTATATTTAGTGATGAACAAGAACTATTATTTTATCGCTACTATTCGCGTCGCAATTGCGAAGCTGAATGCGATGCACTATATTTCCTTAGACTGTGTAACTGTGTTCCTTATCAATTGCCACTGGTTTACACCAATAACGCTACGGAATGCAACGTATCCCACTTTGACTGCCTGAAGATTGCAGAAAAGCAAATTTCCGACTCGAAGAGTACTGCATGCAAAGAATTGTGTCTTACTAGCTGCCATGATCTGCAATTTTTCCCCGATGCGTTTTCAGCACCTTTCAGCCAACAAGAAGTTAGAGCTGAGAGTGATAATTTGAAAAATTTGTCAGACGAATATATCCGAGATAACATAGCTGTAGTGAGTTTTTATTACACTGAGAACTATTTTCGAAGTAATGTAAAGACATCGTACACGGGTCCAACTGAGTATATGTGTAAGTATTAACAGAATTTGAAATGGGATATTGATATTAGTCACGTTCTTTTTTCTAGCCTTAACAGGTGGCATTATGAGTCTAATGGTTGGATTCAGCGTAATATTAATACCTGAACTATTTTATTACGTATTCCTAAGGTTTCCTTTTCTATACCTAAGAAATAAAATCTAAAATGCACAGATGATTTATAAATAATAATAATTAACAAGCAGAGCACCACATTCAAGAACTTAAACCTGGTGAACAGTTTTTTATACTGAGTTTGGGTTGGACAGAAGCCTTAATTACAAAGTGAGAATATCATAATTTTCTTCTTATGATTGATATGAAAAAACGGGACATGACGAACTTTGGCTTATACCATCCGCTGGATGATCTAAATGTCCTCGTTCGTTCTGCGTATTTCCTCCTAAGAGATAAATGCCCATTCGCTAGATCATCAGAGACGGACACTGCCACTCCCACCCACCGACCAGCCACCTCCCACCCATATCCCTCCCACTGCCCAATTAGTTACCGCCCACTTTCCACCCACATCCCACCCACATCCCACCCACTTCCCGCCCACCTCCCACCCACATCCCTCCAACCACTTCCCGCCCACTAACAACCCCCCCCCCAGCCCCATTACCAACCACATCGCGCCCACTATTCTCCCACTTCCCAGTGGGCAGCCCGACGGTATTTTCAACATCGGACAATTAATTAATTATAATTATTTAGTATTTCATCTCTACAAACCGAGATTTAAGTCAATCGGGAGAAAAATAGTACTTTGCATGCAGAGTTTTCTAGGAATTTTCCGGCCGTTGAGTCAAATTTTCCAACATCGGAATATCACATCTCAATTTATTTCCCTTACTATTCTCACAAACCGAGTTTCAAGTCAATCAGGTGGAAAATATTTTTTGCATGCAGAATTTTCCGGCCATTTTCCTCGTGGACGGGTTTTCCAAAATTAGGAAACACGAGTCGAATATTTTGCGTAATATGTTTGCAAACCAAGTTTCAAGTGAATCGGATGAAAAAAAATGTTTACCATACAAACATTTTCGACGCTTTTCCGACTTTCCGGGTGAGATTTTCCGGAAAATTGGAACACAGTTATTGTTGAATTTTCATATAGACCTTTGAAAATGAGTTTGAATCTGATCGGAAAATAAACAAAAAAGTTTCATACAACAGTTTTCCGCGAATTTTCCGATTTTCCGGGTGGGATTTTCCAAAATTTTAAAGTCACTTTTTATACACTTGAAAAGTGTATTATAACACAGGCCAACAAAATGACCATTTTTGTGAGGTGCAACCCTTTTGATTTATAAATATGATAAGTTTATGTTTACTGATTCCAAAACTGGTATCGGTTTCGTTCCATCAGCTCTTGTTTCCAAGATATAGCTGAAAAACGAAAATCTTGCATTTTTGGCACTCTAGGATTTATGGAGGCCACACTAGGCATAAATGTCTGAGTTTATGAGCTATTTACGATAAAGGACATATCATTGCAAATTAAAAAAATCATAGGGACCATATAAGTCCAGCGGAAAGTGTCTAATTTGGCCTTTAAAGAGAGAAATTTTTCGATTTATAGCATTTTTATCAAAATAAATCATCCCGTTTAAGGAAGCGCTGTAGTTGGATTAATACATTCGCCATCTGAGCATATAGCCAAACATATGATCTAATTTTGTGATTTTTATGGCATTTAAATAAGTTTATTTGGCAAAGATATGGCGTGTTTAAGACGAAAATACATAATTCAATTTATGGGAGGAAAACTAGATTGTTACTCTAAATCTGTATAGGAACTTTAAAAGGGCTACTTGGTTCGGCATAAATTGTAATATGTTTACATGTAGATGATAAATTATATTTGGAAACAAGTAGCCTTTTCACAGTTCCTATAAAAATTTGAGTTACAAATCTAGTTTTCCTCCCATAAATTTAAATATTTAATTTCGTGTTTAAGAGGCTATATCTTTGCCAAATAAATTGATTTAATCGCCATAAAAATCACAAAATTAGATCATATGTTTGGCTATAGGCTCAGATGGCGAACATATTAATTCAATAACTGCGCTAGCTTTAACGGGCTATGAAAAATGATAAAAATGCTATAAATCGAAAAATGTCGTTCTTTTGAGGCCAATTTAGACACTTTCCGCTGTACTAATATAGCGGCTATGATTTTTAAAATTTGCATTGATATGTACTTCATCGCAATTAGTTCATAAATTCAGATAATTATGCCTAGTGTGGCCTTCATAAATCCTAGAGTGCCAAAAAGTCGACTTTTTGGTTTTTCCGCGATATCTTGGAAACAAGAGCTGATTGAACAAAACCAATGATACAGTTTTGTTCAGTGAAGTCTATATTGACTTATTATGATTATAATCCCTTGCAAAGGGTATTATAATTTTGCCCAGAAGTTTGCAACGCATAGAAGGAATCATCTCCGACCACATAAAGTATATATATTCTTGATCAGCGTGACGAGCTGAGTCGATTAAGCTTTGTCCGTCCGTCTGTCCGTCTGTCTGTTTCTAAGCGAACTAGTCCCTCAGTTTTGAAGCTATCGAGCTGAAATTTTGCACAGACTCTTCTTTTGTCTGCACGCTGCTAATATGTCGGAACCGACCGGATCGGATAACTACTTCTTGTAGCTGCCATACAAATAATCGGTCAACAAATGGATTTTAATGAGAAAAACTGTTTTTTTCTCAATATTACCGCTCTCAATCATGGTCATGGGTAATATTAAATGTTTTTAAGCTGATCTGTGATGTTTGGTCGAAGTCGCTAACCGTTGAGACAAGCGATTTCAAGTGTATAAAAACTTCGGCACGGACGAAGTTAGCCTTGTTATGTGTAATTTTGAAAATGAGTTTGGAGCTAATCGCCGGCAACTAAAGTTTTGCCCATACAACCTTGAGCACCCGCTTTCCACCCAATGGGGGTTAATTTTCCGGAAGATAGGTATGCAGTTGTTGTTGAATTTTCATATAGATCTTTGAAAAGGAGTTCGAACTTGATCGGGTGAAAAACAAAAAAGTTTCATACAACAGTTTTCCGCGAATTTTCCACACTTCCGGCAGAACTTTCCAAAATCCGTTCTTAGTACTCACTTTCAGCATAAGATAAAACTATTGTGAAAATCTCATCTTCCTATCTCTTATGGTCAGTCAGTCAGTCAATTAGTCAGGTTGAACTCTTTTATATATACAGACTAGCAAATAACCCGTCGCGCTTCGCTGCGGCTTCAACAGTTTAGAACCAACGCACACCCACTTCCCGCCCACATCCCACCCACATCCCACCCACTTTCCACCAACTTCCCGCCCATTTCCCGCCCACATCCCAGCCACTTCAAGTCCACATCCCACACACTTCCCGTCCACTTCCCGCCCTCTTCCCGTCCACTTCCTGCCAACATCCCACCCACTTCCCACCTACATCCCACCCACCTTCCACCTACATCCCACCCACATTCCACCCACTTCCCGTCACAATCCACCCAATTCCTGTCACATTCCACCCACTTTACATCTACTTACCACCAACTTCCAAAACAACTTACCACTCACATCCCACTCACACCACCCACATCCCATTCACTTCCCAACCACTTCCCAGTGGGCATCCCGGCGGTATTTCCCACATCGGAAAGTAAAAACAAAAATGAATTCTCATTTTGACATTACAAACCGAGTTTAAAGCCAATCGGATGAAAAATAGTTTTTTGCATGTAGAATTTTCCGACCATTTTCCTCGTGGGCGGATTTTTCGACATTGAAAAATCACATTTTAAATTATTTCGTATTTTGTCCTTACAAACCGAGTTTCAAGCCAATCGGATAAAAAATAGTTGTTTTCATGCAGAATTTTCCGGGAATTTTCCGACCGTCAGGGCAAATTTTCCAGCTTCGGAATATAACATTTTAAACTATTTCGTATTCTATACTTACAAACCGAGTTTCAAGCCAATCGTATGATAAAAACTTTTTTGGATTCAGAATTTTCCGGCCAATTTCCTCTTGTGCGGATTTTCCAAAATCTCTATTTCGCGTACTATGCTTACAACTTATGTTTTGTTATGTGTAATTTTGAAAATAAGTTTGGCGCCAATCGCTGGCAACTAAAGTTTCGCCCATACAACCTTGACCACCCACTTTCCACCGAGGGGGGTGAATTTTCCGGAAGATTGGTATGCAGTTGTTGTCGAATTTTCATATAGATCTTTGAAAATGAGTTTGAACTTGATCGGATGAAAAACAAAAAAGTTTCATACAACCGTTTTCCGCGAAATTTCCACATTTGCAGATAGAATTTTCCAAAATCCGTTCTTAGTACTCACTTTCAGCATAAGATAAAACTACTGTGAAAATCTCATCTTCCTATCTTTTATGGCTTAGGCTGTACGACGGTCACCAGTCAGTCAGTCAGTCAGTCAGGTTGAACTTTTTTATATATATAGACTAGCATAGTACCCGTCGCGCTTCGCTGCGCCTTCAATAGTGCAACAACGCACACTCACTTACCACCCATTTCCCGCCCACATACCACCCACTTCCCGCCCTTTCCCGCCCACATCCCACCCACATCCCACCCACATCCCACCCACATACCACCCACATACCACGCACTCCCACCCTCTTTCCACCGTCCACTTCCCGCCCACATCCCACCCACTTCCCGCCAATTTCCCGCCCACTTACCGCCCACATACCACCCACATCTCACCCACTTCCCGCCCACATCCCACCCACATCCCACCCACATACCACCCACATACCACCCACATACCACGCACTCCCACCCTCTTTCCACCGTCCACTTCCCGCCCACATCCCACCCACTTCCCGCCAATTTCCCGCCCATTTCCCGCCCATTTCCCGCCCACATCTCAGCCACTTCAAGTCCACATCCCACACACTTCCCGTCCACTTCCCGCCCTCTTCCCGTCCACTTCCTGCCAACATCCCACCCACTTCCCACCTACATCCCACCCACATTCCACCCACTTCCCGTCACAATCCACCCAATTCCTGTCACATTCCACCCACTTTACATCTACTTACCACCAACTTCCAAAACAACTTACCACTCACATCCCACTCACACCACCCACATCCCATTCACTTCCCAACCACTTCCCAGTGGGCATCCCGGCGGTATTTCCCACATCGGAAAGTAAAAACAAAAATGAATTCTCATTTTGACATTACAAACCGAGTTTAAAGCCAATCGGATGAAAAATAGTTTTTTGCATGTAGAATTTTCCGACCATTTTCCTCGTGGGCGGATTTTTCGACATTGAAAAATCACATTTTAAATTATTTCGTATTTTGTCCTTACAAACCGAGTTTCAAGCCAATCGGATAAAAAATAGTTGTTTTCATGCAGAATTTTCCGGGAATTTTCCGACCGTCAGGGCAAATTTTCCAGCTTCGGAAAATCACATTTCAATACATTTCACCTACTTTCCTTTCAAACCAAATTTCAAGCCAATCGGATAAAAAATAGTTTTTTGCATGCAGAATTTCCCGGCCATTTTCCTCGTGGGCGAATTTTCCGACATTGAAAAATCACATTTCAAATTATTTCGTATTTTGTCCTTACAAACCGAGTTTCAAGCCAATCGGATGAAAAATAGTTTATTTCATGCAGAATTTTCCGGGAATTTTCCGACCGTTGGGTCAAATTTTCCAACTTCGGAATATCACATTTCAAACTATTTCGTATTCTGTCCTTTCAAACCGAATTTCAAGCCAATCGGACGAAAAATAGTTTTTTGCATGCAGAATTTTCCGACCATTTTCCTCGTGGGCGAATTTTTCGACATTGAAAAATCACATTTCAAATTATTTCGTATTTTGTCCTTACAAACCGAGTTTCAAGCCAATCGGATGAAAAATAGTTTTTTTCATGCAGAATTTTCCGGGAATTTTCCGACCGTTGGGTCAAATTTTCCAACTTCGGAAAATCACATTTCAGTTCATTTCACCTACTTTCCTTTCAAACTGAATTTCAAGCCAATAGGATGAAAAATAGTTTTTTTCATGCAGAATTTTCCGGGAATTTTCCTCGTGGGCGGATTTTCCAAAATCGGGAAAACACGTGTCGAATTATTTCGCTTACTAAGCTTACAAATCAAGTTTCAAGTCAATCGGATGAAAAATGGCATTTTTCCCATACAAACTTTTCCGACGCTTTTCCGACTTTTCCGGGTGGAATTTTCCAAAACCCCGTCTTAGTACGCACTTTCACCACCAACAGAAACTCCTGTGAAAATTTCAGCCCTCTATCTCTTTCCGTTTGGGCTGTGCGATGATTGCCAATCAGTCAGTCAGTCAGTCAGTCAGTCAGTCAGTCAGTGAATCAGGACACTCTCTTTTATAGATATAGAGATAGGGGTGCCACAGAAATCACTTTCGCTCTAAGTTCGCTCGAATTTCATTTCACCCTGCCACAGAGCCTGTTTCGAGTGATTTGCAAATCGCGCACTCTTGAGTCGGCGATTTGCTTAAATAAGCCCTTAAAATGCATTTTGATTAAAATAAGCCTTATTAATTCTTGAAGGCTGTTCAATTAGTGAATAATCTACATCAAAATTATTGAACATTTAACATGTTAAGTTTATTAAATTAGCATTTTACTAAATCGCTAGTAAATTCGCTAGTTAAATCGCTAGTGAAATTGGCCATTCACTTCGACTCACCAAATCGCTAGTAATTCAGTGGTGCCACCTTTTTACATTTGAATTTCGAAATTAATCGACTTTAGTTGTAAAGTGTATAAAACACTGCTCGACAGCATTTTTCCCCATTGGACCAAACCAACTTTTTCTAAAGTAAATTGGCCCGCTGATCACGAAAATCGCCATGAAAACAAAATCTACTGACGCGTTATCGAGATATTATCGATAAACCTTTTTTCGATTTTTCAAAAAGTTACCCCCACTTAAACTCTCATAACTTTTTAGTTTTTCAAACGATGTTAATGATCTAAACAAATTTAAAAAGACAAAACTTGTCCAAACAGTTTGTTTTCGGACAAAAAAGAGCTGGGTCGAGTGCTTTTAACGCTATGGGCTCAAATGGAGAAAAAAAATGTTTTTTTTTTGCCAAATTTGAAAATTGATCGAAATTAAAACGCTTGTAGATTCATAATTATACAAAATTGTTATGTTTTTTAAATTGGACAGTAAAAACTATTCAATTTACTTTTAAATAAGCCCTTAAATACACAAATCGGACTTAAAATAGAGTTTTCAAGAATTTTTTTGTGAAAATAGGCAAAAATGTAGTTTTCTTCAAATACCGCTGTGACCGATTTTTCTGACTTCTAGTGAGTGGTTTTAATAAGATCACGCATAGAATTATTCTAATATGTATAAAATTTTGTTGCAAAATTAATAAAATTTTATTTTTAACACTTTCAAAATATAGACCACCACTTTTTGCGGTTGTATGCGTTCCTTGTAGACTCTCGGATAAGACCATGACAATAACACAGTTCAACAAATATTGGACCATTGAGGTTGATACTGTTCGACGGAGGCTTTCAAGCTGAGAAAAAGTCAATTTTCAAAATTATTCTTGCACGTCAAGTTTTTAAGATATCAATGGTCAAAGTTGGTAATAAATGCCTATAAAGGCAACTTTCAAAATTATAGGTACCTATTAAAAAGCCATCTTTAACGAAATAATGCTTGTTAAAATTTAGATAAATAGGTTGATTTTTCCTCTATTAAGGGTCATAAACCAAATTCTTGATTGCTGGGCTGTGGTGGCCGCCTAAACCTCAACCTCTCTGTCAAAGAAAAAAAATACGGATGCCATTGATTGTCCCAGGACATTTGAGGGAGCAGAACAATCATCTTACTGAGTGTTCCTTTTGCCTATCGAAAGTGTCGCTCTATTCAACAAGAAATAAAGATCATAATTCCCACCGAACCGTCTGTTAGCAAGATGCCAATTTACAATGATATTGATTATGGAAATGTCTTTCTCAAAGTGTATTAACTAGTGTCTTATTCTCTATTTAAGTGCAATAAAAATAAAGAATAGGATGAAATATATTTAAAATTGCATTGAATGTGCTACATTATTCAACATTGTCTTTATTTTTATTTACAGAAATAGAAGTTGGAAAAGAAATCCTGTTTGAATTTCTCTTATAGGGCACATTGTCTTCGGAGATTAGAGTCCAGCAGTAGACGGTCTCATCAGGTTTTAACCATGGTATCTTTTTTCCATGTTGGACACGTCCTGATAAAATTTTTTTCACGTATACTAAAAAGTGGTGAAGTTTATTTTGAAAAAGTTTAAAATAAATAGTTAGTAGTCTAGTAAGTTAGTAGTAAATGTAAAATCACACACCTAAAGTTCGAAGAAAAAACGCCCCTTGAATGAAAACTAAATTTTTGTCTTTTTTCACAAAAAAATTCTTGAAAACTCTACTTTATGTCCGATTTCTGCATTTGAGGGCTTGTTTAAAAGTAAATTGAATAGTTTTTACTGTCCAATCAAAAACATAACAATTTTGTATAATTATGAATCTACAAGCGTTTTAATTTCGATAAATTTTTAAATTCGGCAAAAAAAAAACATTTTTTTTCTCCATTTGAGCACATAGCGTTAAAAGCACTCGACCCAGCTCTTTTTTGTCCGAAAACAAACTGTTTGGTCAAGTTTTGTATTTTTAAATTTGTTTAGATCATTAACATCGTTTGAAAAACAAAAAAGTTATGAGAGTTTAAGTGGGGGTAACTTTTTGAAAAATCGAAAAAACGGCTTTTCGATAATATCTCGATAGCGCGTCAATAGATTTTGTTTTCATGGCGATTTTCGTGATCAGCGGGCCAATTTACTTTAGAAAAAGTTGGTTTGGTCCAATGGGGGAAAATCGAATCTCATTTTGTCGAGCAGTGAAACAGCTATTTTTGTGTTAAATCAGAGTGGCAACGCCGGCGCTATAATAATGACGAGAAGCCCCTCATTTGTTGGTAAATTTTATTATTTTTCAGAAATTGTTATAATTAAAATAAATAATAAAGGGGAAAGCATAGAACAGATGTCCAGAGCGAAATTTGCTTGGCTTTTCTGAAGGGCCTCAATCTCGCAATGGGCGACAGGGAAGCCGCTGCTGCAGCCTGAAAAGAACTGACTTTAAATCTGGCCAGCTTTTCCTCCGATTGCTTGAATTGAATAATGCGTGGCCCAATGTTATTTTTGGGCATAGCATCGTTTACCCGTATAATCTTGCCTACGCATGCGTCTGATTTAGAAAGAAGGTTAAATGCGGATCCAAGGAGGCTGCACTCTAGCGTATTCTGACAGATTTGCTTCTTCCCTAAATCGTCGATTGCCATCTGTCCTGCGAGAATCATTTATTTAATTAAAGTAAATCTTTTGCTAACATTTTCGTTCGCCGTTCTGACGTAACCGTGATGCAGCTAGAGTTGCAAGGAATCATTTTTTTTGTGGCGGGGAGAAAATTTGAATTTTTTGTGTGCGAAATAAAAAAAATTTAACTTAGTTGAAGAAAATTATGTTTTAATACCCGTTACTCGTAGAGTAAAAAGGGTATACTAAAGTCGTGCAAATGTATGTAACAGGCAGAAGGAATCATTTCCGACCATATAAAGTATATATATTCTTGATCCGCATCAACAGCCGAGTCGATATAGACATGTCCGTCTGTCCGTCCGTCTGTATGAACACCTAGATCTCAGAGATGGTAAGAGATAGAGGTTCGACATGTATGGGACAAATGCTTCTTTTATCTGCACGCAGATCAAGTTTATTTCAAATTTTGGCCACGCCCCCTCCCGCCCCCGCAATTTGGAAAAAACGATATATCTCCTACAGTTTTGAAGATAGACGGTTCGTACCTGCTAGAGATAGTTAGTAATTAGCAAAATGAATCAATTTGCCGAAGAAATGACAAAGATCGGATGAACGGTTCTCAAGTTATGAGCAAAAAAGTGAACCAAGCACCCAACCCCCTCCCACCCTAAAAAATGTTGCATACTTTTTGGATGGTCACCCTAGGGAAAGCAGGAACACTGTTAAGCATGTTTTCTCATGAGTAACGGGTATATCGAAGTCGGTTAGAGCCGACTTTAACTTACGCTCTCGTTTTGTTTAAAAAAGAACTTATCAAAACATTAATATGAAAAGGCTTAATATAGTTAGCACTTGCCGGGTGTCTACCTTACGCAGCCAAGTTCGAAAGGGTTTGTGAACAAGCTAAAAAAATGAAATCGCTCGAAGTTCTGTGGCATGGCGAAAATATTCGAGCGATTTGGCAAATCGCTAGTGAATTCTGTGGCACCCCTGATAGATAAACATAAACATTATGTTCAAAAATAATAACAATTTTATTTCATACTATCCATTAAATTTATGTTGGCCTTCAACGAACTGACAACTAAACTGCACACTGCTAATATGTCGGAACCGACCGGATCGGATGACTATTTCTTATAGCTGCCATAGGAACTATCGGTCGAAAATTAGGTCTTTGTGAGAAAAACTTTTTTGTTTTTAATGTAAACGCCTCCCGCTTCAGCAGTTATTAGTTTTATACGCTTTTACACAGATTTGGAAGTTTTGGTCAAAATCGCATGACTATATCTTATAGCTGCCATAGGAACTATCGGTCGAAAAAGGGTCTTTATAAGAAAATCTTTTTTGTTTTCAATGTTAACGTCTCCGACTTCAGCGAATATTCATATTAAACACTTTTACACAGATTCAAAAGTATTGGTCAAAATCGGATGACTATATCTTATAGCTGCCATAGAAACTATCGGTCAAAAAGTGGGTTTTATTTAGAAAAATTGTTTTAATGCTGAAGTTCGTAAACTCTGATGTATTAAAACATTTGCAAGGGTATAAAAGCTTCGGCAAAGACGAAGTTAGCTTGGCCTTCTCGTTTTTAAATATCTCGATATTTGTCGACGGACCTAGCAAAAATCTTCCCAACAGTTCGTTAATATATTGTTTATTGCAGATAGCGAAGCGTCAATACTATTATTGATGACTAGATGACAATGCAGGAGTGGTAAAATTTTTTTTTTTAATTATCAAAGAGTCTAAGATTATTATGAAGTTTGGATAAATGCCAATTGAGTCGCATTTTTAGGAGGTGTGGACCAAAAATAGCGAAAATTGCCAAATTTTCATTTGAATATTTCCGAAAGCGCAGGCGTTGGCAAATATAATATATAAGAGTCGTAGCTCGAACAGTCCAAAACATTGCGAAATTGGATAATTTTTCGTATGACCTAAGATTATTAAGAAGATTTACGGTTTGTAAATCAAACTATTAAAAGAACCGCGAAAATTTCAAATTTGTCCAAAGATACTTAGGGGGTAGTAAAAGTGGCGCGTCCACCTTATCTGGATACCTGGACAGCGCAACAAGTAGTCATCAACTTAAAAAAAAGATTTTTGTTAGAAGACATATAATTTAACATGAATCCCCAAACATTGGGGATTATTGTTTGTTGTATTTCTGTGTCAATTTGCTGATGTGCATTGTATTCTAGACCATGAAAAGACAATTAAACCACCGCAATTAAGACAGATGCAACAATAGCAGTGTTTGCTTTTGTCGAAAGTTAAAAAATATTTGAAAAGCGCCTCTTGACTTTTTCCAGAATACCATTCGCCACACACTTCAAGCGGTATTTTTCCAAATATTGAATATCTACATACCAATTAAATGATTGCTATTATTAGCTTGGGTTGTTTTTACCTTGATCAGCACACAGCTAAATTTTGTGTTTTCCAAACTTGATTTGTAAAAAATCATCATTTTCACCGACAAATATAAAATAATTTAAAATTTCAAGCACAATTACTCAATAATCACTCTTGGCAGTTCCAATAATCTAAGTAATTTTAAGAGTAATTAAGTTTTAATAAATATTGGTCATTACTTTTTAAATCGAACGATCTGAAAATTCAAAATTTTTGACTTTAATGAAACAAAACCTAAGTTAGATGCGGACTCCCACCGAAACCAAACCTGAGAAATCTCGTTAAAAAAAAAAGAAAACACTTTTCCATTTGTTCGTTATTGACGATTTATAAAGTTGTTTATAAATTGAACAAAAATTTCTTTCGATTTGCAGAAGAACTATCAAATTAAACGATGTTCATTACTTAATCTCAATATAACGCAAAAATGAACTAGTTCAGTTCTTAAGAGTGAGCACCTCTAGTGTTATAATTTTTTGGCAGCGACAGAAAAAAATCGTATATCAGCCAGAATTCCCGCTGCCCGCCGTAAAAAAGGCTAGATTTGACGGGAAAAAGTAAATCGGCAACACTGGCCTGGCGTGAGGTGTACTTCTAAAACAGATGGTGAGGTGGGTTTGTCAGCTGTCTCTGTCATGTGATGTGATTTTCATTGGCCGAGAAAAAACCTTCCCGATCAGTCATTTTCACATTTTTGTTTTAGATTTGATTTCAGTTTAACTTCAGTATTAATCATTAAAAATGGCCGTTGAATGGTATGTTGCACCCACTTGCATTACTTGCATTTGGGCAGTTGTTGGCATTATCTGCCCCTTTTTTGCTCGTGGTCCGAATAAAGGGTAAGGCTTTTGATTTGCAATAACTACGGAATTTACATATGTATTTGCTTACAGAGTAATCCAATGCTGCCTTATGCTAACTGCTGTAACTTGCTGGCTGTTGTAAGTACTCACTTTTGAAGTATACAAAATAGGAAAAGCACGCTTCAAACTACATATGAAGTTCCATATGTACATATGTATGCATGTGGATTGACTTACGGGTGTAATCTACTCCTATTAAAGATGTCAATGAGAGTCTGTACACCAGGTAACAAAAGAATGGATGAAGTTGAACGTGAAGCGATGCAAACCCAAGGATAGGTTCTAAACTCTTTTAAGGCATAGATTCGATAAATACCTAAATTATAGAGTAGACTAATATCCTTGAGGTATCAAGCTGAAGTAAATTCAATGGCATCGCTTGTTAACATTAAAAACACAGTCAAACAGACAGTGAACTTAGCATAGACCAGATGTAGATTCTGGCATTCATCTAAACAAGCAGCTTTCAGGTCAGTAATGTACATAGATAGAAATCGATCAAGGGGGATAAGAGCTAGGGAATAAAATTAGTATATGCGTCGACCCTTTACAAAAACTGTACTCCAGCTATTAGAAATAGGTAAAAAGAGTGTAATTCAGTTTTGCAAATGTATGTAGTAGGCGGAAGGATGATAACTAGCCATTAAAAAGCTTCTCAACAACTTTGCCGTTCGAATTCTGAGTTAAACTTTAGGTCCTTTTATAAGCACACACGCCAAGTGACTGAGAGAAGCTTGGCCTGGCCCTTTGGGGCTGTATATCCAATTTTACATTTACACTTAAAATGATAAATATAAATATATATACAAGTAAGAGTGTTGCGGTCGAGTGCCCCAAAAGAAAAGTACACTGTCCCAAGAAATGTGGTTCCTATATCTTTGAATTCCTTTTATTTTAAAATTTATTTCAATAAATGGGCAGGCGCACTTGCATATCTTCGGTGTTTTTGATCAGATCTCATTGTGGTACACAGAATAGATAGATGTTGGGCCTAACTGAACATATATTAAGCCACTAGGTTCAAACTTAAAAATTGTAGCTCTGACAGTTTTTCGCGGTTAAAAGAAGATGGACGGCGAGTTTGCCAAAAGTTGATCTGGGTACGGTGCAAAAATTTGTGGCTCTACTTTTTATAGTCTGTGAGATCAACGCTTTTATACATAAAGAGTAACAGTTTTTCGCTGCTAAATGTAGGAGGATGTGAAGTTTTCCTGATCAAGAATATATCGCTCACTTACTTCAATACTGGCATAACTCAAAATAATCCATTTTGAGAAAAACACGTTTGAAGTTATCAATGGATTTTTACCTAAAAAAAATGGTTCTTTTAGTTTCAACTCAATTAAGTAAAATATTATAAATTTAGAATGCTTATTAATAAACATTAAAAATATGATGTTTTAACTGAAAAACGAAGTATGATTGGTCAATATCAACAGCAGGACAACTGAGATATGGGGGTTCTTGCATCAACATGAAAATGAACCTGGAAAATGATATTGCGACATATTCTCACCTCACATGAAAAGTAGAAGAGATAGCAATACGAAAATGTTTGCATAAAATAGTACAGAAGAGCGCGCACATTTCTGCATCATTAAGTCAAATATCGTATTTTTTGAGTTATGCCAGTATTGAAGTAAGTGAGCGATATATACTTTATGGGTTCGGAAATGCTTCCTTCTCCCTGTTATATACATTTGCACAACTTTTAATGATAACAGGGTATAAAAACACTAGGCATTTTGAATAGTTCATATCAGCTATATATATATCGATCCTCCCACGGATTGATATATCGTATAGCTGCCATAGGAATGATTAGCCGAAAAAGTAGTTTTGCTTTAAATGGTAGCGTCTTTATACACTTACTTTCAACACAATTTGACACTATTGAGCTCTCATATAACAAACTGGCAGGCATATATCATGCTCCATGGGTACATTAACTTAGGTCGAGCCGAAGTTGGCTTCCCTCTATTTTAGTAGTATATTAAGTTTATATAAATCTTCGCTAAGAGAGATGTTCAGCTCTGTCCTTGTTTGGATGTTTCACGGTTTCGTCATGCTGCCTTTCTCAACCAATTTATTAGCATTTAGTTCCGCAATATAGTTCCAGAAGGCTTATGTCCTTGGTGCATAACTACACGTGGAGGTAAAAAATAAACCCAGCTGAAAATGGAGGAGGATAGCGACTGCTGTGGGCAGTATTGCCAGCTCCTGTGGGTGGGGCTGTCATAGGTAAACGCGAGGAGGAAGACTTTTCAATTTCTAGCGCTGCGTTTCACTTGATAGCAAAAATGATGGCACAGTCCAAATACATTATTTGCCGATTCTCTGTAGGCCGATTAGCAAATCCCTTGTACGAACTTCTCCAAACGATTATAGTTGCCCGAGCGGCAGACATTCAAATAAGCCTCCAAGTATTAGTCCCAGATTGTGTCGGACATCTTAAACAGACTTTCCTTGTTGATGACATGCTCGACCCATTTGAGACGATAGGAGGACTGCAAAGTGGTAATGGCTCTACGCAAACCACCGCCCGATATCTGTAGAATTGACTTGTTGGCCTCCTCGTCGATCTGCATCTTCTTCTCGCCCAACGCATTGAAACGGAATTTGCGCAGTATGGTAAATTACCGGCGAAACACAAACTCTTTCAAGTTTTTTTTGTAAACAAAAAGAAATGTATATGGGCTCACTAATAACACAGTGCAACAAATTTCAACTTTTTTCAAAACTACCAAGCTACACCATGCGGAATCGATAGTGCTACCCGAACAGAGTAAATCCCTATCAGCGTTTGACTGGATTGGTAGCACTTTTTTTTTATGGACCCTCTAAGTTTTTGAAATTGAGTGTGATAACAAAAAAAAGGTGTCATCAGATTTGGGCAAACAGCTCATTAAGTTTGGGTGATAGCTGTAAACTGTCTTCAGCAAAGTTGTAGCTGACAGTCTACAGTATACATTTTTTTACAAAGATTTTCAAAAAAACTATATTTTCCGGGAGTTTTTTATTAAAAAACTTTTTTGAAAAATCTAATTTTTTTTCTGTTTCGAGTATAACTTTAAATAAATCAAAATCATTCGCATAAAAATGAAGCTTTTAAGATAACAAACATCTCTTCTGAACAAGGTTTTACAATCTGAACACTTCTACATCCTCTAAAGCGGCCCCAAAAGTGGGCCATTAAAAAAAATGCACCAATTTCTTCTCTAAGCTTAGTACCTAGACAACTAAATCTCTAAAACAGCGCAGTGTGACCGTTTTAAATTTTGTGGTATTTTGATAAAGGGTGGTATTTTGGCGTTGAACCGTCACTCTGCGTAAAAGCAAACAAAAAAGCAAAATGAACAAGTGTAAAAGAAACATTAACAATTTTTCTATTTGTGTCGAAAATTTATAACAAAAATAATGAAAAAATGAAATGGTTTCAGTAAAGATTTTAAAAAAGCATACCGGAAATGCTATAAAAAAGTATTATTGATAAAAAAAATGGGCTCCGAATTTAGTATGTTTGATATGTTCAAGAAATATCCTCGAATACGAAAACGAAAAGCAGCGTTTCTTCGCTATGATACCCCTGTCATTTGGACGAATCCGGACAGGAAGCACAATCCCGAGGACTGCTATGCTTGTAAAAATAAACGGGGCATGAATGCCATAAAAGCAAAAACTTTCCAATACCAGGCGGTTCCAAGTGTTCAGTTGCCGAAAGAGCGTTCAGTGGACACTTCATTGCCACTTGAACTGTGTCTGACTTTAGTCCGGGAGGGGACCAATTCTGATATCGCAAGGCTCGATTTTTTTGTTGCGAAACTAGAATTGTCTCAACGCAAGTCGAAAGAACTGGCTAAACTGTTAAAGGAACAAAACCTTTTGATGCCTGACGTGAAGATAACTGGTTACAGAAAACGCCAAGAAGATCTAAAAAAGTTTTCTTCCAAAAAAATGGCATTTCGTAAAGACATCAATGCAACACATTTACTTCAAGATGCAGCGTTTGGAGGGCAACCGAGACAATTGAAGTAGAACAGCAAGGCGAGGAATATGTTGACATTTTCGGAGACTATAGGGATTCTGATAATGATGAATCTTATGATAATAATGGGCGTATTCAGCAGATAATTCCGATTAGCGATTACTGATTTGCGATTGCTGATGAGTCTCTGCTGAACTGAATTTATTGCAGACTTTAAGATATCCGTTGGCTTTTGTACTTTTTATCAATGAAAAACACTCACACAAAATCTTCAATATTTATGGATTTGTTAAATTGAAAATTTTATATGAGATTCTTAACAAAGGTAGGCTGACCCCGCAATCGTTAACCAATCAAACGTTTTGTTCGATTTCTATTCAAAAAACAATCGTAAATCGCAATTATCTGCTGAATACGCCCAATGATTATTTCATAAATGATTAGTCGTTTTACTTCTATTTTGGGAAAATTAAAACATTTTTTTTTTTTTTATTCATGGATAGAGTACCACTTTTGAGGAATACCAAAAGTAAAAAGCGTAATGTTTTGCTAAAAAAGCTTAAAAAAATTTAATTGGCAGCTATTTTGGGGAATAACTCGAGTACATAAAAAACAATGACAGCCATAAAGTGCATTTTTTTGGAAATGCACACTTTTGAGGCCGCTTTAGAGGATGTAGAAGTGTTCAGATTGTAAAACCTTGTTCAGAAGAGATGATTGTTATCACAAAAGCTTCATTTTTCTCAAAGAGTGTATGCAAACAATTTCTATTTTTTAAAAGTTATACTCGAAAAAGTAAAAAAATACGATTTTTCTAAAATGTTTTTTTAATAAAAACTCCCGGAAACCAAAATTTTTTTGAATGTCTTTGTACGAAAAATTTATACTGTGGACTGTCAGCTGCAACTTTGCTGAAGACAGTTTGCAGCTATAACCAAAACTGAATGAGCTGTTTTGCTCAAATCTGATGACACCTTTTTTTTTGTTATCACACCCAATTTCAAAAACTTTGAGGGTCCATAAAAAAAAAGTGCTACCAATCTAGCCAAACGTTGATAGGGACTTAATCAGTTCGGGTAGCACAGTGTAATTTATGTGGATGCTAAAAAAAGAAAATCGGAACAGGCATTAGGCAAAACTTTTGTATTGTGAAATAGAAAACGCAAGAACTGTCCCTGAAAATATTGCATCCTATATTCTTAGACCCTCATTATAATGCCATGATAACCTACAAATCCAGGTATCGATACGGAACCGAATACTGAAATAACGATTGAACTAAAACAGAACCTTTTACCGAAAAGTAAGAAACGGAACCGAATCGAATTTATATTAATTCTTTGGGATATAATACATTTGTGCGAAGTTTCTTTCAATCCTTGAAGAATTTAAAAGAAGAATTTTTTGCGACCTTGTCCTCCTTTGATGCCGTCTTCTTTATCGCCTCAATCGTGACGTATCATCGTCTGCGAGAGCAAAAAAGACATCTTCAGTATTCAGTCCTATTATCTTATAGCAGTGTCCGGCAAAACACACATGCTCATTTTGCCTTTGCATGTGTGCGTTCTCATTTAGCACATTTTTGTTAGTGCAAAAGAGAACAGTGTACGCTCGTATAGTGTCTGTGTATCGACGCCGCTGCTACAGGGGATGGACGTCGCTACTTGTATACAAAGAACATTGAACGGTGCCGGACACTGGTTTATAGCAAAGACATTAGAATATGAAGATGAGTAACGCCATACGATTTTTTTTGCACACGATTTTTTGGTCCTGGCTTTTCAAATGGCTTTTCGCTCTCTTCAAAAGCCTGAGAGAGAGCGCTCTAGGGCAGAGGCGGCCAAATGGAGAGGACAAAAAAGTGGGCTTGTATTGGTGAAGAAGAAAGCTCTCTCCAGACAACACGGGTTTTACTTGCTATGCAGTGCTCACCGATTCACACAACCATAACTTCGGCTCGCGTTTGCTTAAAAACACGACCGACTTCGGCTCATATAAGGTGAAGGTTGCCGGGTCTGCTCTAGAGCCAGCCGCTTTTTTGTACGCATAGAGCGACAACCGACGACTGTAAGTGTGCACACGTATTCTCAAGAATTACTCACACAAGCAAGTGCATTCTATTTTTAGAATTTTACGCTCTCAACTTTCTGTGAGCGGAGAGAGCGCGATTTTCGTCGCCACCAAAATAAAATAGCTGCATAGTGCAAAACCAATATATGGCCGTTCCGCATCTTGAATATTATATTGGTTTTTGCTTATAGTATAGACCAAAAAATGCTGTATATACATATGAGTAATTATTTCTGAAGTGGGCAACCATTTTTTTTCATAGTCGCCATAGTCCAAAAATTTTAATTTTCAGGTTTTCATTTTTCAGTTTTCATAGATTTTTAATAGATTTTTCAGAATTTAACCATTGTGGGATGCATTTAACCAGGCCTTGAAAATAAATAAAAATTTTAAAAAAATATTGTTTTTCCTTTACTTTGTGGTAAAAATATTTGCGATGGTTGAACTGGAGGAACTTCAGAAATAATTACCCATATGTACATTATAATATTTTATTTATATTTTGCTTTAAATGTAATGTTAAAAACCCCTTTTGCCCATATACAATTAATCTGTCTCAGAGATGCTAAGAGCTAGAGGAAATAACATACAATGAAAAATTTGTTGCTTTACTATAACTAATTTCAATATTCTCATTACAGTTGGCTTTGCTGTTACATGACGCAACTGAACCCGTTGATTGGACCCAAACTATCCATGAATGAAATCATGATAATGGCACGTGAATGGGGAAACGAAATTAAACCCGAAATGGATGTAGTCGTCGGCTAAATTATTTTCCACATTTTGTTTGTTATTGTTTTCGTTTCATAGTCTTAACAAAAAAGTGCCTGCAATTTGCTTAAAAATACACATATATAAATGCACTTTCCAATTTCACACTTGAAAGTTAAATAAACTGTTTTGTAAAGTCTACATTAAAATTAAATACCGTAGTTATAATTATCAGCATAACAATCTGATGTGTCTTGTATTTTGTCAATTACACAGTGTTAAAAAAAAAAATATCTTTACATACTTTTCACGAGACCCAGTACATATTGTTGGGCAGGTCGAGTATAGCATTTCCTCATCCTTGGTTTTTTCCTAACACCCCCAAAATCTGAAGTTATGGCCCAAAAACCGCTTTTTGCTTTTTTACCTCACTTAAATAGATATAACTCGCGAATGGACCGTCTGATTGCTCATAACCTTATCAATTCCGATAGCCACGAGAGGGATCTAAAACATTATAATCAATGGTTTGACTAATTTAACGCGATGGCTGAGAAATGCGGCTTACAGATCTGGCATTTTGAACTTTTTTTGATAAATTTGTACTTTGACCATCACTGGTTTAACTTTTTTATTCTATGCGATTTTTCCTTAAAGTTTGTAATAAAAGCCCATTTAATTCTCCGTCGAACGGTTGTTGTCCCAATGAATTTGAATACCGTTTGACGAAGTTATGCGCGATTTTCTGAGTACACATCGACAATCTAGTATTTTTTTTTTAGTGTGGGAACATTTATGTTTACTTTCACATAATTGCCTCTAAAAGTAAACTCAGTTTTGATTTGGCGCCAGATTCAAATAATATTTTTAAATACTTAAAATGCAAATATATATAAACTTCCATGTATCAACACTTTTTCGCAAATATTAACGGTCTCTGAATACTGTTATCTAGCTTAAAAATAAATTGAGCTATACTGAGTAGATGTGGGCTGCAAGTGGTTGTTATTATTTTTTAATGAGCTAAAATTGGCAAATTAAACAAAAGAGCCGTGCACAGCCAGAATCTTATACAGGTAGGCACGGTTAAGGCTTGTGAAAAGCAGATTGCTTTCATGGCGCAAGCCTTGGCCACGCCTGGACATATCTGGTCTAATGCAGAGAACTAAGCTGCGGGTTCTATTTAATGATAAATCCCTTTGGTACCTAAGAAATTACTTTTCTAGTCCACAAACAGGGCCCAAAGATAACTGTCTAACCACGATTGTAGAGAACCGCGATAAAATACCATGGATGACCGATGATGAAGAATATAAAAACCACTATAACAGGATGGACGATCCCCATTGCGCTCATGGGGATCCTAGAAAAGAATCCCAAAAATCCACGAGCAGCTGGTGCAGCTAAAATTCCTGCTAAATTGCTGAAGACTGGCGAAATATTATTAACATCTTTACTTTTAAAAGGGAAACTGTTGAATACACATTGTCAACCATTGAAAATAAATACTATATACTTATAAGTGAGTTAAAGTCGCCCATACTGCACTTGCTGCGCTATGTGCTTATGCGGGCTGACGTCGACACTCTTGGATTTATTTGTTTTAACTCACTTCAAATCGAGCCAATTACACTTGTTGCGACGTTAGCTTGTGCGGGTCCTCGCCTCAAAAGAAGGCAATTTATTATGCGCTGAGTTTTTAGACAGGATAACGGGCCGGGCGTCGCAGCCCAAGCGGGTTATGCATTACCCATTGCTGCTTAAGGGCAAGCTGATGTCACTTTCTTCTCATTTTTACTTGGCGTGGTCCACTTTGGTTTTTATTTGGTATTGAATGGTTCGTCCATCCTGTTATAGTGATTTTTATATTCTTCATCATTGGTCATCCATGGTATTTTATCGCGGTTCTCTACAATCGTGATTAGACAGTTATCTTTGGGCCTAGTTTGTAGACTTGAAAAGTAATTTCTTAGGTACCAAAGGGATTTATCATTAAATAGAACCCGCAGCTTAGTTCTCTGCATTAGACCAGATATGTCCAGGCGTGGCCAAGGCTTGCGCCATGAAAGCAATCTGCTATTCACAAGCCTTAACCGTGCCTACCTGTATAAGATTCTGGCTGTGCACGGCTCTTTTGTTTAATTTGCTAATTTCAGCTCATAAAAAAATAATAACAACCACTTGCAGCCCATATCTACTCAGTATAGCTCAATTTATTTTTAAGCTAGATAACAGTATTCAGAGACCGTTAACATTTGCGAAAAAGTGTTGATACATGGAAGTTTATATATATTTGCATTTTAAGTATTTAAAAATATTATTTGAATCTGGCGCCAAATCAAAACTGAGTTTACTCTTAGGGGCAATTATGTGAAAACAAAAATAAATATGTTAGCACACTAAAAAAAATACTAGATTGTCGAAGTGTACTCAGAAAATCGCGCATAACTTCGTAAAACGGTATCCAAATTCATTCGGACAACAACCGATCGACGAAGAATTAAATGGGCTTTTATTACAAACTTTAAGGAAAAATCGCATAGAATAAAAAAGTTAAACCAGTGATGGTCAAAGTACAAATTTATCAAAAAAAATTGAAAATACCAGATCTGTAAGCCGCATTTCTCTGCCATCGCGTTAAATTAGTCAAACCATTGATTATAATGTTTTAGATCCCTCTCGTGGCTATCGGAATTGATAAGGTTATGAGCAATCAGACGGTTCATTCGCGAGTTATATCTATTTAAGTGAGGTAAAAAAGCAAAAAGCGGTTTTTGGGCCATAACTTCAGATTTTGGGGGTGTTAGGAAAAAACCAAGTATGAGGAAATGCTATACTCGACCTGCTCTACAGCGTGTGCTAGGTCATTTCGAAAGTATATTTTGGCTGTAACACTGTGTTATTAGTACCTAAGCTTTATAGAATGAATACAAGGGAGTGCAAACAATCGATCTGCAATAGGTTTAGCTACTACTGCAGGTACCGAGTATATTACAGTCGGGCTTGACCGACTTTCTCACTTTAAAGATATGCGCTAACTTAAAAAAGAAACCAACCTATATCTCGATTAACGGCCGCCCTGTCTAAGAAATAGAAATTGATCAGAAATTGTTCAGAAATTGATCAGAAATTGATCAGAAGTAGAAATTGTTCAGAAATTGATCAGTAATTGATCAGAAATTGTTCAGAAATAGAAATTGATCAGAAATAGAAATTGGGAACCTACGGCCACACTATATTTAGCACCAATTTCGCCTAGCGGCCTTTCTTACCTCGCTTAACGGCCAAAAAAAAAAACAAAAAAAATGTTTCCGAGGTTTCTTTTATATTTCCTTGATATATATACACAATTTGTGCTTCCCTCCGTAAGGTGTGCCCAATCCAGATTCATTTTCGCCTCTTTGTCTCAGTTGCGATGGGTTCGTATCCAGAATACTCCAGGAGATTTGCATTTGTGATGTTGAGAGGGCAAAATATGCGGGACATTTTTTGCAGACACTTGTTTACAAAGGTTTGAAGTTTTCCTCATACATAATTATAATTAGAGAGACCAGGTTTCTCTATAGAGACCAGGCCTTCGAAATTACTTATCGATATCAATGCATCTGCTTACAGATTAAACCCTTTATTCAATACTGATTTCGCTTGCAATAAAAAAACGAGAAAGGCAAGGTTAACTTCGACTGATTTTATACACTTTAAAATGCTTGTCTCAACGGATAGCGACTTCGACCAAACTTCGCAGATCAGCTTAAAAACATGTAATATTACCGTAATTGAGAGCGGTAATATTTAGAAAAAAAACCGGTTTTCCGACTAAAACCCATTTACCGACCAATCATTTGTATGGCAGCTACAAGAAGTAGTCATCCGATCCGGTCGGTTCCGACATATTAGCAGCGTGCAGACAAAAGAAGACTTTGTGCAAAGTTTCAGCTCGATAGCTTCAAAACTGAGGGACTAGTTCGCGTAGAAACAGACAGACGGACGGACATGCTGATCAAGAATATATGGGGCATTCCATACAAAAAAAGTTTTTTTCTGGGATGATGTCTACAAACTGGATGATAGCACTAGTTTACAGCCAAAAAGACGCATTTCTACTGAAAATTTGTAAACCCTTGGAGAGGGTATATTAAAATTGTTCAGATGTTTGTAACGCATAGAAGGAAGCATCAGCAAGACGAGCTGAGTTGATATAGCCATGTCCGTCTGTCCGTCTGTTGCTATGCTATCTCCTCCGTCAGTTTAAAAGCTATCTTAACCAAACTTTGCACGAAGTCTTTTGGTACAAATGCGCAGTACATTTTTTCGGAATCGGCCGGATTGGATGACTGTATCGTATAGCTGCCATAGAAACGATCGGTCGATAAAGCAGTTCTAGTGAGAAAAACTTTTTTGTCTTCAACGCAATCGTCCCCAAACCTCGTATTTATAAGTTTTCTATGCCTTCACATAATTTCACCAAGTTTTATGAAAATCGGACATCTATAAAGTATAGCTGCCATACAAAGTATAGGTTTGAAAAAACGTCTTAGTAGGAAAAACTTTTTTGTTTTCAATGCTATCGCTCTCAAATTTGTTACTGGTCAATATTAAATGCTAACACACAATTCTGCCAAGTTTGATTCAAATCGGATGACTATAGCATATAGCTGAAATAGAAACGATCGGTCGAAAAAGTAGTTCTACTGAGAAAAACGTTTTTGTTTTCAAAATTTTGTCAACATTGTGGTGCCATATAACTAACTGGCAGGCAGATATCATGCTCCAAGGGTATATAAACTTCGGTCAAGCCGAAGTTAGCTTGCCTCTATTTTTTTTAGTGTAGTTTGGAATGGTGATCTCAAAAATCAATTTCAAAAATTTTTTCATGGCTCCGTTTTTGAAATATCATTTTTTTTTTATTTTTTTGGTAGTGGCACTTACATTTTAAGCCATATCTCACTTTATAATTGTCAGATAGAGTCAAGCAAGATAAGAATCGAAAGGTTATTGCGCTGCCAGTAATCGAGTAAACATTGTATTTAAATCGGTTCATTAGTTTTAATACAATAACCAAAAATGTTTTTAAAAAATCCTTTTTGGTCGCCTGGAAAAAATATAAAAAAATCATTTTTTATTTTTTCTACATAAGAACCACACTTCTACGAAGAAAAACAGAGTTCGATGATCAAAATCTGTAAACAAACACAGGAGCTGTAAGCAATTTAGTGCAAAAAAGGTAATATTTTTCTGATTATTTTGAAATAAATTTTCGTTTGCTTCGACTTTTGTTCCGTTTTTAATCTTATTTTTGTTCTGGCTTTTCGTTCACTTCATAAATTGACCAAAAAAACGAAGAAAAATACAATGTTAGTTTTTGAAAACACACATAATACTCAAATTTGACTGTTAGTTCCTCTACTCAATTTGATCCCTCTACGGTACGTGTTATACGATTTTCCTCACCAATACCTTATTTTCTTCGTAAAAGTGCGATTCCTAAGTAGAAAGAATAAAAATAATTTTGTTATATTTTTTTATAGTTTTTCTAATCGTTTAAAAATTAAATTTCATGTATTTTCGAGCAAAAAATCGATTTTTTTTAAATATTCTTGGTTGTTGAATTCAAACTACTGAACCAATTTAAAAACAATGCTCCACGCAATTATTGGCAGCTCCATTACCTTTCGATTTATTTCTTACTTGACTCTATCTGACAATTATGAATTGAGATATGGCTTATAATGTATGAGTACCTACCAAAAATATGAAAAAATTAATATTTCAAAAACGGAGCCATGAAAAAATTTTTGAAATCGATTTTTGAGATCACCATTCCAAACTATTTTTTTAATTTTTTTTTTGTAAACTAGTGTAATTGGTCCAAAAAAAGCTTATTATGAGAAAGGCTTAACCCCAAAATGTGAACTTTTTTTTTAGCTATTTTGCGGAAGTTCTACTGTTAAAAGTGTAATATTGTGAATTTTTTAAATTTTCAATAACTCTAAAACGGTTTAAGAAGTCCTTTTTTAAAAAATATTCAACAATTTTTTTTTACCTTTCTTGAAAAAAAAAGGTTTTTTTTAAAAACTTAGTCTAGAAAAAAAGACCCATCCTTCAAAAATTCTCAAAAAAAATATATGTGAAAGCCGCATCTTTTCCAAACATTTGGAGTGGTCGAACATATCGGAAGCTTAAAAATTGAGAAAGTTATGGCCATTTTTGTCATGTAATCTCAAAAATATAAATAAATTTTGTTTTTGGTTCTTAATTTAACCACGTACAATCAAAGACATTAGAATAATAAGATGCGTAACGCCATACGATTTTTTTGCACACGATTGGCGTGGCGTGGCTTCTCAAGTGGCTTTTCGATCTTCAAAGCCAGAGAGAGATAGAGAGCTCTCTGGAGCCAGCCGCTCTCATGTACGCATGCAGCGACAGCCGACGATTGTATATGTGCACACGTATTCTCAAGCATTGTTAATTTGTTAATACGTCTCGAACAAGTACGCACACATACGCACTTTCTGTTTCGTTGTGTTTACTCACACAAGCATGTGCATTCTATTTTTAGATTTTTTTACGCTCTCAACTTTGTGTGAGCGGAGAGAGAGCGATTTTCGTCGCAACCAAAAAAATTGCTGCATATTGCAAAACCAATATATGGGCGTTCGGCATCTTAGAGATTATATTGGTCTTTGGTACAATGGTATACTTTTGCAAAGTGATTCCAAGACAATATGTCATATATTACTGGAATTAAGAATAAGAGGAAAAGGTGCTTGTGATGGGGTAGGGGGAGCGGTTAAACGGCTTGCCAGGCAATACTGCCTGCAGCAGGGAACAAGAAATGAAATACTAACAACTGAAAACCTTTATCAATGGGCAAGTGATCATTTGAAAACCATCAATGTTTTTTTTGCACCACAAAAGATTACCAACAGTGTACAGAATATCTGAAAACCAGGTTCGAAAATTGTAAAACAATCAAAGGAACGCTTGGAATCCATCATGCGGTTCCTGTGAATGATTCCTCACTTAAAGCAGAGCGGGCAAACAAACGAAACGAAACGTTTCTGAGTCGTTTCGTTTCGTTCTTTGCACAGAGCGAAACACAAACAAAACCCAAGAAAAGTAACTGTAAAACAAAATGAGTTCTGTTCAGTTTGCGTTCGTGAACGCAAACTAAACGTAAAGCGAAATGCTCTCATCTTTATTTGCGGACAAAGGGAATCGGAACGATATGCAACGAGCGCGAATAGTTTGGAAACGTTTGCTGCTCTATTTGTATTTGTATTTGTATTTGTATTGTTGTTGTTTTTTTCTGTTGCTTAATTCTTTGTTTCTCTCAGCTTTGTTGTTGTCGTTCCGAAACGTTTCAAGGCAGTGCAGCTTTCGGAAGAACAATATTCCAATCGTTTCGTTTGCGTTCTTCGGCAATATAAAGTTAGTGGTTTCGTTTTCCCTCACTAGAGGTAACAGCTACAAAACAAATGAATCGTTCCTTGGCTTTCGCGAACGGTTCGCTAAACGTTTCGTTTGTTTGCCCGCTCTGACTTAAAGTCAAGACGACACTAAGAAGTGTAATTTCAAATTTAGTGAGAGTGTAGTTTATTTTTTAGAGCATCTTATTATTATATACTATTATTATATTATACTATTAATATGAATGCGATTGTTTTATTTTTATACCCTTGGAGAGGGTATATTAAAATTGTCCGGATGTTTGTAACGCATAGAAGGAAGCATCTCCGACCACATAAAGTATATATATTCTTGATCAGCATGACGAGCTGAGTTGATATAGCCATGTCCGTCTGTCCGTCTGTCCGTCCGTCTGTTTCTATGCTTTCTCCTCCGTCAGTTTTAAAGCTATCGTAACCAAACTTTGCACGAAGACTTTTGGTATAAATACGCTGCACATTTGTCGGAACCGGCCGGATCGGATGACTATAGCATATAGCTGCCATAGGAACGATCGGTTGAAAAACTAGTTTTAGTGAGAAAAACTTTTTATACCCTTGGAGAGGGTATATTAAAATTGTCCGGATGTTTGTAACGCATAGAAGGAAGCATCTCCGACCACATAAAGTATATATATTCTTGATCAGCATGCCGAGCTGAGTTGATATAGCCATGTCCGTCTGTCCGTCTGTCCGTCTGTCCGTCCGTCTGTTTCTATGCTATCTCCTCCGTCAGTTTTAAAGCTATCGTAACCAAACTTTGCACGAAGTCTTTTGGTATAAATACGCTGCACATTTGTCGGAACCGGCCGGATCGGATGACTATAGCATATAGCTGCCATAGGAACGATCGGTTGAAAAACTAGTTTTAGTGAGAAAAACTTTTTATACCCTTGGAGAGGGTATATTAAAATTGTCCGGATGTTTGTAACGCATAGAAGGAAGCATCTCCGACCACATAAAGTATATATATTCTTGATCAGCATGCCGAGCTGAGTTGATATAGCCATGTCCGTCTGTCCGTCTGTCCGTCTGTCCGTCTGTCCGTCTGTCCGTCTGTCCGTCCGTCTGTTTCTATGCTATCTCCTCCGTCAGTTTTAAAGCTATCGTAACCAAACTTTGCACGAAGTCTTTTGGTATAAATACGCTGCACATTTGTCGGAACCGGCCGGATCGGATGACTATAGCATATAGCTCCCATAGGAACGATCGGTTGAAAAACTAGTTTTAGTGAGAAAAACTTTTTTGTTTTCAATGTTATCGCTCCCAACGCTCGTATTTATAAGTTTTTAGTGATTTCACATAATTTCACCAAGCCATGTCGAAATCGGACAACTATATAGTATAGCTGCCATACAAAAGTTAGGTCTGAAAAAAAGTTTTAGTGAGAAAAACTTTTTTGTTTTCAATGTTATAGCTCCCAACGCCCGTATTTATAAGTTTTTAATGATTTTACATCATTTCACCAAAATTTTTCGAAATCGGACCACTATATAGTATAGCTGCCATACAAACTGTCAGGCACATATCAAGCTCCAAGGGTATATAAACTTCGGTCGAGCCGAAGTTAGCTTGCCTCTATTTTTTTGTTTTCAATGTTATCGCTCCCAACGCTCGTATTTATAAGTTTTCAATGATTTCACATAATTTCACTTTTTCGAAATCGGACTACTATATAGTATAGCTGCCATACAAAAGTAAGGTCTGAAAAAAAGTCTTAGTGAGAAAAACTTTTTTGTTTTCAATGTTATAGCTCCCAACGCCCGTATTTATAAGTTTTTAATGATTTTACATAATTTCACCAAGGCTTGTCAAAATCGGACAACTATATAGTATAGCTGCCATACAAAAGTTAGGTCTGAAAAAAAGTCTTAGTGAGAAAAACTTTTTTGTTTTCAATGCTATCGCCCCCAACGCCCGTATTTATAAGTTTTTAATGATTTTACATCATTTCACCAAAATTTTTCGAAATCGGACCACTATATAGTATAGCTGCCATACAAACTGTCAGGCACATATCAAGCTCCAAGGGTATATAAACTTCGGTCGAGCCGAAGTTAGCTTGCCTCTATTTTTTCTTTTCAACTTACTTTATTTTTAGGCTAGTACATTTGATAAAAAAAACAAGAACGAAAAGAACAGTCGAGCACGCAAGGTCGTATTACACACCGTGCTAATACAGGTCGCTACTTGAATTCTCTACCGATTGAATAATTTAAAATCGGTGTCCAGGGAATTCCACTACAAAGTCATAGGAAGTCTTTTATATATCTTTTACTGTAAGCTTTGAATCCAATGCGTTCTTTTCCGGGTCTTAAAAATTTTATTCAATAGCTCAAAAAAGATTTTTGGGGCGAATTAAGAACCAAAAATACCATTTATTAGAAATTTTGACAAATTTTTCATACTGATATTTTTGAGATTACATGACAAAAATGGCTATAACTTTCCCAATCTTCAAGCTACCGATATGTTCGGGCGCTCAAAATGTTTTGAAAATATGCGGCTTTCAAATATAATTTTTTTGAAAATTTTTGAAGGGTGGGTAAAAAAAAAGATTAAAAAATTTTTTTTTTAAATGGCATTTTGATCCTGAACATTTGAAATAAAAATTGCAAATCTCTATCTTAAACCGTTTTCGAGTTATTGAAAATTTAAAAAATTCACTATATTACACTTTTAAGCGTAGAACTTCCGCAAAAGAGGTCCAAAAAAGCTCACATTTTGGAGTTAAGCATCTCTCATAATAAGCTCCCTTTGGGCCAATTCGGAGACATCATCCTAGAAAATATTTTTTTATACCCTTGGAGAGGGTATATTAAAATTGTCCGGATGTTTGTAACGCAGAGAAGGAAGCATCTCCGACCACATAAAGTATATATATTCTTGATCAGCATGACGAGCTGAGTTGATATAGCCATGTCCGTCTGTCCGTCTGTCCGTCCGTCTGTTTCTATGCTATCTCCTCCGTCAGTTTTAAAGCTATCGTAACCAAACTTTGCACGAAATCTTTTGGTACAAATACGCTGCACATTTGTCGGAACCGGCCGGATCGGATGACTATAGCATATAGCTGCCATAGGAACGATCGGTTGAAAAACTAGTTTTTGTGAGAAAAACTTTTTTGTTTTCAATGGTATCGCTCCCAACGCTCGTATTTATAAGTTTTTAATGATTTCACATAATTTCAATAAGCCTTGTTGAAATCGGACTACTATATAGTATAGCTGCCATACAAAAGTTATGTCTGAAAAATAGTCCGAGTGAGAAAAACTTTTTTGTTTTCAATGTTATCGCTCCCAACGCTCGTATTTATAAGTTTTCAATGATTTTACATAATTTCAACAAGATTTGTCGAAATTGGACCACTATAGCTGCCATACAAACTGTCAGGCATATATCAAGCTCCAAGGGTATATAAACTTCGGTCGAGCCGAAGTTAGCTTCCCTCTATTTTTTCCTTTTTTTTTTATTTTTATTTCATTTTATTTTTGTATGGAATGCCCCATATAGACGGACAGACGGATGGACAAAGCTTAATCGACTCATCACGTCATGCTGATCAAGAATATATATACTTTATGTGGTCAGAGATGATTCCTCTATGCGTTGCAAACTTCTGGTCAAAATTATAATACACTTTTGAAATGTATAAAAAAACAAAACAAACGCAGCTGCCGGTAAATTGGCGATCAAACAAAACGCATTGATGACCAAAATAATGTTTAAGGAATTTCTTCACAAATGCTTCTTTTCGGAGGTGAAGGCATATTTGCTCGAGAAAGATTCATCAAAGTCATACAACCAGTGGATCAAAGAGTAATTTCTCATTGTGGATCATTATTTGAAGATAACATTTCGCTTACTTTTAAATACAACAGACAATAACAATTCTTCAATGTCTGACTTTTGGAAGAAATTTAGCATAAAAGATGATGTAATGGTTATCGGCTCTGTAAAATTAGACCGCGTGAATTAAGGCCGCGGTACATTTTTTACGCCGGTCTAATTCCACTCTGCATAATAAAAGGAAATTTGACCGCGAGGCCTTAAGGGTACTGTATACCTTCAGGTGTCATTTTTTAAAGGTTTACAAAAAACTAAATTACACAGAAACTATAAGTGATATTAACAAGCGGTTTTTTCATTCGATAGGTAATCGGTTAAATTAAATTATTAAAAGTTTGTTGTTGTTTTTCTTGCGGTTCCTGTTCAAAGTTAACCAAAAATTTTTGGAGAACGGATTGTCTAACAGTCAAAATGCAAACCAGGTTTTGTTAAGAAATGATGAAATTCTGGTGTGAACTAGGATATTTTGTATCGGCCAATAAATAGCTGAGTTATGAGGTTTCAAAGTCAAAATTTGGAAAATCAACTTTTTTTCCCACTCTTTTGGTCCTAGCTCCGTTATTTTGTGACCGATCAAAAATATCCTAGGGGTTATGGAAATTAGACCGCGTGAATTAAGAACGCCGTCGGCGGTCTAGTATTATTTTGCAAAATGAGTTTAGACCGCCATTACAAAAAAAATGTATTTCTGGTGTTGGAGCATATATTGATTTAAAGATACTAAGATATTTGAAATTGTACGTGAAGTTTGTCAAAGTATTAGAAAACGTAGATAATAATGGAAAAAGGACATAACTAAATTAAGAGAGGCTTGCAGCATCTCTTCAAATATCTGCATTTATCTTGTCCGCTCCTATCTTTGTGCGTAGCGCTCGCCGTGTAACTTGTTGTTGAAACGAAAGTGAAGCCATAAGTTATTTAGTGGAAACCAGCAGCGAACGGGACTACTAGATCGCCGTTCAAATTATTTTTGTGGAAATTTCTATCCAACACTTGTGAAAATCCTCACGGAGTTTTCATTTTGGCGCCCGAGCAGAGACTTCGAGACAGTGTTTGTGGAAATCCAGACAATTGCTTGTGACAGTCTTATGTCAAAATTATAATGATCTCTTTCACCTGCTCTCAACAGATCTCTCCCTCTCTTCTCTCTAAAAACATCTCTCTATAATTATCTTAGGGGAACTATCTGACCACTCTAAGCTGTGAGTAGGGGCATAGCTTGCCGGAATGGCTAAAAAATCTTCCCACACCGGGTCAGAGATTTCTGGTTATTTAATTTTAAGTTTAACTTATAATTTTTTTTTATCTATAGTTAGTTTTAAATTTCACTTTTAGATAGTATTTTTTTTTTTGTTAAATTTGTTGTCTTTATATCTGATTTGTTTTAGTTTTATTATTATTCTTTTTTTCCTTTGCTCCTATTTAGGTTTTGGTTTTTTTCCTCTTCTCTATCTCTATATCGTTAAAGTTTTTGGTAGCTCTAATACCGTCTCTGACTACAATTGGCTGTGAATCGGGGCATAGCTGGCCGGACGGGCAAATAAAATTCCCCCATCGTGTCAGAGTCGTTATTAGTTATTCTGTAATTTTGTTAGTTTCCTTTGTTAGGCTTTCTAAGTTGTTAAGGCTTTTTATAACGTATTTGTAATTTTATTGACAGCCCTTTTGTCGACCTAATAAAATAAATAAAATAAAAAAACAGTGCACCTTGGCTTGTATCGACACAAACAAGAATTGCTGGATTAATTCTCTTGTTGGCTTATTACTGGTGAATTTGAAGTGGATCGTTACCAGCGCTTGGCTCTTGAATCACAAGGAAAGTTTGGAAGAAACCCTAATGAGAGGGTATTTAGGTATTTAGTGCCAAATTTTGAAGTGTGTAAAAAATCAACAGTTTGTGTGTGCGTTCCTTTTGTGCAACCTCCTAAGCGCAGAGCTATCAATTTTTGGCACTCAGTTCATTTGCATGCTTTACAACTAAATATAACAATCAAAGTGAACCGCCCCCCAAATAACTGAACAAAAAGTATAAGCAAAAATTGTGCTTAGCTCTGCTGTTTTAATTGGTCAATTTACCTCTGTCTTCCATAGCGAGGTTTCACTGTTCTAAGCGAACGCAAAATCGGTTTACAGTTGGTTGGATATCGTTCATTCTCGTCGTCTTTGGGTGTCCACTGTGGGTTGAGACATTAACTGTTTTCGCTATTGGGGAGAGGATGTGTGTTTGAGCTTATGCACTGGCTGTTGCTAAGCTGAGTTTGAGCGAGTGCATTAACCCCAGTTTTTATTTCCCTTATCTTTGCGCGCGCTTTTCTTTGACTTGGAGATAGCAGCTGTTGCGACATATAAAAGTTTTCATTTGGAGTCGAAGTCTAGCGCAAAGCTAGTCTCAGTACTGCAAAAATTCGATAAGGTGTTCCGCGATATAAAGCGCTTGAAAACTGGTTTCGAACAAAAGACCATTCCGTTTGATCTTATTCAGCTAAAATGTCAGCTGGAGTTGCTCAAAGGGTATACTAGTACACTCATGGATCTACAGGCGGATATTGATAATTTGAACCCCAGTAACGAGTCTAGACTAAATGTGGAGGATGTTTGCATCTCAGCAAATGCATTGTTTTTATCTGCCATTAATAAACTAGAGCGTCCAAGTCAAGCCGTTGTAACTCTTTCCTCGTCGTTCATACAACATCATACGTCACAGTTGCGTGCGGAATTTCAAAATTTTATTTCTCTTTTTGAAAGTTTGTTCACAATGACTCATCATTAACAAATGTTGAAAAGTTCAATCATTTGATCTCCTGCTTGTCCGATCAAGCACTGGGAACTGTAAAAGCATTTCAAATCACAGATTCCAATTATGAAAAGGCGCTTCTAAGTTTAAAGTCTGTCTATGATAATAAATGCCTAATTTTTTTTGATACTGTTTCTCAGTTGTTTAAAATTCCTCACATGCCGAAACCTTCAGCCTCAAGTCTTAGAGATAATATTTCGGCTTTATACTCGTCGTTGCTGACACAGGGCAGTGATACAAATGCAATATTGATTCATTTAGCAATGTCAATAGTAGATCACACGACCAAGTCTCGCTTTGAAGAGCAACGTGATTATGTTAAGTTGCCATCTTGGGCGGATTGTGCAGCCACCTTGAATCGGCACTACCAGCACTTGGGGGCTGAAGAGTCCACTACGAGCAAATCCAAACCCAAACAGGAGTTTAACAAAAGCCACACAAGAGCTTCGTTCTCTTGTTCTAAAAGTTAACAAAAGTCTGATCCTAAATGTACCTACTGTTCAGGTGAGGATCATAGTATTGTGAATTGTCGATCATTTAGCGCTCTTCCTGTTGCTCAGCGGTTTGACTTTGTGAAACAGCAGCGCTTGTGTATCTATTGTTTAAAACCAGAACATACATTAGCAAAATGTAAGGGAACAAAATGTCGAGTGTGTTCCAATCCTCATCATAATCTACTACACAGATATGATGGTAACTAAATTCAATAAACAATAATGTTCCAAAAAAAAAAAAAAACAGATATGATGTGGAAAGGCCTCAAACTACTGATCCTGCTTTACAGCAACAGGTAAGTCATGTGTTGAGTATGGATCATGTAATCTTGGCTACTGCTGTTGTTAAGCTAAAGGATAGATTTGGTCAACTTCAACCTGCTCGTGCAATTCTAGACTCTGGCTTTTAAATCAATTTTATATCAGAAGAATTGGCACAACGTCTTCGTCCATGTCGTAAAAATTCTACACTCAACATTGTAACGGTTGGAGAAAATACCGCTGCCATTAAACAACAGGTGCCTACTTCGGTTCACTCTCGAACCAATGACCACACATTTACCACAGAATTTTGCGTTTTGGACTCGATTTCAAAATATCAACCAGACCAGATAGTTCACTCTTCGCAGTGGAATATACCAGCTAACATTGAACTTGCTGACCCTCTGTTTCATAAGCATGCTAAGGTAGATCTGTTCTTGGGAGCTGAAAAGTTCTTTGAATTGTTATGTGTTGGCCAAATAAAACTAAGTCCAAGGCACCCAACAATACAGAAAACTTTGCTTGGCTGGATAGTTTCCGGAAAATACTCTCAGGGCACATCACCTGAAGTCTTAGTCTGCAATGTTTCGATAGATAGCGACAAAAGTTCTCTCGACAACTTGCTACAACGATTCTGGGAATTGGAACAAATTCCAGAGAAGTCCAACGCTGTATATTTAGCTGAACAGCTTGAATGTGAACGTATCTTTAAGCAAACAGTACGAAGGGTGGAGTCTGAGAGATTTGAAGTTCAAAAGAAATCCAAAGGTACTTGTGCGGTCCTTTGAGACAGCAAAACGTCGATTTTTGGCATTGGAGCTGCGATTCTCTAAAGATGGCATAATGCGAAAAATGTATAATGATATTATGCAAGAATAGCGAGACCTTGGCCATATGACATTGGTATCTTGTATTCCTCGAGGACTGCATTATTACATTCCACATCAGTGCGTCCTGATAGTAGCACCACCCAGTTGCGGTTAGTTTTCGAAGCGCCAAGTAAGACATCAACTTCACTATCTCTGAATAAAACTTTAATGGTGGGCCCTACTATTCAGAGGGAAATTTATTTGATCCTCGGAAAATTTTGATTGCATAAATATGCTTTAACAGCCGACATTTCTAAAATGCATAGGCAGGTAAACGTCGCTGAAGAGGATAGCAATTTTCAGTTAATTGTTTGGAGGAAGGGTCCGACTGAAGAGTTGCAGACATATCGTTTGAATACCGTAATGTACGGTACCGCTTCTGCTGCTTATTTGGCTATTCGTTCTCTCGTAGAACTGGCGAAGTCTCATCCTGTTGCGTTGCAGATAATAAAAAGCAGTTTCTACGTAGATGAGATGCTTGACATACATGACTGGAGCGAATTCGTTAGAAGAGCATGAAGTCATTCGTGCACAGGTGAATGAAGTGTTAGAGCGTGGGGGTTTTAAGTTAGCCAAATGGGCAACAAATCACTCAGGGCTGTTAACATATAGCTGCGAGGAGAAGCTTTTACAATTTGACCCTTCAGCGCATGATACAATTATATAAGGTATGGCATTCAGAGTTTATCGAGGACTGACAGCTTTTGCTAATATCGAGAGAGAGAGAATAAAACAAAAAGCAAAGCACCCTTAGAATTACAAACACATTCGCTTGGCACTTTTCAAATGGCAGCTGATAAAGCCAAATCGCTGCTTGGGAGCGTTGCCGGTTGGAACACTCTAGCCTGCTAATGGCGCTGCTTCTTCGATAGAGATTTGTTCTGAATTTTGATTGTTTGGCCAATAACTGTTTGCTTTTTTGAATTTGTGCCCGTTTTTGCTAGTGAAGATTTGAATTTGTAGTGATTGTTCGCGATGCGGTCTGGGGTTAAGATCCCGCCCTGAAATGACTTGCTAGCCGGTGTCAGCCCAAAATGCAGTGCCGTAACAATATGACAGGAGAAACACACAGCCACAAACTCGGGCTCTCTTCTGGGGAAACCCTGATTTACTTCATTGCCGGCCAAGAGAGCACTCTTCAGACCAGAGGCGGCGATCCACAGCTCACACGAGCCGGTGTTAGTCGTGTTTTTAAGCAAACGCGTGCCGAACTTATGGTTGTGTGAATCGGTGAAGATTTCATAGCAAGTTAAACTACTGCAGTCTGGAGGGAGTTCTCTTGTTAACCAACACAAGCGCCTTTTTCAGTCCTCTCCATTTGGCCGCCTCTGCTCCAGTCCACAGGCGACTTACTTTCAATTCAGTGTTCACCTTTTCACACAATCAAGAGTTCTTCTCGCGTTTGCACAAATCCAGGACTGACTTCAATTCCTGATAGCTATGTGCCGGCACTGCTTTACATCGACATACGCAACAGTATTGACTCGACATTTTCACAAATTATAAATAAATCCCGTCGGCAAATAAAAAAAAATTCGTTAGCACACAACCTTATCAATCAAATGACAGCAACAAAATGAAAATTTGGAGTCCCCAACAGAGAGCTCTTTCAGAGAGCACCTTACCGTATATATTTGTATCATGCTTCAGCGTCTGTAAAAACACTCGGAATGAAATGGAATCCGAAAAATTACGAGTTTAAATATTCCCTTGACAATTCATTTGATTTGTTGAAGCCTACTAAGCACAATATACTTTCAGTTGCATCTCGATTATTTGATCCCCTAGGCTTGTTGTGTCCTTTAATTACAAAGGCAAATTTTGCTACAGGAATTGTGGAGCAATAAATTAGATTGGGACGAAGCTATTCCCACAGATCTACACACAAGCTGGGTCAACTTCAAGCTGAATTTATCTGAATTGCACAAAATATCTATTACTCGATTCGTATTCCAATCTACGTTTAAAAATGTGCAGATTATGATATGGGATAATGAGAATACAGTGTGTAGGCTCTTCACAGCCAAAGCACGAGTAGCCCCACTCAGCACAAAATCGATCCCAAGACTCGAATTATGTGCGATCCATCTTTTAGCGACCCTTTGGTCACAAATCGTCTTTATTTGAAGGAGTTAAAATTGATAGCGTACATTTTTGGTCGGATTCGCAAATTACTATTTATTGGTTAGAAAGAGACCCCAGTTCTTTAGCAACATTCGTCGACACTCCCGACGACTCCCGAGTTAAAGGGATTTGAAAATAAGAAAACTTTGTCAGTACATTCTGTCACTATGGAAACACCTAACAGTATCATGGTCTTAATCGAAAGGTGTTAATCGTTCTCAAAGCTCTTGCGAATTGTAGCATACGTAAATAGATTTATTCAAGCAAAGACTCGAAGCTTCGAAACTGTATTTTCTGCAAAGGAGCTGCGCATGTTCAAGTTTTGGAATTTGGTTGCAAATTCGTTCAATTAGAAAGGGGTGAATGTTTATCTCCTCATCTTCAAAATCTGAACCCATTTTTACACGAGACTGCTGAAGATGGAGTCAAGGGGCGTGTTGTTCATGTGGGTGGAAGGTTGCTAAATGCACCTATTTCATATGATGCGAAATTTCCCCTCTTGCTGTCTCGAAATTCGCATTTTGTCGAGTTATTTTTGCGGGACCTTCACCTTAAGGTGCTGAGGCAGCAGATATGGCTTATCAATGCTCGAGAGGCATGCAAGAAGATTATCAAAGGCTGTGTACACTGCTGCAGATATAAGCCAAAACTGTTGGGTCAGATAATGGGTAACTTACCATTTTTAGTGTGTGGAGTGGATTTTTGTGGGCCATTTTATGTTAGTTTAAAGATTCGTGGCAGACCCCCTATTAAAACATGTGTCGCTGTGTTTGTTTGTTTTGCCTCCAAGGCGGTTCACCTTTAACTAGTAGAAGACCTGTCAACTGATAGCTTCTTATCTATCTTTAAAAGGTTCGTCGGGAGACGAAGTCTCCATCAGAAGATCTACAGCGACAACGCCATGAATTTCGTGGGGCGTACGAAGCACAGAAGCATCAACTGCAGGCATACGCAGCGGAGCAAGGAGTCGAGTGGCTATTCATTTCACCGAGGGCGCCCCATTTCGGAGGACGTGAAGGCAGCAAGAATCGTTTGGTGCGACGTTTGGTGCAACGCCAAACCGACGCACGACGATTTGGCAACTCATCTCGTCGAGATAGAGGCGCTAGAGAGATGAGCCAACAGCAAGGAGAGCTTCGCGCTCTTGAAGCGGTCGCGCATGCTGTTGGAACTAAAGCAGCGGTTTTGGCTGACCTGTTCCAGGGACTACCTGGTCAGCTTACAGCAACGCGCTCGATGGTCCCAGAACGCACCCACTCTAGAGGTTGGCAGTCTCGTCCTCATCCACGAGGAAAATATACCGCCTCAAAAATTGATTACGGGGCGCGTGGTCGCAACAATCGCCGGAACTGACGGAAGAGTGCGCGTGGCTGAAGTTCGCACATCTTCTGGAGTGCTCAGACGGCCAATTCATAAATAAGCCGTTCTACCAGTGGTTGAAGCCCCATAGAGCTTAAACCGGGCCGGAATGTAAAAGTATTGCATATGTCGGTGTATTGTTTGGGAGGTACAATATCAATTTTTCGACATCTTCGTATGCCTCCCATCACCAGACTTGCGAAGCATAGCACATAATAGATCTCGTCGTTGCCTGAATCATTTTGTACTTTGTTCTCGCGCTTACATTTTTCCTCTTCATTACGGCTTTCAGTGATTGGTTCTCGATTTTCTTACCATTGTAAGGTACAAGGTAAACGTCAAAAAATAAACCTAGACAAGTTAAAAGGTATCCGGAATATCCAGTATCTATATAAAGCAGAGATGGGCGCGTCGCGACGTTCCTATACACACGCTGCCTCATGTGCATTGGGGCTCTGCCGCGGCCGACTGCACAAAATCACACGTACGCTATAAGCATTGACAGCTACTTATATTTGCTTGTGCTTGTATGCGTGTGAAAAATGTGACGATATGTGTGCATGCCCATCTCTGATATAAAGGCATATTCTCAGATGAGATACAAATATGGTTCGGCACAATGTTTCACGAGAATAGAAAAAAATTTTGTTTGTTATTCAATGTTTTTCATTCAAATGGACGAAATATAATATAACTGTGTCCAAATTTTTATCCTTACCGAAAGGAGAAGTCATCGTCTATTTAAAACGTCACAAGTGTAAAATTGTGGAGCTGTCTGCAAAAACGCAGAAAAGAGCAACCAACTATTCATTTGGTGCTGAAAAATGTGTCCTGCTCCAACAAAGCGTAATAGAAATAAGTTAAGGGGCTTTAACACGAAACTCAAAAAACTTTGTGGATCCCCAACCCGTCCGCAAACACAAAACAAAGAAACACTTTAGCGGGACATCAAGGCCGAATTGTCACATTTTGAACGGAAGAGATCATTATTTCGGATATTTGACAAAATTTATGTTTCACAAACGGTTCCCGAATTACAAAGATATAATTAATTCATAATTGTATGGATGTATTTTCCAGCAACAAAAATAGCAATGATATAAATTTGTCGGAGGTGAGTCTTCAAAAAATTTGCGGTTTAGTTAAAACTGATTTTTTCTCTTACATATTTTAACATTAACACCTTATAGGAGGATGTTCAAGGAGTCGAGGAAGAAGAACAAAACTTTTCAATTTTTTACGTGGACTAGGCCGTCTTGAGATACCACATAAAAAAATACGCGCCTAGAACTTTTCTTTTAAAGAGTGGTGCGGAAAATAGTTGAACAATGTCATATACCTCAAAGCACTTACACAGATGTGTATGTGTTGTTAAGTAAAAAGTTAATATTTAAAAATTCTTTTTTAAAGTAACCATGGATGACCCCGCCGTTTTTTTTTGCATGAAAATTCATCATACCATCTAGTGAAGTTAATTTTTTATAACTTTCTGAGGTAAGGTCCCTATACTAGACAATTACCCCGAAAAAATGTTTTTCGAATTTTTATTGTATACGGGACTAAAATAGACATCTACCAGTTTCTTAGGTCATTTAGCCGTCCTAAGGGCAGGAAATACTCCAGTGTTCGTTCTAAGCCGCAGCTTTCATTGGTGGAGATTTTTTACGGTGGTGGGTACCAAACCCGAGCCACTAACCCTATATATTGAACCCTGTAGGGAAGGGTGTGAGCGGTAAACGAGGACACGACAAAGTATCTGTTTGTGTGTAGTGTAAGTGCTGCAGACAGTACATGAACTGCCTGGCTTGACTTTCTTGTATTGTGTAGTAAGCTGGGATGCATACAGTACATAAACTGTTTGCAATTGATCGTCGCAACTAGCACTTGAACCAGTTGGACTGCGGAGAGGGTATCCTTCGATGCGCACAATTGAGAGTCTGAAGACACAGCGACAGATTCTCTGCTGGGTGCGATGGAAGAAATGAGTACAGTTCTTTGGTAGTACTGAGACTGATTTTATTGAGCAAACTTACGGCTATTTATATGCTAACAATGGGTCATATTGATTAGTGAAAGTGTTGATCTGGCGTGTGTAGAAATTAGGTGATTGCAATGGTCAGCAACTTCCTTAGTTGCATGCCCTCTGCGTGCCAATTGCATTGTCAGCAGAAGTTTGAGTTACTGACGAATTGGCTCATCGACTGACGTGTGTGTAGTATAGCTAACTCAGCTGAAAGCGGAGTCGCGGTGTGTTTTGACCTGCCTTAATGTGTTTTGTTTGTTTTGTGTGCTTATAGGTAAATGAATAAAAATGCATTTCTTATAATTAATAAAGATGCGACTTAACATTCTCCCGGCCGTTGAATCGGTGATCAACCATCGCTCAAGTTCAGGGTAAAGCGGCGCGGAAGAGGTGTCGGGGGGGAAGTATCGCAGTTTTCCTCTGTGGTACTTGGGGATGTCCGGGGGTTCCACATGGCGTGCCTGTTCCGGACGACGTAGGTGAAGATTAGCAGAATCGATATTGCTAAGGCAATATAAGCAGCTATATGATGGTGCTGCAGGGTGTCGACATGTTGTGGTAGCTTCTGAAGTTTGATTGTCGCTAAGTCTTGTTGCAAGTCGTCAAGCTCCGAGTAGCCTTGCTCTGTTGGCCGGACGTTTGGTTCCAATATTGGATCGGAGCCGTATCTTACAGGCTGACTTAGGTTACCAAATCGAGAGTATGTGGTTTTTATTTCTGTAATCGTTGTGCCAAAGGTGCTTATGCTGATTTCAGAGTTCCTAGCAGTGCATCCAATAGCTAGTGTTAAGAGCCCAGTTCCTTCAAGTCGGATCGTTGATGGATTTCCGCTACAGACAGCCTGAAGTTCTAATGCTGATTGTGTTGCAAAGATCCACGTATTCGGCTGGTGAGTGTTGGACCATATTATATGTGTTTTTGTGTGCGTGATCTGGCACAGGGCACTTGTTTTGTTGTTGAATAACTGGAACTCACAACGATTGTCGACATTAAAAATAGCTTGTTGGTCAAAACAAATGTATTCGTCATGTGGTAAGGTGAGGCAGCGTCGAAGATCATCTGGAGTGAGCCCCATGAACTGATCTCTGTGATTGTTGACTGCTATTATTGGAGTTTTTAGTTCAAAAAGGTTCCAGCTGTTGGAGTGCCACATGGGTATTGGCACGATGTTGAAGATTTCTAGTTGAACAGTTGATGCTAGTGGAATTGTCACTCTGAAGATGGCATGTGTGTCAGTGATGGCTCCTTCGGCTCTCATAATTCTGTATAGTTGAATTACATTGGCAGTGGTAACGGGTAGCATTTGATCAGGTGGCAAATGGTCACGTATTTGGTCAAGCTGCTCTGTCAATTGCTGTGGAGACACTAACATTGGGCTAATTGTGCGATGACGGATGCCCGTTAGTACATCAAAGATTTCTGACTGCATTCGTTGTATGTCCGCTGCTAGCAGGGTCAGTTGTGATATTAGTACCAGAAATGATTGTACTAGATGGCCGCCTGTATAATTTCCTCTCTGTTGATTGACTAGCGCAATTTGCTTTTCCAGTAACTTAATGCGCTTATCAGTGTTAGTTTTGCTCTTTCTGACCACATTTATTGTGGAATCCACAATCGAAGTTTGGTTTTGGAGGAGCTGCAGCAGGAATTGTTCGTTTGTTTTCACTTCCTCGATTGTTCTCGACATCTTTTGAGCAAAGTTAGAATCCAGTACACCGAAAAGACTGTTGGCTAGATTTCCCACTATGTCAAGCGGTGATCTCCGCGATCGAGAATTCTTCATTACTGAACTTTCGGACTGCAGTTCACTGCGTAAATGCTGAAAGTGTTGAAGCATTGATTCGCATGCCTGACTGTTTTGTAGGTCAGGGCACATGTAGCCAAGTTCGGTTATACCTGACGACAAAGTTTTCATGTCGCTCCAGTATGGGTCCAAGTCATAGTAGATGACCATGGTCCATTCAGATACTGCCATTCTTGTGGTGCCCAGTTTTTCGTAGAATATCCCTGGTTTGTTGGTAAACTGAGTCACCGTTATTGGTTGGGATAGTGCTAGAGGCAACATGAGTAGGAGCACTAACATTGTTGATATTATGGACGGGGATAACAACCTTTTTCTCTGAGTTGGTGGTTCATCGGGCTCAGTTGTATCCTTGATCAAACTGACAGGGCGCTTGACTGCTACGTCTTCTGGAAACAATGGAGCTAGCCGACTTATGGGGCGCTTGTAGATGCCTGATGCTGTTTTGACGTCTACTACTCGCACGTAATTGTCTTGCCCAGGGTATGTTTTGACAATACGGCCCATCGGCCACTTCATCACCGGTAGGTTGTCTTCCTTTATTAAGACCAATAGCCCCTCCTTGACGTTTGGTGAGGCTGTTTTCCATTTATGCCGAACTTGGAGTTCTTGTAGGTATTCTTGTGACCATTGCCTCCAAAATCCTTGTTTAAGTCTGGAAACCAGTTCCCAGCGCTTCACTAATGACTTTTCGTCATGCTTGCTATTAGGATCGGGTGGCGCGTTTAAAGGTTCACCAATCAGGAAATGTCCTGGGGTAAGGGCTGTTGTGTCTGTTGGATCATTCGATATTGGGGTAATAGGTCGTGAGTTAAGAATAGCTTCTACCTCGGTGATGACCGTATTTAGCTCCTCAAATGTTAAAGATGCTGTTGTGGTCGTTGTGACCAGTAATCGTTTTGCGGACTTTACAGCCGCTTCCCATAGCCCGCCAAATGATGGTGCTCTGGGAGGGATAAACTTGAATGCAATTTGACGCTTGCTGCAGTGGTTTGTTATCCGATCTTGAGCCTTGTCGGTGAATATTGTGTCTTCCAATTCCTTCAGTTGGTTATTGGCCCCAATGAAATTGGTAGCATTGTCGCAGTGGATCGTCTGGCAGTTTCCGCGGCGGCTCAGAAAACGGCGAAGGGCTGCTAGAAATGCGTCGGTTGATAAATCACTTACCAACTCCAGATGCACCGCTTTAGTGGTAAAGCAACAAAATACAGCGATGTATGCTTTGTCAGGTCTTTTCCCGCGGACCTTGTGATGAATCCAAAAGGGTCCGCAATAGTCTACGCCAGAGTTGAGGAATGGGCGTGCTTCAGTAACTCGTTCTGCTGGCAGATTGCCCATAATTTGGTGCATTAACTTGGGTTTGGCCTTGTTGCAACGAACACAGTTGTGAATGATGCTTCTTGCCATGGTTTTGTCGTTAATGATCCAATACTCCTGTCTGGCTGTGCCTCGTAGTGCCTGTGCGCCGCAATGCATGTTGTCTTCATGGATTTCTCGCAATAGCATCTTTACAATTGGATCATTGTATGGGAGCAAAATTTGATGCTTTGAGTTGTATGGAAGTGCAGATTGTTCCAATCTGCCACCCACCCGAATTATTTCATCGTCTCCTAAAATGGGAGAGAGCGATGTTATCGGGCTCTTTTTGTCCACTGTGTTGTGGCGTTGTAGCTGTCGAATATCAGGTGCGAATTCAACGTGTTGGATGTTTCGCAGGATCACAGTGCGTGCGCGCTGCAGTTAATCCATCTGCAATGTCGTTGTTGCAGCTCTGTTCCTTTTGTAGCAGAAGCGCAGCATATAGGCTACAATGCGTTGTAGCTTGCGAAAGGAATTGCTGTGCTTGCAAGTATACAGCTCTTCTCCTCTTGTTGTTGGGGTAATGGGCAAGCTGACGTGTTTTGTCTTTCGCTCCAGGTTACTGGGAGTCACGCTGGGCGAACTTGTCCACCAACTTGGTCCCGCGGACCATGCAAGAATAGTGGCCCGTATAGCCATAGATTATGACTTGCCAATTTTTGTGCTGTGGTTCCTCTGGAAAGAACATCGGCTGCATTGTTTGCTGATGACACATGACGCCATTGGCCTTGGCTTGTTAGTGCTTGTATTTTGGCTATCCTATTTGCGACAAAGGTATGGTAGGTAGATGCAGCGGCATTAATCCAGGCAAGCACCACTGTGGAGTCGGTCCAGTAATATCCTGGGACTGTCTCAGGATTCATGTGCAGGTCCTTTCTTACTCTGGCGGTGAGTTCAGCTCCCAATAGTGCAGCGCATAGTTCTAGTCGAGGAAGGGTTTGCTTTGCTGTTGGAGCTACCCTAGATTTTGAGCACATTATGCGAACAGAAACCTGCTTATTTTTATAGGTGGAGCGTACATAAACTGCAGCGCCATATGCCTTTTCTGAGGCATCCACAAATGTGTGAAGCTCTATGGTTTCTGGAGTTTTGCCATTGTAAACGTGCCTCGGAATCTGCATTGTATTTAGTGATTGCATATCCTCACGATACTCCTTCCATTCGTTCTGAAGGTGTGTTGGCAATTCGTCATCCCAGTCTAGCTTTAATTCCCAGAGCGCTTGCATAAATATTTTTGCCTTGACCACTACCGGAGCAAACAAACCTAATGGGTCAAAGATTTGTGAGAGTTCTGAGCACACAGTCCGTTTTGTAATGTGTGTCGCTTGACTCTTTTGTGCTCTTCCGCAGAGTTGGTCTTTCCTTGGCATCCAGATGACTCCAAGCGTTTTTATGCTATGGTGGTCCAATGTTTCGCCAAGCTTCACATCACTGACAATGTCCTCCTTGGGGATTCCTTGCAGTAGGTGATCGTTGTTCGAACACCACTTTCTTAGATTGAATCCAGCTGGCTTAAGTATTTTGATTAATTCTTGCATAGCTTGGATTGCTTCAGGGATGGAATTGGCGCCTGTCAGGCAGTCGTCCACATAGAAGTCATTCTTCAGAACTGCGGATCCCACTGGTAACCTGTCCTTACTTTGGATGGCTAAATGGTCCAAACACTTTGTTGCCAAAAATGGGGCTGACGTTGTCCCATATGTTACCGTTTTCAAACGATAGTATTTTAGCTCATCCGATGGACTGTCCCTCCAGACAATCAACTGATGGAACTGGTTTTCTGGATTTACCCACACTTGACGGTACATTTTTTCTATGTCCGCTGTAAAAACGTATTTGTGGGTCCTGAATCGTAGTAAAATAGACAATAATTCACTTTGGACAGTGGGCCCATTGTGTAAAATGTCGTTTAGTGATTTACCGCTCGACGTTTTGCATGATGCGTCGAACACCACTCGCAGTTGAGTCGTTGTGCTATCCGGTTTTAGCACGCAATGGTGCGGGATGAAGTAATGATTTTTTGGTATCTGAGATGGTTTCACTTCCTTCATGTGTCCGAGCTCTTCGTACTCTGTCATGAATTTGACGTAACCTTTCCATGTGTCAGGCGTTGTTCTGCGTTCCAGTGCCAAAAATCTTTTGGTTGCAATTTCCATAGAGGCTCCCAGGGCTGAAGGATGTTCAGAAAATGGCAGTTTAACGATAAACTTGCCATCCGCTGCCAACTGTAGGTTTTGCACGAAGTGGGCTTCGCAGTGTGCTTCAATTGGTGTGCGCGGCTGTTCTTCCGACTCTATGTTTTCCAAGGTCCAGAATCGTTCCATGAGGGCATTGGTTTCTTCATTTGTGGCTGCTGCACAAATGGCTGATGATTTGTTTGTTGCATTTATTTTTCCTGCAACAATCCATCCGAGCTCTGTATCCTGTAGCACTGGTCCTCCGGCCGAAATCTTCCGTTGATTTGGTAGAAGAAGTGAGTAGTAGTGCTCTGCACCTATCAGCATGTCTATTTTTCCCGGTTTGTCAAACTGAGGATCAGCCAGTGGCAGTTCGTTGGGTATTTTCCAATTCCTCGAATTTAGCGCTTGTGCTGGTTGATCTGAGATGATGTGTGGGAGCACAAAAGCTTCAATTCTTTGTGTAAAGCCACTGTGGAGGGACTTGACTAAAACATTAACTCGAGATCGGCTCGTCCTTGGCTGTCCTCCAATACCTTCAATGCGTAATTTTGTGTCATGAAGTTTCAAGGACAGCATTGATGCCAAACGTTCAGAGATCAAGTTGATCTGTGATCCTGAGTCTAGCAGTGCTCTAAAGTTAGCCATTTGTCCGTTTTGTGCTTGTACTGCCACTTTTGCAGTAGCCAACAGATTGTAGTTGTTGTTGTTTGCCGCCCCTACAGCTGGTGCTTGTATGACTGCACTTGGGGTAGGTTCCAAATGCAAAAGCGTATTGTGCTTTTTGTTGCACTTAAAACAAGTTCGGCCCTGGCATGCTTGGGATCTGTGATCAGCCCTAAAGCAATTGACGCACAATTTTTGTTTTTGTACCCAATTTAGACGTTCGGATACTGATTTGGTTCGGAAGTCATCGCACCGGAATAGTGGATGTGCCGACTTTTTACAGTATCGGCACCAGGAAGCTTTATCTGTGGTAGCCGATGCACATGTTGTGCCTTTTGACTCTTTTCGTGCGGATTGAGTCTTTTTAGCTGCTCCTAAGACCCTGATCCGTTGATCAAGGAACTGGAGCATAGTTTCTATCCCTTGTATCTCCCTTGAGCTTCCAAGTGACTGCTCATAAAGAGTTTTATTGTTGTTATCCAACTTGTTCCTTATAATTGCAATTAATATCGGACCCCAAGTGGATATGTCGATTTCCAATCCTTTCAATGAGGCAAGGGATTCGATTGTGGTTATGTATAGTTCCTTTAATGACTTGGCATCGTCATTAATGGTGTTATGTAGAAGGAATCGGTTTAATACCGTATTTGCAACGTCTCTGGGGTTGTTGTATGCGTCATTTAAAATTCCCCATGCGCTCAAATAGTTTTCTTCTTTTAGGTCGATGTGGCGTATCAACCTTTCTGCTTCCCCGGTGACTGAGGTTTTCAGGTACCAAATTTTTTGCTCCGTGGGCATATCGGATTCATGAACCATGCATGAAAACAAGTCAAAGAATTGGGTCCATTTTAGCAAATCCCCGTCGAATTTAGGGATGCTCACCCGTGGTAAATGCATGTCGCTTGATCGAGTGGCCTTTGCTCGTAGCGACTTCTGAACTTCCTTTTCGAGTTCAAGATAGGATTTTAAGTCGTATCCTACTTCTGCTGGGCTTTCATATTCCTCGTGAATTTGAAAGTGGACCTCTTGTGTTTGGGTCCATAGTGAATTTATCAATTCACCTGTTTTTTGTCCCTCTGACAATTGTTTAAGCGAGCGTTTTAGTGACGCCATGATCGCCTTTTGTCGTCGACATAATGAGGTAATTCTTTCATCCGCCAAGGAAGGCTGATGTTTTTCTTTGTCCGCCAAGGAAGGCTGATAATTTTCTTTGCCTTTAATTGTTTGTTCGGCCAGTTTTCGGCTTGTGGACTGAATTTGTAATTCCTCATTTTCTTTGAATAACGCAACGTATTTTAAATAGGAGTTATTCGTATCCTCATAAAAGGTTGCGTAGTCTTCGCTGACTTCAATCAGTTCTCGTAATCTGAGATCGTTTTGCTGGAATTGCTTCCAGGCATCCTCAAGCAATGTCACCCTTCTCTGGTAGTACCCTGCTTGGGTTTTTCTCTCTGCCGAGTCTTTTTTGAAGTTCCTTATTATATTCACAATTTCCTGTCCAATTTCATTTTGGACGTCCAATGCCTCTTGGGCTTCCTTTTGATGATCCATATCCTTGCCCATTTAATTATTTCTCTCTATACTTCCGACCCGTTGGAAGTGTTTTATTCGCTATTAAATTAGCTGGATTACGCTTCGATTCGCAACCGAGTGTTGGTCAAGGAAGTCGAGAAAAACTTAATGGTTGATTGGATAGATGGATTCGATGGATGACGGTTGCCAAATATTTTTCCGCACTGTATACGTACACGTTTGCACTATGAACAAGTACTGACGTTTACAGATTTTTAATAAACTTGTTTTTTATTTTGTTTAATTTAAAATGTATTTGGTATATACGATCGTGGAAAAGACTGATGAATCGCCAACTTTTTTGCAGGCCCACACCGTTCGTGTTGCTGCGGTACGTTTTTGCTGTAAGTCAGTTTTTTATCTGCTTATTTCGCAATATATTTGGTAGTTGGTCTTCAAGTTGACCAATGGCTTGATCGTCAAGCAAATCAAAATTCTTGGGTCGCCAAGTTGACCAGTAAGATTCTGATTGGAGTTATTTGGAGTTTTATTTTTCAATGTCGCCCAGTTGACAAATTGAAAATAATCTGGCTCCAGGTTTTGTTGCAGTATTACACAGGATGTGTAGCTGCTGGTGTTGCCTTGTTTGGCCAATTCTTGAGAGCCCACTAGTGTCGCCTTGTTGACAACTTCGTAGGGACTTTTGTATTTGGATTCACCGAAATATGTGTTTTGGTGAAATGTGCTGGAGTCTATCAATGTCGCTCAGTTGACCAATTGAAAAGACTTTCCAGATTCAGCTTGCAGACCCACACTCGTAGTGTTGCTGCGTTATTCGAGATGAATTCCTTGTCGCCCAGTTGACAACTTCTTCAGGAATTCAACGTCGTTAACGTCACCAAATGTTTGTTGGTGAGTGGTTAGGGGTTTTCTGTGCTTGAGTCTTTCAATATTTGCCCAGTTGACAAATTGAAACGACTATTTCAGCTCAGATTGATCGAGTTGAGATCCTTGTCGCCCGGTTGACAACTTCTTCGGGATTTCAACTTTCACCAAAATGTTTTTTGGTGATTTATTTATTATGTTTTTTGTTCTGTCGGGGTCACCAAAATGTTTTTTGGTGATTTATTTTTGTACCCGTTACTCGTAGAGTAAAAGGGTATAGCTCTCGTCTGTTCTAGGTCGGGGTCACCAAAATGTTTTTTGGTGAGTTGTTTTTGTCCTAGGTCGGGGTCACCAAAATGTTTGTGTGTAGTGTAAGTGCTGCAGACAGTACATGAACTGCCTGGCTTGACTTTCTTGTATTGTGTAGTAAGCTGGGATGCATACAGTACATAAACTGTTTGCAATTGATCGTCGCAACTAGCACTTGAACCAGTTGGACTGCGGAGAGGGTATCCTTCGATGCGCACAATTGAGAGTCTGAAGACACAGCGACAGATTCTCTGCTGGGTGCGATGGAAGAAATGAGTACAGTTCTTTGGTAGTACTGAGACTGATTTTATTGAGCAAACTTACGGCTATTTATATGCTAACAATGGGTCATATTGATTAGTGAAAGTGTTGATCTGGCGTGTGTAGAAATTAGGTGATTGCAATGGTCAGCAACTTCCTTAGTTGCATGCCCTCTGCGTGCCAATTGCATTGTCAGCAGAAGTTTGAGTTACTGACGAATTGGCTCATCGACTGACGTGTGTGTAGTATAGCTAACTCAGCTGAAAGCGGAGTCGCGGTGTGTTTTGACCTGCCTTAATGTGTTTTGTTTGTTTTGTGTGCTTATAGGTAAATGAATAAAAATGCATTTCTTATAATTAATAAAGATGCGACTTAACAGTATCTTCGAAACAGAAGTCCACGCGTCTTGGGCAATCTGATACAATTGGAGAGTACAACTTTAAAGTTATAGACGACTTTGCCTACCTCGAAACGATGATAACTGGCAACAACAACATCAGCCTGGAAATCCGAAGAAGAACTACTATGGTCTCAGTAAGGAGTTTAATAGAAGAGACCTCGCTCGAAGAACGAAAGTTGCGCTATACAAGTCGCATATCATCCCAGTCCTGCAATGGATTTATGGACGAAGAATGACGAACTGTATAAGCTCTATGGGGATACTAGTCTAGGTAAGCGCATAAAGCAAAAGTGGCTGCGCTGGCTATGTTGCTATGACATGTTACCAGAATGGACGGACAAGCTCTTGCAAAAATGGTCTACAAGAGGAATGCGAAAGAACTGGGACAAGACAAGATGGGACGACCACTACTAAGATGGGACGACGAGAAGCGGAAGGACATCTCTATGCTTGGTATGAAAAACTGGTGCCAGTTCCCACGGAGCAGAAGCGACTGGCGGGCATTAGTAGCAGTGGCCGAGACCGTCAAACGGTTGTGATGAACATTAAGAAAGAAGATTCTTTCTAAGCTTAAGGCATCCTATTGACGACCAATTGTTAAATGCTCTTATTTTTATATACATATTTATTTGAGTAGTAGGTAAGTTGTTTATTACTAAGTTTATACGCACGTTTTATTGGCAAATAACAATTTTGTTATTAATTTGCAAATAGCTAAGTCACGTAAACAATTACTGATTAGTAGACTTATTTGCAATTAGTGTGCTAGGCGTTGCCACTCTTTTCAGTAATTCTGTTGTTTCCAACTATATGGTAGTACTGCAATATTGTTATTGATATTTTATCGACTGCTGGAGAAGGAGAAAGGTAAAATGTTCAAAATAAAAACCGAAAACAAGCGTTGCAATTGGACCACGGCGGATGGCAGGATGATTTTTATATCAATGTTACCAGTAACTCAGTTCTGCCAACCAGGTAACACTGATTTTCACTTCAATGTTACCAGATCCTCACGTACAGTATTTAGCTTATAAATGGTTTGTAAGTACCTAAATTATTTCTATTTGCAAATAGCTGGCGTATAAACGTAGTATATAGGTAGGTATTTCCGGCTGGCCCCATGTAGGGCATGTAGGGCACACATAGACCTTACGGTCCTTAGTGAGGCCGGGTGGGATATTTTTTTTTTGAGTACCATTTCCTTTAGAAAGCCTGGAGGATCTTTGACGATTTTGCAAATGCCAATAGTTGTTTGAGGGAACTCTTTGCCGCACCTTCCAGAGAGGTGAAACTTGGGGAGTGCAGATGTTTTAGTCTTGTCGTGGCGATTTCTGGGCAGCTGCAGATGAGGTGTTCTAGAGTTTCTGCTACTCCAGGTTCCTTACATTTCCAGATGTCTGCTGTCGTGCCTATAAGCAGTCAGCAGTCTCTTCTTTGGGGGTGCTGCGTATAGTGCGTGAGTTTTATGCCTCTTTTCTTGCAAATAATTTTACAGACTCTGCAGCCGTTTTTCCACTTTTTCTCTGCTTCTTTCTCTGATATCTCTACCGTCTTGCTGTATAGCGTCTGTAGGGAGATAGGTATGCCTCTTGGCTTAGTGCGACCCCGGCTTTTGCAAGAGCGTCCGCCATTTCGTTTCCATCAATGCCCTGGTGACTGGGAATCCAGTAGATTTGCACCTTGCTGGAGGTGCTAAGGGAATCTAATGCTTCTCTGCTTGCCAGAACATTTTTGGAGTTGATGGCGTGACTCTGCATTGCTTTGATTGCCGCTTGGCTGTCTACGTATATGTGGATTTGATCGTTTGGTGCGTGTAATTCTGCCAATTCGTCTGCTTTCCTTATAGCGAAGACTTCCGCCTGGAATATAGTGCAGTGGTTTGGCAGTTTGTAGGAGAGTTTCAATTCCAGCCCTGTACGCCAGTCTTCTGGTCCCAGTAATGCTGATGCGCCTGTAAAGTTATTTTTTGGGATCATGTCGTCCGTGCTACTGTTGATCTCTCTGCCCACTGTGCTCTGTCCATAGCTTTGTACAGCCATGGTGCCAGCCACGCAAAGACGTTGTGTTCCAGTACTTTTGTCGGAGTAGACCTCAGCCCCCCGTTATGCAGATAGTCCATACGATAGTCTTGGTGATAGGCCTCAAGTGCTGCCTAGCATCTTCTGGGATGCATGTAGCGCATTGGTTGCCTTTTTCACCCTTTCCTCCACATTGAGTCTCCAGAATAGTTTACTATCGATTACTACTCCAAGGTATTTTCCGTTATTTTTTGCGTTAGCGGTGTTCCATTTATCGTGGGTGGAGTCCATTGCGGTACCTTGTATCTCTTGGTGAAGAGAATGAGGTCCGTCTTCTCCGCATTGATGCTAAGTCCGGTTTCTGTGGCCCACTTTAGTATTTTCTCTGAGAGTAGAGTCCATGATTGAGCTGACAGTCGATGGACATTTTCCCATAATAATTATGCTTATGTCGTCGGCATATGCGGTTATCTTGGGTGCTTTCCTGCGAAATTTGTAAAGTAATTCGTTGACCACAAGGTTCCATAGAAGAGGTGACAGGACTCCGCCCTGGGGCGTTTCGCCATGTGCCTCTCTAGTCATGGTTGTGGTACCCCACTCGGCTTGTATTCTTCTGCAGCTCAGCAGGTTATATATCCAGGAGTCCAATGCCGCGTATATTGCTAGGGCTCTTAGGCTTCGCATTATTGCTTCTGTAGTGACGTTGTTAAATGCACCCGAAATGTGAAGGAATGCTCCCAGGGCAAATTCCTGATGGTATAGTGCCTTCTCGATGGTGGCTACTAGGGAGTGTAGCGCAGTTCCCACCGATTTCCCTTTCGTGTAGGCGTGTTGGTTCCCCTCCAAGGTCAGGTTCATGCCCTCTCTTATATGAAGGTCCAGTAGCTTTTCCATTGTTTTGAGCAGGAATGATGTGAGGCTAATAGGCCTGTAGTCTTTTGGTTGTACGTGACTGCATTTCCCTGCTTTGGGCAGGAATACAACGCGTGCTGTCCTCCAGGCCACAGGTACATAGCTCCACCTCAAGCATGCTACAAAAATGGATAGTAGCCATGGGACGATTGCGCATTTGATCGTTTTTAGCATGGCTGGGAATATTCCATCTAGCCCTGGCGATTTATAACTCGCGAAAGAGTCGATCGCCCATCGTATCTTTTCTGGATTAATGATATTGTCTGGGATGTTGACTTGTTCCGTGTGTAGGTCTTGAGGCGTATCTGTCTCAGTGACTGAAGTGCAGCCTGGAAAGTGCGCATCAAGTAGAGCGCATGTCGCTTCCCTGCTGCTTTCTGTCCAGTGTCCGTCGTTCGTTTTTAGCTGACTCTGCATGGGTGGCTGCTTTGAAAGCAGTTTCCTGAGTCTAGCTGTTTCGGAGACCTTCTCTATGCTGGAACAGAAGTTTCTCCATGAGTTTTGTTTTGCCTTTCATACTTCTTTTTTGAAGACGCGAAGTCTAATCTTGTATTCCTCCCAGATTATTTGCTCATCCGCTTGTTTCGCGATTTTGAAGCATTCTTGCTCGTCCTTCCTCTGCTCTTTCAGCGCTGGGGTCCACCAGGGGGGTCTGGTTTTCCTTTTGCTAACTGTGAGTTTGCATGTGGTTTTGTATGCTTTGGTTAGGTTGGCTGTGAGCGTCTCCACGGACCTCTCAATGTCGCCTACCGAGAAGATACTCATTGGCTTTGGTAGTTTTGATTCTACCGTTCTGAGGTAATTCACCCAGTCTGTGTTCCGGGGGTTCCTTTAGGCGTTTCTGGTTTGGTTGTGGTTAAACTCGATCTTAAATTGGATGTACTTGTGGTCTGAGAAGGAGTTTCTATCAAGGACTCTCCATTCTGATGCCTTTGTACTATTCCCTAAGGTCAGAGTTAGTTCTAGGACATTGGCCGATGTTGGTCTCACATATGGGTCATTCTTTTCACAATCGAACAGTTTCAAAATTCAACACTTTTTGTTTCAATAAACAAGAAAACCGAAATTAGATCTCGATACTCCCACCAAAACGTGATTAACCCTAATTCACAACAAAATTCAATTAACCATAGGATTCGTCAACTTGAGACCTGTCCGATAAACCAATCCTGAGATATCGCGTTTTTAAAAAAACCTTTTTTCCATTTAATCGTTTCTGATGATTTTTGAAATTGTTTATAAATTTAACAAAATTTTTTTTTGCAAAACCGCAAATCACATTTCGGTGAAAGTATCGAGATCTAATTTTGATTTTAATGTTTATTGAAACCAAAAATGTTGAATTTTGAGACTGTTCGATTTGAAAAAGAATGACCCATATGTGGGCACATCTGCAACGTTTTCTATTTTAAGGTTAGTTTGAAGAATAAAGTTTAAGAGAGACTCACCTCTGTCGTTGATGTCTGGGCTGCCCCACACGGTGTGATGCCTGTTGGCGTCCGTTCCGACGACGAGTGGTTGTTTTCTCCTGCTCGCCTCGGCCGTTAGGTGTTCGAGCTCAACCGGTGGCGACTCTAGCTCCTGTGCCATGTAGCAGGATGCCAATAGTATTGGCTCATCATTGTGACCTTCCAGGGCCACAACTGTGAGGTCATCCGTGCTATAATTAAACATAAGGTAAGCATAGATGCCTTTTCTTACCAGAATGGCTGTCATTGCCTTACTGCTGTGGGATAAAAAATGTTGTAGTTTTGTGACCTTAGCCCTGAGACCTTGTTCCCTACCGCAATCCAAGGTTCCTGAACTAAGTCCACTTCGGCGGGCCCTGCCTCAAGGGTTATTAAGAGCTCCACCGACGCGAACTTGCCTTTATGCAAGTTGACCTGGAGGACCTTCAATTGCATGATCGTTGTCGGCGTCCCCCAGCCCGGATAGAGACACTACCATGGTTGAGTCCTCATCCTCGTCGTCTTCCAAACTAGGTGGGTCAACTAATGAGGCTGATTTCTCATCCCCCTCGTTCTCAGCAGGCTATACTGCCTCCGTAATATTTTGGCTGCTGGCTTTATCGAACATCTCATCGATGACAAGGTCTTTCTCGATTTCTCCAGTCTCCAACGTGTGCTCGTTTTTGTCTTCGGGATGGCGCTTTTTGAGTCGAAGGTGCACGCTGCCTACTCCGCACGGCATCTTCCTGAATCTTGGGTACAGCAAATCATCTGCCTCCTTGTTGATCTGAAAGACCATGTGCTGCCCGTTCTTGTCGGGCTTAGCAACGTGTAGTGGGTTTTGCCAACTTAACAGCTTCAGCGCCTGCTCCTGTGTTAAAACCCTTGGGAAGAGCACTCGCGCTTGCGGTTCTGACGGAATGCATGTTCTGTCAACTACTTCTAGCTGGGCACCCTCCCGTGGGCTTCCCATATCTGCAACGACACTTAAGGATCTTGACTCCAAACAGCCAGCCTGCTTCGTCAAACGTTACAGGTTACGCTGCTGGGTCGTCCATCCTTGAGTATCTCCTTGAACAGCTTTCCCGGCACCACCTTCCATTCGTAAATGTTCAGAGGACTGGAAATAAAGGTGATATCCCTTGAACAATAATCTGACTAAATAAAAGGTTTTCCCTTACAAATATACACAACAGGCCACCGTCAATACTTTTGGCCACTATTGGCATCAGCTGTGAAGTAACGAGTCATTAACAAGCCTTTCAGACTTTGCCATTCCGGTTCGGCGTTGAGCGGTTGTATTCAAGAGTAAGTTTTACAATAATCTTTTTCTGCCAAATATTTTTCCGTAAGCGCAAACTTAAAGATATAATGTTAATAACCGTTACAATGAGCTTGCACACGCGTGGATTTTGAGAAATAAAATTGCTCTGCTCCTATTATTATATCGATATTTTCAAACAGAGTTCAATAATAAGTTATTTATTTAGTAACTACTCATGTTGCATACATCACTTTGATTAAATGATGATTAATAATATTTGATACTTGTATGCATTTATGCATTGTTATACTATTACATTATTGAAATGTTTATTTACACTTTAGAACTAATAAAATGTACAATTTGCTTAATCAAAATTCATAAATTTTGCATTCGACTTCGAATAAATGTAGGGAAACCAAGATTTAATGCAAAAAAATAAATTAATAAAAAACAAAGGCAAAACAGAAAGAAAAAAGAAGAAACAATGGCAAATCAACTAAAACCGTGTGACTAATATTTACAGACAATTCGACAACTTGTAACTTTTTTACTTAAAAACTAACTCCATATCCGAATCCTCAAACTCGGGCCCATCACGTTGCACAGACTTTTACTATGGCTTATTAAGAATACGAGGAACGAAACATGCGTCTGGAGTTATGTATTTGCAGAGTTTGCTGATGTTGGATTCGTTGAAGGTGGCACTACTGGTGCTGCTAAATTAGTTGGAAGCTGGGCAGCAGCTGAATAGTATGCGGTAGTTGCTGGAACGTTTGTGCTGATAGCTGTGAAAGAAAGCAGCTTGTTAGAATTTAAGTTGGACTTCTTAATCGAAGCCGACTGCTGCTTACATTGACGCAGAGCCTTCTGGAACTTTTCGTATTCCACATAGTGTTTCAAACGAAGTTCGTCCTCCTCAATGAGCTGTCTTTGCCGCAAAAGCACCAAGCGCTGGTGTTGGTTTGTACCCAAGCGCGTATTACACAATTGATTGACCAATGAGTCCAGATTATGCTTGATATCCTGCAATAACGGTAAATTAGTAAAGCCAAGACGCTGTGTTTTGTTGTCCCGGTTAATCTTACCGATTGAATATCGCTCGGCAATAACTGTGGATGCGTAGCCGCCAGTGACACAGGCTCCTCCGTAACTGAAATTATGATGAAAGATGATAAAAAGCATATTCAAACATATCTTTAGGGGTTTCACGTCAACTTGATTATCAAATAATCGGTTTAAAAATTAAATGTGCAATAACAAAGTGTACTGTGAAGAAATAAGCTGACATCACCAGCCCAGTCCCAGGTCATGAGATTAACTGGCTACATATAATTGTAAGTGTTGATAAACACTTCGTTATCTTTTAGAAGAGATAAAATGAAAATAGAAAAGATGATTTTGATTTATAAAGCACATTTAGCTGTTATATCTGTCTTGGTAGCTGTTGTGCAGCGGGTAAGGTATGAGACAGAAAGTCAAACAAACCTGGGTTCAAGTCCGGTAAGGCACGTACAAAAATGTTTATTATACCCTTGGAGAGGGTATATTAAAATTTTCCGGATGTTTGTAACGCATAGAAGGAAGCATAAAGTATATATATTCTTGATCAGCATGACGAGCTGAGTTGAACTAGCCATGTCCGTCTGTCCGTCCGTCCGTCTGTCCGTCTGTTTCTATGCTATCCCCTCCGTCAGTTTTAAAGCTATCTTAACCAAACTTTGCACGAAGTCTTTTGGTACAAATACGCTGCACATTTGTCGGAACCCGCCGGATCGGATGACTATAGCATATAGCTCCCATAGGAAAGATCGGTTGAAAAACTAGTTTTAGTGAGAAAAACTTTTTGGTTTTCAATGCTCGAGCCGAAGTTAGCTGGCCTCTATTTTTTTATTATTTTTTTATTTTTTTACTAGTAACAAGCCCGTTGCGCTACGCTGCGCCTTGAACAGTATAGAACCAATATCAGAATCTGTTTGAGAGTCAAATATTTAACGAATTTGAAAACATTCTATAAATTTGTTTCCTTTGTAGAGCCCAGAAATCGAATCATACATACATGGGCTTGAAATCAACGTTTTCTACTTTGCTTTTTCACCGTTACGACTTTGCTGCTGCGTTCTTACCGACGGTATTTCCAACATCGGAAAATGCAATCACTAATTATTTAGTATTTCATCACTACAAACCGAGTTTCAAGTCAATCGGGAGAAAAATAGTTTTTTGTATGCAGAGTTTTCCAGGAATTTTCCGGCCGTTGGGTCAAATTTTCCAGCATCGGAAAACCACATTTCAATGTATTTCACTTACTATTCTCACGGGTTTTCCAAAATTGGGAAATGACGTGTTGAATATTTTGCGTACTATACTTGCAAACCAAGTTTCAAATCAATCGGATAAAAAAAATATGTTTACCATACAAACATTTCCGACGCGTTTCCGACTTTTTTGAACTTTCATATAGATCTTTGAAATTAAGTTTGAATAAGATTGGATAATAAACAAATAAGTTTCATACAACAGTTTTCCGTGAATTTTCCGAATTTGGGGATAGATCTTCCAAAATTTGAAAGTCACTATTTTGTTTTGTTATGTGTAATTTTGAAAATGAGTTTGGCGCTAATCGCTGGCAACTTAAGTTTCGCCCATACAACCTTGACCACCCACTTTCCACCCAGGGGGGGTGAATTTTCCTATCTTCCTATCTTTTATGGTTGAGGCTGTGCGACGGTCACCAGTCAGTCAGTCAGGTTGAACTCTTTTATATATATAGACTAGCAGATATTACGTCGCGCTACGATGCGCCTTCAACAGAATAGAACCAATACACACCCTAATCCCACTAATTTTCCACCCTCATTCCATCCACATACCGCCCGCTTCCCACCCACTTCCCATCCACTTCCCATCCACATCCCACCCACTTCCCAACCCATTCACATCCCATTCACTTTCCAGTGGGCATCCCGGCGGTATTTTCAACATTGGAAAATGAAAACACAAATGAATTCTCATTTTGACCTTACAAACCGAGTTTCAAGTCAATCGGATAAAAAATAGTTAATTTGCATGCAAAATTTTCCGGCCATTTTCCTCGTGGTCGGATTTCCAACATTTAAAAATTACATTTCAAAATATTTCGTATTCTGTCCTTACAAACCGATTTTCCAGCTAATCGGATGAAAAATAATGTTTTCCTTACTGAATGTTCCGCGAACTTTCCGACCGTTGGGTCAAATTCTCCAACTTTGGAAAATCGCATTTCAAACTATTCCGTATTCTATCCTTACAGACCGAGTTTCAAGCCAATCGGATAAAAAATTGTTTTTTGCATGCAGACTTTTCCGGCCATTTTCCTCGTGGGCGGATTTTCCAAAATCGGTAAAACACGTGTCGAATTATTTCGCGTACTAAGCTCATAAGCCAAGTTTCAAGTCAATCGGATGAAATATAACATTTTTCACATACAAACTTTTCCGACGCTTTTCCAACTTTTCCGGGTGGAATTTTCCAAAACCCCGTCTTAGTACGCACTTTCACCACTAACAGAAACTCCTGTTCAAATTTCAGCTTTCTATCTCTTACCGTTTAGGCTGTGTCAATCAGTCAGTGAATCAGTCAGTGAATCAGGACACTCTCTTTTATATTTATATAGATTTTTTTTGTATTGAACAATTATCAAGTTATTATAATAAGCTCACAAAAGTGTCTTCACTACAACTAAATTTATTTTTAAACAGATTACTTTAAAACCAACTTGCCTGTTCCGAATTCCGAACGTTTTCAAAAAGTAAAAACGAAAATGAACGTTTTACTATTTGCTGTTCCCAATTCCGAACGATTTGGCTACGTTTTGACTTTTCGAACTCGGTTTCGAAGTCGAAGTCGCTGGCTGACTGGCCTGCGCGCGTGTTTGTGTATATCGACAGCAGTAAGAGTTGTCACTATCTGTATAATTTTAGTTTACAAAGCTCTTATTTACATATTAAGTCAATTTAATTTTTTTAAAACAGTAGGTAGGTATTTTATTATTACATTTTTTGTGATATTAAATATGTTTAAATATAGCTGAACTAAATAGAAACAGTGCTGTGCAAATACATAAATTTATATGAAGCAACCTTAGCAGCTATCGATTGACGATTGAAATCGACTAAAAAGTAAAGTGGAATTCAGAACAGCTCGGTTTGAAAACGACCACTCGGTTTTGCTTTTCACGCAATATTTTATAGATGTTTATAAGAAAAATTATTTTAAAATACACTTAAAATGTAAACATTTGAGGGAGGAACTCCTGGACATTTCTAAGGAGAAGGATCATTGACGGATTGAGCTGCGTTCTGCGAGTGTGGATGCTTGGAGCTGGCATTTGGAAGCAGTTATCAATGCAAGGAACACAAGGCTGTAATGTTCGGTTTTTGGAGTGAACAGTGTGATCCCCGGAAATAAATCAGATGAAAAACCTGTGGGCGTTGCTGCACCGAAGGATTTGTGGTCAAAACCCTAAGAAGAATAGTACTAAGAAATACAAATTGGCAATAATAAGGGCATGGGAAGAACTGTTCCTAAGTGGTTGGAAAAACCTCGTAGACAGTATTAATTTTTTTTGACAGAGTGGACACATTTAGTATTATCAAACTTATAACAGCATCGCACAGTGATCGATTTTCCCAATCTGACAGGCAATAATTAATAACATAGAAAATAATTAAGTATTACACTGCTTGACAGCATTTTTCCCCATTGGACCAAACCAACTTTTTCTAAAGTAAATTGGCCCGCTGATCACGCGTTATCGAGATATTATCGATAAACCGTTTTTTCGATTTTTCAAAAAGTTACCCCCACTTAAACTCTCACAACTTTTTTGTTTTTCAAACGATGTTAATGATCTAAACAAATTTAAAAAGACAAAACTTGACCAAACAGTTTGTTTTCGGACAAAAAAGAGCTGGGTCGAGTGCTTTTAACGCTATGGGCTCAAATGGAGAAAAAAATGTTTTTTTTTTGCCAAATTTGAAAATTTATCGAAATGAAAACGCTTGTAGATTCATAATTATACAAAATTGTTATGTTTTTTTAATTGGACAGTAAAAACTATTCAATTTACGTTTAAATAAGCCCTCAAATACAGAAATCGGACATAAAGTGGAGTTTTCAAGAATTGTCGAGCAGTGTTATTATTGGAATTTTTTGTATAAATTTGTATATAAAGAAAAGAAATTATTAAAATAAAATTTTTTAATTTCAAATTTTAAGGTTAATAAAAAAAAAATTTATTATAATTTTTCTTTTTAATTTTAAATATTTTAAAATTCATTTATTTATTTCAAATTAGGTATATTTTAAAAAGGATAAGAAAAACTCGACTTTTAATAAAAACAAGTAAGAGTGTTGCGGTCGAGTGCCCCTTCAGCGAAATACCCTGTCCCAAGTAAAGTGGTTCCTGTAGCTTTGAATTCCTTTTATTTTAAAATTTATTTCAATAAATGGGCAGGCGCACTTATGTACATATCTTCAGTGTTTTTGCTCGGATCTCATTGTGGTACACAGAATAGATAGATGTTGGGCCTAACTGAATATATATTAATTCACAAGGTTCAAACTTAAAAATGGTAGCTCTGACAGTTTTTCGCGGTTAGAAGAAGATGGAGGAGGAATTTGCCAAACCTAGAGCAAACTTGATTTGGGTACGGTGCACACCTACTGTTACCGCCGAAATTTCAATTCAACCGCCAAACTTAAAAGCGATGCAACCCTAGCACCAAAATTGAAAAGGTGGCAACTTCAGCGATCGGCGTCAGTGCTCGCTAATATATATATTAAATACTAAATAAATAAAGTTTATAATTTACTTGAGAACAATTAAATGCGATTGCTATAAGAAGTTGTTGGATTTTTTAATCATTCGCCTGTGCCTCATTCCGTGCCTCAACATTTCTTAAAAAAACTTTATAAGAGTGTGTGTGTTTGCGTGCATTTCTTAGAAAAACCTTTGCAAAACCGGAAAACCGTGCCATGTACTGCAAACATATGTACAGTCAACATATATATACAAACAGTCACTTTTAAAAAGCCTGCACATACATACGTGTAAAGAGCTATTAAGCCTGCACAAACATAAGTGTAAAGAGCTGTAATCGTGATCAAAAGTGTCAATTAAATAAAGACACACAATTATATATGTGAGGACCAACAGGCTCATCTAGAAGAGTCATACATATGTACATCGCGTACATAAGTGCATAAAGAGTTTCAAAAAGTGATGAAATAGCACATACACGCACGCAATACACACATAGACAGAACAGCGTTGCCAGAAGACAGAAATACATCCAAAAGTTGAAAAGTGTAATAAAATTAGCAAACTGCATACACATAAGCAATCTAAGCTACAAACTTTACCAAATTATACAACAAAAATAAGGAATTCTGTCAAAATGGGCCCAATGGAACGCGATAAAACAGTATGTGTTGTGTGCAACAAGACACAAGTCAAAGGTGGCGTCCAAAACTGGGTGCAATGCGACAAATGTAAAGTCTGGTGTCACTTCGCATGTGCCGGAGTCGACAGTTCAATTGCAGAACGAGAATGGACTTGCGGATTTTGTAATCCACCCCCCGCAAATGGCGGACAAGCAAGGAAGGACTTGTTAAACAAGACCCAGAATGCCACATCGAATACAAGCGACGGATCTGGAACCGTTCCATTATCCACAACGGCCCTAAATTCAGGCAACCACCAGCCGCCGCCCCAAGCAAATCATCCCAATTTCGATGCCCTTCATTCCCAAGCTACAGCAACAACAATGTCTTTTGGTGCCATGAAACTAGCGGAAAATATTCCTGCCGAGCAAAGCAATGCTCTCATCACCAATAACTTAATGTTAGCCATGCTGGAAGAGAAGCGTAAATTGGAACAAAACTATATAGAACAAAAATATATTTTGCTTGCACAGCAGCAGGGATCGCAAGCGACACCACTCGCCACATTTGAACCTACTTCATCCCAGCTAGCCGCAAGACAAGTTCTACCCCGAGATCTTCCGACCTTCAATGGCAATCCCGAGGATTGGCCTATGTTTCTCAGTATGTACGAGAACAGCAGCATAGTAGCAGGTTACTCAAACGTAGAAAACATGCTACGCCTCCAGAAGTGTCTCAAGGGAAAAGCGTACGAGCTAGTACGCAACAAATTGTTAATCCCATCACTGGTGCCGGAAGTTATGAGCACCTTGAAGACGTTTTTTGGGCGGCCAGAGCAAATCCTTGATCGGATGCTCGAGAAGATCAGAAAAATCACCGTCCACAAAGACAAGCTGGAATTAATAATTGATTTTGCAATGGCAGTGCGCAATGCGTGCGCCGCTATGGAAGCTTGCAAATTGGCTTCCCACTTGAACAACCCAATGCTCCTCCGGAAATTAATTGAAAAGCTGCCAACCCAGCATAAGCTGAACTGGGCCATGCATCCTCGCGAGGAGTCCATTCCGGCAGTCAAAGCATTCAGCGATTGGTTGTTCAAAATAGCAGAAGCAGCATCCACCGTCGTACCGGGCGTAAGTTCAAAAACCAGCAGCGTGAACACTCACGCACAAACTCAATCAGAGCCAAAGCGAAACGCAGATTCGAAGCGCGACGCCGGTTCCAAAATAGAAGCCAACAAAGCAGCTGCCCACAAGCTGCCATGCGTAATGCGCCAAACTACAGAGCACCGCGCTGCCCAGTGCGATAAGTTTAGGCTTCTATCTGTAGATGAGAGACAGCAAATAATAAACGACAAAAAGGCATGCTAGAAATGCCTTAAAGGTCACCGTCGCAAATGTTTCTCCAACCAGCATTGTGGTGTCGATAATTGCAAATCTAAACATCACCCACTACTTCATAAAAGCACACCGAAACCCGAAGTAGTCAGCGCTCATAAAAAGGAAAAGGGGATTGACGAACAATTTTTCCGCATTTTGCCCGTCACATTATATGGCAACGGAGTGACCATAAACACATTCGCCTTTTTGGACGAAGGCTCCTCCGTCACGCTAATTGACGAAAGCACTCTTCAATCTCTAAAGGTGTCCACCACGCGCGATCCACTTTGCTTACAGTGGACCAGCGAAACCACCCGAATGGAAAAGGCCTCTGTAAAGGCTCACATTCAAATATCGGAGGTGGGAAATGGGAAAAAACAGTGGCTGAACAATGTACACACAGTACAAAACTTGGCACTTCCAAAGCAAAGCGTCGATAAGGATGTACTATGCAAGCGAAACTCACACTTGCACGGGCTGCCGTTGAAGTCATTCAACGCCGCCCCTATGCTACTGATCGGTGCCAACAACTGGGCTCTGGCCACGCAAAATTCGTGAAGGAAGACGCAACGAACCCATTGCCTCCAAATGCATGTTAGGATGGGGCATCCAAGGCACAACCAATCCCAGAGCCAACATTTCCATGCATCATTGCGACTGCAATTGGAGTGATATTGACAAGGCAATAAAGGATAGCTTCAACATCGGCCCAATCGTACCACGAGAGCTCTACTCCGAAGATGACCACAAAGCAGTACAAATACTGGAAATCACATGTAAAAAGATTGATGGTCACTATCAGGTCGGACTTCTTTGGCGTGACATGGAAGTCACTTTGCCAGAAAGCTATCCAACAGCACTAAAACGGCTCGAATGTCTACGAGCAAAAGTCAATAGAAAGCCAGAACTGTATGAGCAAATACACCAGCAGATCGACAATCTGCTGTCCAAGGGATATGCAACTGAGCTGACGCCTGATGAAATATCCAACAAAGCAGATCGTGTCTGGAACCTACCAATTTTCATTGCTTTAAATCCAAATAAGCCAAATAAAGTAAGATTGGTTTGGAATGCCGCCGCAAAGTCAAACGGAAAATCGCTCAACGACTTTATGGTGAACGGGCCCGACTATTTGAACCCACTGACAGACGTTCTGATGGCATTTAGAGTTGGCCGCGTAGCTGTCTGTGCAGATATCGCTGAGATGTTCCACCAAATAAACATCCAAGAAAGCGATATGCATGTCCAACGATTCCTATGGTTTAGCAGAAGCCATAAAGTCCCCAGGGTATTCGTCATGCGCGCTATGACTTTTGGAATATGTTGCGCCCCTTGTATTGCTCACTATGTACGAGACAAGAACGCCAAGGAACACGAGCAGCAGAGTCCACGAGCATTTGAAGCGATTACCAAAGCACACTATGTTGACGACATGATCGACAGCTTTAAAGATGAAGCAGAAGCAGTAGAAATCGCATCTACAGTACGTGATATCCATGCTGAAGGCGGTTTCACCATAAGAAATTGGATTTCAAATTCAGCCGCAGTCCTTGAAAAGTTTGGAGAGCCCCAGATGAACACCCAATCTCCAAAAGAGATAGGAGGAACTGAAAAAGTCCTCGGTATGTTTTGGGAGCCCTCGACATTTTTAGATATATTTTCAGGTTTTCGAGGCTAAAGCGAGATGTCCTAAGTGAAGAACTTGCACCAACAAAGCGCGAGGTTCTCCAGGTGCTAATGTCCATTTTTGATCCCTTGGGCCTACTTTCGTGCTACACCATTGGCCTTAAGATGTTGCTGCAAGATGTGTGGCGCTTAGGCATAGGATGGGACGAGGAACTACCGGAACAACTTCTAAAGTTCTGGTACCAATGGAATAGCGTACTACTCCAAGCAGCCACATTGGAATTCCCTCGTCACTACTCCAAACTGCTGCCCGAAGCAGACCGTATCGACCTCCACACGTTCGTCGATGCCAGCGAACATGCCTACGCAGCAGCCTGTTACCTCCGAGTTACAAAAGGACAACACATCGACGTGGTATTAGTAGCAGCCAAAAGTAAAGTTGCTCCTGTTAAACCTCTATCCATCCCACGAATGGAGCTTCTTGCCGCTGTAATCGGAGTACGACTAGCACAAAAGGTGATGAACACTCGAGGCCTCAGAGTCGATTCCAGCGCATACTGGTCAGATTCTAAAACTGTCCTTCACTGGCTAGTAATGGACCCCAGAAAATTCCAACCTTTCGGATTGGAGGCGCCTATACAGAGCCATCGCAACATTTATGTTATACATCCGCAGACTGCACGCCAAGTGTACTAGACAGAAAATACCAGAGACGGTAACTCCTGAAATTGTCTGCGCGGCTTAAGCATGGCTGTACAAGCGGTCACAGTCAGAAGCATATCCAGCCGAAATTAGTGCTCTCAAGTCAAATGCAGCACTCGAAAAATCAAGCCCACTACTTGCTCTAAATGTTTATCTCGATGAAAAGGGTATCATCCGAGTCCAAGGTAGAGCAGATAAGCTGAATCCCAAAGATGACGCAATAGTGCTTCCCAAAAAATGTCGAATAGCCTTCTTAGTGGTAAAGAAGTGCCATGAACAGTCTCATCATCTGATGCACGAGACAACAATTAACCTGATTCGAAGCACATACTACATCCCAAGACTACGGGTTTTGTACAAATCAGTTCGAAAAGAGTGTCAAAAATGTAAGATTGACTTGGCCACACCTCAAGTTCCACAAATGGCTCCATTGCCGGCCGCTAGACTGGCCAGTTTCGAAAGACCCTTTACGTTTACTGGGATAGACTATTTTGGCCCAATATTAGTAAACGTTGGGCGGCACAAGGAGAAACGCTGGGGAGTCCTGTTTACATGTCTTACTCTAAAAGCCATACACATAGAAGTGCTTGACGTGAGCTCATGCATAATGTGTCTCAGGAACTTTATGGCACTCCGTGGAACTCCTCGAGAGATTTTCTCCGATAATGGCACAAACTTCAAGGCGACCGAAAAACCCGTTCGAGAAGAACTGAAGCAAATCGACTTTGACAAAATCATTACGACGCAATAAAGTGGCGCTTTAACCCACCAGCTGCACCCCACATGGGAGGAGCGTGGGAACGTCTGATTCGATCTGTGAAAACTGTTCTGAAGTCAATCTGCCCAAAAAGCAACTTTAACGATGAAACGCTCCGAAGTGCCCTAATGGAAGCAGAATTTATTGTCAATTCCCTACCGCTTACATATGTCTCGGTGGAATCAACAGAGGACGATGCCCTCACCCCTAATCACCTGCTGCTGGGATCCCCGAGCGGCTACAAACCTATGGGTGAAGGCGATCCAGATCTCAGGCTCAGATGGCATCAGACCCAACTATTCGCAGACCGTTTCTGGAAACGATGGGTCAAGGAGTACACGCCAACGCTAACTCGACGCTGCAAATGGTTTACCAAAACTCCACCACTAGCCATCGGAGACGTGGTGATCATCGTGGATGACGATCTGCCAAGAAACCTCTGGCCAAAGGGACGCATCAAAGACCTGTTACTTGCAAAGGACGGTCAAGTACGCAGGGTCACTATACAGACATCAAATGGTATCATGGTCCGCCCGGTGGCTAAAGTTGCAGTCCTGGACGTCGGGTTAAAAGAAGGTGAAACCCAGAAGGATGTTCACGAGGGGGGGATGTTACCGCCGAAATTTCAATTCAACCGCCAAACTTAAAAGCGATGCAATTCTAGCACCAAAATTGAAAAGGTGGCAACTTCAGCGATCGGCGTCAGTGAGTTGAGGATACGCAAGCCGGGCTTCTAGACAAAGTTTTTTTAAACGCTCGTGTTTGCTCGCTAATATATATATTAAATATTAAATAAATAAAGTTTATAATTTACTTGAGAACAATTAAATGCGATTGCTAAGAAGTTGTTGGATTTTTTAATCATTCGCCTGTGCCTCAATCCGAGCCGCAACACCTACATATATGCAAACATTTGTGGCTCTACTTCTTATAGTCTGTGAGATCAACGCGTTTATACAAAGAGAGTGACAGTTTTTCGCTGCTTAATGATCAAGGATGTGAAGTTTTCTAAATCTGAAACAAACTCGATGTGGCACCAACTATATACACCTACATACATGCAACAATTTGTGGCTCTAACTCTTATAGTCTGTGAGATCCACGCGTTTATACAGAGAAAAAGACCGTTTTCGCTGTTAAAAATGGAGGAGGAGGAATTTTCGAAATCTGAATCAAACTCGATGTAGGTACAGTATTCACCTACATACATGCCAAAACTTGTAGCTCCATTAATTACAGTCTCTGAGATCGACGCGTTCATACAGACAAACAGACGGACAGATAGACAGACAGACGGACATGGCTAAATCGACTCGGCTGTTGATGCTGATCAAGAATATATATACACTATAGGTTCGGAAATGCTTCCTTCCCCCTGTTACATACATTTGCACAACTTCATAATCCCCTTTTTCCCATTTTTAATGGGAACAGGGTATAAAAAAGAAATGGAATTCACCTTCTAAGTTTCTCAAATATGAGACACATTCCAGAAGTTATATGGCCTCTCTATCGAGTTAAATATAATTTTCGAACACTATGAAGTACTTTTTGATATCGATGTATGTCGCCGTATGTCGCGAAAGTCGCCGGTATGTAAATGGCGGAACTCTAAAATAAATTTTAAGTTCGACATCAATTTACCACAAATACCTTTAACAGGACAAATGAAATTTTTTTTTACTAAATACATACCAACTATTGTTAAATTAAAGTCTTACTTCACCACTAATCGCAAAACTTTTACTATTTTAGCGCAAAGCAAAAGGTGCGAAAATGTTTTAGGTATGGTCAAAAAAGTATTGTAAGTTTAGCACGCTCTCAAAATCGAGACTAGTGAATAAAAAAATATATATAAATCGGAAAATATATTGACAGGATGTTTGTTTTTAAGAAAATTAAAAAGATCAACAAGATTTGAAATTCGCATTTATTGCCTGCCAGACTGGCAGAATCGACCACTGTGCATCGATTCAAAAGTATGATGTACCTCAACAAGGACACTCTTTTTGAATTTGCACACATAAATTAAAAAAGTTTTCTTTTTGAAACATTTGCAACCAGTCACCTTCACCAGTATTTGGTGTATGTAACCATTAAAAAATCTTCTACAACTTTACCATTTGGATTAGGCGCGAAGTTGCACTTTCTTGTGACCTTCCCTGAGAAGAGATTGAGAAAAGCTCTTCTTTGGGCTTTGGGCTTCTGAAGCACATAACAGGTTTAGCGTAAATCATGGAAAAAGTAAGAATCTATGAATCCTACCTTCATTAGCACCGGCATTAAAAAGCGGCTGAAGAACATGCTGCATTGGTTGTGCTGGCTGCTGCGATCCCATTAAAGGTGCCTGTTGCAACAGTTGATTCGGAACAGCCGTTTGAAAACTTTGTGGTGTGGGTATATTCTGCTGGTTGTACATAGCCGGAACAGTTTGCTGGGGCTGCATGTGGGATTGCATTTGCACCGGCTGCTGTTGTTGTGGAACCAGCTGGTGCGCAGCCGACATTTGGGTTTGCATAGGTGCTAGCTGCTGCTGTTGCTGCTGCTGAAGTCCCTGGTTCACGTTCATGACTTGTGGTGGAATTTGATGCAGTTGATTGGGCTGCGCCTGGATAAACTGTTGTGATGCTGGTAACGTAAACTGTTGCGACGGCTGCTGCTGTAGCAAAAGTGGTTGCTGCGGCGCTTGCTGTTGAGGTAAAAGCGAATGAGTGGGCTGTGGTTGTTGCTGGTGTGTAGACTGAAGCGACATTTGCTGCTGCTGCTGCTGCGTGAGTACGTTAACCATTTGCTGAGGACCATTTAGTGTTGCCTGCTGCTGTGGCATATTTGGATGTATAAGTTGCGGCTGCTGTGGATGTCCCTGAGCGTGTAGATTCGGGTGCGTTGCTTGGGTACCATTTTGCATCATCTGTGTTTGCGATATAACATTTACGCCTCCAAGACCAACATTGGCAATACTTTGAGCTGGTCCACCACCAGTCGAAGTCGATGCTGGCCCAGCCTGCTGTTGAGTTTGTTGATAAATTAACTGAATGCCATTAATGGCAAGCGGAACGCTTTGTATGGGTGAGTTTATAAGTTCAGTGGGCGTGTTGACCAGGCTGCTTCCGTTTTGCAAAGCGACGTTGCTTTGCTGCGCTTGGCCACCAGTACCCGAAACTTGCAAATCGATTTTCAGCTGATGCTGCAAACTTGCACCGTCGTCTGTACCGGTGGAAACCTTTTGCTCCTGAACACGACTCACGCTGAAACGGGAAATTTTTCTGGCGCTTGGATTAACCGGCTCATCAGCTGGCTTAAGGACTGCTGTCGAACTGACTGGCGGAGGCTGAAAATTTGATTGTAAAAATTAGTTTCAGTATCGACATGAATGAGAATCCAATATTCAGTTTTAAAGCACTGTTACAATCAGGACTGCAAACCCGTTCGGTGTACAACCGCTCCGTAGTCGGGGACTCTGGGATTTTTGGAAAGTCAGAACCGGACCTGAGCAAAAAAAAGGTTTATGTCCGAAACAAAACCGGAGAAAATAAATCGTTGAAAAGAGTTCGGAAATGAAAAAAGAAATGGAAATATAATATTTATATTTCTTTATTTATCAGCTTCGTCTAAAAGACGCAGGTATAATATAATATAATAGAAAAAGATACAAAATAAGAGGGTACAAAAGAAAGACATCAAGACCAAAAATTGGAATCACTCGCCCGATTAATTACTCTGCGTCAATATTATCCTTCATAGGCTTGTTTAGAATATACCCAACATAGTACGGCTTAGGGTTGTCAATATTCTATCGATATATTGATATATCGATATTTTGGTTGAACGATAAGGGTTATTCCGATATGATATTTTTTGTACCGATATAGGCGATTATCGATATTTTTATAAAGCAAATTGTCATAACAAGACTGTCGATTTTGTTCGAATCTTAGAAAATTTCGTCCAAAAACCATGGGTCTAAAATGAATTCCTCCATTTAACTTGATCCACGGACGGTATTTCAGCATAGATTTATACATACATTTTAAACCCATGGTTTCTTGGTGAGATTTTCTGCACTTATACCCTTTTTTTTCGTAGAAGTGCGGTTTTTAAGTAAAACATATAACAATTTCTTTTTCCAGTCCCGTTCAAAAAGACAAAATCCTTAAGTATCTATAATATTTGAGACCGACTTTCACCGATTAGGAATTCATTTTGGATCTTGGTGAAATTTTCTTAGAATTTTCCGTAGATTCCGGTTTTGCTCTCCGCTATAATCTCTAGCTTTAATAATCTAGTTTCCAAAAACTACAACACTTAAATTATAAAGTTATCCCATTAGAAAACTTCCTTAAAAACATTTTAGTTTCATTAAGCTTTAGAAAATAACGATATATCGATGTTTTCTGGTCCCGATATATCAAATATCGATATTGAAAATCCAGATTTTTGATAATATCGATATTGATATTTTAAGAAATATGGACAACCCTAGTACGGCTATGCTCAAGTAAAGGTAAGTCTGAAAGTTTAAGTCTGAAAATATAAGGTGGAAGTCTGTGGTTCCCAACCAAGATTGCGAAGCGCAAACAAAAGGATACAGGGTAAGTGAACTACAAAATGGGCCTAACAAGGGATATAAACGAGAGCTTGGTCGTGCAGGGATTATTGAACTCCTTAGAAAAACGTTAAATAAAAACTAGCTAGCCCATGGCTTTATTCACAGAAAATGCAATGTGAGTGCCAAAGGAAAGTTGTTAGTCGTTCAAATTGATAAGAACTCAATAAATAGTTAATCAAATCGAGTATTACCATTCAAAAAATTAGTTGAATGCTCAAATCATTTATTGAAAATATTTATCTAGAAGAAATCGTAACTTTTGAACGGAACAATATTTGAAAGTAGCCTTAAAACAAGCTGGGGTTTTATATTGTAGGTCAACAGGGTGACTCAGGATCGTATGCCAAAGTGCAAAGATTAATTCACAGAAACATTGTAAGAAAATGGAAAAACATTTTAACTATTTTCAAAACAATTTATTAATAATGTAGTTGTAAAACTACTTTAAATTAACCAAATTTTATAAAAAATAGTCAACTTCACGGGCGTTTTAAGCTCATTTTAACGCTACAACATTTCTCTATCACCTTCCTTTTGGAAATTTTCAAATATCTCTTTCAATTCAAAAGTTAAAAATTACCATATTTGTGAGGTGCAGCCCTGTTGATTTGAAAACTGCTTTCGGTTTAGCTCCATCAGATTTTGTTTTCAAGATATTTCGAAAAAACGAAAAATTTTAGTTTTTGACGCTCTAGGTATAAATATCTGCATTTATGTGCTATTTTCAACAGAGCACATATCAATGTATTTTAAAAAATCAAAGACGCTTTATAAGTACATCAGATAGTGTCCTAATTGGCCTCTAAAGTCAGACTACTCTCGATTTATGGCATTTTTTCCAAAATAAATCATCCCGTTAAAACTATCGCGGTCATTGGATTAATATTTAAGCTATTTAAGCACATAATTAAAAAGGTGATCTTATTATTTGATTTTTATTTACTTTTTGACAAAGTTACAGCCTTTTTAAGACGATAATACATATTTCACTTTATGGAAGAAAAATTAGATTCCCAAATCTACATAGAATTTATCATCTACATATAAACATAAACCAATTTATTCCGAATCAAGTAGCCTCTTAACAGTTGCTATACAGTAGAGTAAAAATCTAGTTTTTCTCCTACATATTTAAATATTTTTTTTCGGTATAATCAGGTTATAGCTCTGCCAAACAAGCTGATGTAAAATGTAAATGTTGGCTATACAGCTCCTCCAACGGGGCCAGCCAAGCTTCTCTCAATCTCTTGGCGTGTGTGCCTTAAATTTTTCGCACAAGAGAAAGAGACCTACAGTTCAACGCCGGATCCGAACGGCAAAGTTTGAGAATTTGCTTTTTCATGGCTAGTTACTTCACAGCTGGCGCCAATAGCTGGTGAAGGTGACCGTATGTGTAAAAGCTATTTTCTAAAGAAAGAAAAAATCTTTTATTATTAGATGTTCAGAGGCGGGATCGAACCCACGACCTCCCGCCCAGCAGTTCAGCACACTAACCACTGGGCCACATACGGCTGATAGAAATGCCAAAAATTTACCATAGTTAAAACATTTGTTGGTCTATATGCCTAGGTTGTTCTAATTGGAATTCTACAACCACACTCGCTAAGGGATAATTTATTTTAAGAAATAAATGGAAGTAAAACTAGAATTGTTTGTCTTCAGAGTCCAATTTAAACACTTTCTGCTAAACTTTTATAGCGCGTTTGATTTTTTAAAAAATGCATTATCAAATCAAGATATTTATGCCATTCGTGGCCCCCATAAATTCTAAAGTGCCACTGCTTTTTTATGTTGTTTCATGTTTTTGACCTTAAATATCTAGAGGAATCCCTTCTGGTGTGGATATACATCCAAAAATATTTTAATGAAATTTCGCTTCAACATGATTATAAAAGTTTCTATATAACAACTCTCAAAGATCACCTCACCACAATTTAGACTATGCATATTCACTAATTGTGAGGACAAAGCATACTACTTCTAAATGGATAATATACTATTATTAATTTAAGTGGAAGAATTGAACTGCATAAAATTGTTCACATATTTGAAAGCACAAATTTTGCCAATCATTTTCAAGCTTACGAGATTAGATCTACGACTTGAACAAAAAGATAAGTTGAAGTAGTTAAGTTTGAGGGTCCTTCCATACATTAATACTTAACATGTAACGGTAAACATATGAAAAGGAGGAAAAAGTTTTAGCAACCGATATTTTTGTGTATTATACATTATATGTATATTATAAATAAATTGATACAAATTATTGTACTGTCTTTCATTTGGAAATGATCTTTTTAACAGATCCATGGGATATGTCATTAAGATCCAATGGATATTAAAATGATATTTTAAAAAAGATCAAAAGGATATTTCAAAAAGATCCAATGGATATAGAAAAGGGGATGTTTTTCAACAGTTCAAATGGATAGTTGTTAAATATCCTATGGATCTTGTAATATCTTATTTTCGAAAATAAATCGACTTCGAAAAGATCCAATGGATCTTAAAAAAGGATAGTTAACTATCCAGTCCAAATGGATAGTTAAAAATCATCCTAAGGATCATCAAAAACTATCCTTTTTTTCTCAGTGTGGCTCATACTCGCAAAGAGAAGCATATGCAAATATTTTCCGAAAATGTTCACTCTAGAATAAAAAACTATACTCGGATGCACTTTTTACGGTCCATCAAAGTTGGAAAATAAGGTAAAAAATAGAGGCCAGCTAACTTCGGCTCGACCGAAGTTTATATACCCTTGGAGCTTGATATATGCCTGACAGTTTGTATGGCAGCTATACTATATAGTGGTCCGATTTCGACAAGGCTTAATGAAATTATGTAAAATTATTAAAAACTTATAAATACGAGCGTTGGGAGCGATAACATAAAAAACAAAAAAGTTTTTCCCACTAAGACTTTTTTTCAGACCTAACTTTTGTATGGCAGCTATACAATATAGTTGTCCGATTTTGACAAGGCTTAATGAAATTATGAAAAATTATTAAAAACCTATAAATACGAGCGTTGGGAGCGATAACATTAAAAACAAAAAAGTTTTTCTCACTAAGACTTTTTTTCAGACCTATCTTTTGTATGGCAGCTATACTATATAGTTGTCCGATTTTCACAAGGCTTGGTGAAATTATGTGAAATCATTAAAAACTTATAAATACGAGCGTTGGGAGCGATAGCATTGAAAACAAAAAAGTTTTTCTCACTAAAACTAGTTTTTCAACCGATCGTTCCTATGGGAGCTATATGCTATAGTGATCCGATCCGGCCGGTTCCGACAAATGTGCAGCGTATTTATACCAAAAGACTTCAAGCAAAGTTTGGTTAAGATAGCTTTAAAACTGACGGAGGAGATAGCATAGAAACAGACGGACGGGCAGACGGACATGGCTATATCAACTCAGCTCGTCATGCTGATCAAGAATATATATACTTTATGTGGTCGGAGATGCTTCCTTCTCTGCGTTACAAACATCCGGACAATTTTAATATACCCTCTCCAAGGGTATAAAAATAGAGGCAAGCTAACTTCGGCACGACCGAAGTTTATATACCCTTGGAGCTTGATTTGTGCCTGACAGTTTGTATGGCAGCTATACTATATAGTGGTCCGATTTCAAAAAATTTTGGTGAAATTATGTAAAATCATTAAAAACTTATAAATACGAGCGTTGGGGGCGATAACATTGAAAACAAAAAAGTTTTTCTCACTAAGACTTTTTTTCAGACCTAACTTTTGTATGGCAGCTATACTATATAGTTGTCCGATTTTGACAAGCCTTGGTGAAATTATGTAAAATCATTAAAAACTTATATATACGAGCGTTGGGAGCGATAGCACTAAAAACAAAAAAGTTTTTCTCACTAGAACTGCTTTATCGACCGATCGGTTCTACGGCAGCTATACACGATACAGTCATCCAATCCGGCCGATTCCGAAAAAATGTACTGCGCATTTGTACCAAAAGACTTCGTGCAAAGTTTGGTTAAAATAGATTTTAAACTGACGGAGGAGATAGCATAGAAACAGACGGACAGACGGACATGGCTATATCAACTCAGCTCGTCATGCTGATCAAGAATATATATACTTTATGTGGTCGGAGATGCTCCCTTCCCTGCGTTACAAACAGCCGGACAATTTTAATATACCCTCTCCAAGGGTATACAAAGTAGTACCTCAAGAAAAAGCCAAAAAAAAAATTAGTTTTTTAATTCATTAGTCGAAAAACTAGTTTTAGTGAGGAAAACTTTTTTGTTTTCAGTGCTATCGCTCCCAACGCTCGTATTTATAAGTTTTTAATGATTTCACATAATTTCATCAAGGCTTGTCGAAATCGGACAAGTATATAGTATAGCTGCCATACAAAAGTTAGGTCTGAAAAAAAGTCTTGGTGAGAAAAACTTTTTTGTTTTCAATGCTATCGCTCCCAACGCTCGTATTTATAAGTTTTTAATGATTTTACATAATTTCAACAAGTTTTTCGAAATCCGACAACTATATAGTATAGCTGCCATACATACTGTCAGGCATATATCAAGCTCCAAGGGTATATAAACTTCGGTCGAGCCGAAGTTAGCTGGCCTCTATTTTTATACTCTGTACCGAAGGTACATAGAGTATATTAAGTTTGTGCAAAAGTATGTAACAGGGAGAAGGAGTCATTTCCGACCCTATAAAGTATATATATTCTTGATCAGCATCAACAGCCGAGTCGATATAGCCATGTCCGTCTGTCCGTCTGTCTGTCCGTCTGTCCGTCCGTCCGTATGAACAAACAGATCTCGGAGATGGTAAGAGATAGAGGTTTGACTTGTATGGGACAAATGTTTCTTATAGCTGCAGGCAGATCAAGTTTATTTTCAATTTTTGCCACGCCCCCTCCCGCCCCCGCAATTCGGAAAAAACGTTATATCTCCTACAGTTTTGAAGATAGACATTTCATACCTTCTAGAGATAGTTAGTAATTAGCAAAATATATCGATTTGCCGAAGAAATGATAAAGATCGGATCAGCGGTTCTCAAGTTATGAGCAAAAAAATATATCGCCCTCGCCCCACCCCCTCCCACCCATTCACAACTAACACCACACAATCTTAAAGAGAGAGAGAGAGGGAGAGAGAGCGGGAGTGAGAGTGAGAGGAGAGAAAGAGAGAGAAACTTTGAGATGAGCGCACCACCAGCATTGCATTCAGCTTCTACTCCAGGTACAGAGTATGTTATAGTCGGGCTTGACCGACTTTCTCACTTGTTTTTCTTTAGAGTTGATGCCAAAGATTTTTGGGTTATTTGGGGTTCCCCTTTATTATTTAATTTAATGCGGTCAAAAAAAACACCATAATTGTTTAATTTTTGCAACGTTAAATCGGCCAACGCACTCCTCCGAAACGCTTCCACTGATTTTCATGAAATTATTAGTTTATATTTATTGGGTATAAGAAAATCGCTAGATGATTAAACAATTTATAGTGAGTTTAGATTTTTGTGAAGGTTAAAAAGTTATCAATTGTCGACCAGTTAATAGGAGGTGTAGGCCAATCGGATACAACTAGCCCGCGAAATTTGCATGGTTTTATAATGAGTTCAGATGGTCATGAAAACGGCGAAATATTCGGGTAAATAGAAGTTGTTAGTCGAACGGTTCAAAAAAATCTAGAAATTTGCTAAATTTATATATGAGTTAGGATTGTCATGAATACGGGTAAATAGGTGGGTAAACGGACGGGTAAATAGACGGCTAAGTAGTTAGTGTAATTCAAATGCTCCAAACAATTTTATAATAATTTCGTGAAGATCAAAGGCCACGCTATATTTTAAATTGAGTTTAGACTATCCTGAAGACTTGATGGATGTCAATTGTAATGTACGCTTCACTTCATCGATTTGTGTTTAAAATTCGGTATGCAACTGCTATTATACTAACTGTAATTATACCCCAAACCATTCATAACTATTTTCCTTAGATCGAATTGGACCTTTTTGGATTTTTTCCTTTCCTGATTGCAACACAAATATCAATATTGTCAATTATTTCACAATATTACCTCTTCCAAGTTGTCAGTGTTGCGCAATGCTGCCAGTTTCTTCTCTAAGTCCGCAATAGAACTTTGATTGAGCGAACCATTGCTAAGAACTTTTTGCGGTACGTCATTGCTGTTGCAAGTAATTGATGTTGCCGAAGTCTTATCCAGGCTTCCTTGTTTGGAGAGTTTCTTCTCGCTAGCTGCGCCTATAACATTAACGGCGGAAATCTCAGTTGGTGTAATATCCGTGCTAGGGGCCGGAGCTTCGAGATTTGTGGTTGCATGCAACTGCATGTCGGAGCCCATACTGTTATCGATTGACGTGCGACGAGAATTGTATACAGAGGAGCCGGAACCCCGCGCTGAGCTCACCACTGCAGTGGGAGTATTTTGACCTAGTGTGGAAGCTGATCCAGCAGCGCCAACCTGGTTGATTGACTTGTTGACCTGTGCATATAGAAGTTACAGAAAGTTATTAGTGACTTCGAATCCAAGAGACACTGTACCAAGGAACAAAAAATAAGCATTTGCTGTTAACGAAAATAAAAGCGTTAGTATACAAAATAAAGCAACATTTAAGATTTGCATCCTTAACCATCCGAAAAGCTTTAATAGATTATACATACATATTTGGACTCGTCACTATAAAATGGAGCCTCGAGATGGGTAACTACATACATACTTATGTATAGATACCAAGTCACGAGATAAACCCATTTCGAATAAATGCTATTAAAATAAATACGTAAAACTTAAAAAATAATGTGAGCAACAGAATAAGTCAGTCTCGATAATTAACGTAATATGCTACGATTAAACCAAAACCAAGTTAAGTAGTTAGTACAGTTTCGCTTGAAAAGATGGTGGTTGTAATATAAAGATTTATCCAAGGAGAAAATTTGTTATCAATCACAGAACTTCCCTTGCGCTCTAACAGACAAGAAGAAATTTTATCTTCTGATCGTTGATTTAATCAATAACATCTTTAGCATACGTGTTCTGTGGTTTATATCATTACTGATTTATGTCCATACTAGTTGCATACCCGTAAGTATTTTTCTAGTGAGAGCGTTTATTCAAAATTAAACTGGCTGAAAATAAGTAACATTTAAACTAGTTCCATCTATCTTGGAACCAGTTTTGAATTGGGAAAGTGTCAAACTACGTATTTCCAACTTACACACCGTATAAAATGATTATAGCTAACTTCTGAGATATGGCTTTGAACCGGCTAATTATGGTTCGGATCTGGGCATGAACTAGTAAAATTCCTAACATTTCGAACTCAACTTAAAATATTTCTTAGATTGGACTTTGAGCCGGTTTAGCCAACCTACAAACTAAATTTTTCGTTTATGGCTCAATAAAAAACCACAAAATAGATATGGTTCTGTACTACTTTTGTGTCAGTTCGAAGCTGGTCCCTAAGATATCTAACTGCATATTATCAACCTACGGACCAAATAACAATTTCATAGCTCTAATAATTATGGCTCTGAAGCACTTTTGAACAGGTTTTAACGGCTTTCAAACTGTTTCCTGACCGACATTAATATGCTGTGAAAATTTCGAGAGGGTAGGTTGAGCGGTCCTAAACTAACTTGCAAACAAACATACCTTCACTTTTATATAAAGTTATGTATAGATAAATAACAAGGTTAATGTACAATGGTAAATGACAAGGTAAGATATATGTGGGGTGTAAACTCTTCTCTTAATTTTTTTTATATATCATTTGACTAAGCGCCGTCAACTTTTCTTTGCCGAGCCTGGTCAGAAGAATACTGAAGTATTGATTTCGAAATACCCCTGAATATTATTGGTTTTTTTTGTGTAATCAAAATTTGGAATCTTTGGGCCGTTTAAAAGCCAAATATTCGGCCTTGTTCCGCATTTCGTCTTCGATTTTCGTGTAAACTTTAGTATTTTGCTGTCAAATTTGAAAACGTTGCATAGAATACGACAAATATATCTATGGCTACTAGATCAGGTATAACAAAACTCGGAATTGTGGGAGCGGCTGAAACCGATTGCTTAATCCCAAATGAATTCATATCGAGAGAAATTGCGAAGGGATCCAGTAGCCTGAAATTAGCATGACACTTACGTTTAAATTTATATAAATTGAGTTCGAAATTCAAATGCTTACACGAAAATCGACTCGGAATTCGGAACAATGCGCAATTATTAAAAAAAAAAGATGTTTTTTTGTTTAATTTTTAAACATTATTGTTAAAATGTTTGACACTCTTAAGTATTGTCTGAACTTGATTTATACCGGTGACAATTTAAGTCAGGCTACTCAAACATTTCTAACCAAAGTGTTCCTCAAATGTCTAAGCTCTCATTTCATGAAGATTATGCTACTGAACCGTACTACAAGTAATTAGGTTTCAACACACACAGAAGATGTGTACAGCTTACAACCAGGAATGCATATAAAAGTGTAAATATTAGTTAGATATTCTTATTGTTAAACTACACACACATATATATTGATCAATTTTCATTGATTAACCAAGTAAATAGGAGTTCTTGTAACCAAATGTGAAAATTAAATGTGTCAACAATTAAATCATAAGCAAAAGCGAAAAAGGCACATTCAACAACTACTACAATTACACATAACAAAGAGATGACTATTTTCACTACCTCTTGGGGCTGTTGGTGACCTGACGGAGCTTTTATCGATGAAATGGCCGGCGATGCCTGATGGGGGGCACGGTTATTGATGGAGGCCACTACTGCAGATGCAAAAGCATGAGCATGCGTTATGTTCTCCAGTTCGATTTTTAGCTGCTCAAGCGTATTGGCGGCGCTGGCTGGTGGCACCACACCTGACTGCGTAGAAGTGTCTTTCGGTTTTTCTGCACCAGTCGCAGTCGCTGTCTTGCCGGGATCAGCTGTTCGCTGTTTAGCCATCTTGCTGGGCATATCAAAAGTAATCTTCACTTCGCTTAAGTCATCCAAACTTCTGGTGTGCTTTAGGTCCTCGTCAATCCTCAATTGCCTATTCAAAGGTAAGTTAAGGCTGCGAGGGGTTGCACCGCTTACGGTCGATTCCAGTAGCTTTTGCACGCGGCTTATCACATGACCCCGAGTCTTTGGCCCAGTATGTGCCTTCTCTTTGCCGCCATCTATTGGGATAAACTGTTCGTTGCCCGTGGGCGTGACATTGTTGTCTGGCATGTAGTCAATGGACAGAGATGTATACTCAGAAGCTGTGCTCGTTTTTCGTGAGACAGAACCGGAACCAATGGTCACATCATTACTGTTGTTCCCGGCATCCCTCGAGGCAGTTGAAGAGGAAGACATGGTCGATGTTGTAGTTGGGGGAGTTGCAACATTGGTCTGGGGTTCCGCACTAGCTACAAGCGAGCACTGTGATTTCACATCCGTACCGATTGGTAACTCCGCGTGCACAGCCTCAGCGCCTCCTCCTCCGGAAGCTAACGTCTCTACGCTGTGTATGGTGGGCTCGAACATCTTAGTAATGTCACTGGCCGTTTCATCCCGCTAAAATAATTGGTTCGTTGAAAATATACATGAATCAAAATAGTTGAGTTAAAATACACGTGTGCAAAGAACGTTAACTAAAAAGGTGTCCAAAGTAATACGAAAAGCAAAAATTAAAGTGGTCCGCTTATCATAAGGAATTACAGTCAAAAAGAAGGTAAATATTTCCGAGATGCCTGGTAATTTTACTGCAGTTAAGGTTCAGTCATAAATTGGACAGAGGATCGCCGTCTGAGTGATTTATTTTGTGGATTTGCCTAGTACATTAATGATTGGTAGTTCTTTGAAAAGGTTGCCTCAAGAAGTTTCTTTTGAAGTAATTTCGTTTCTTCAAAGATTTCAGTAAAAAATACACTGCGCGTCATTAGATTAGCACACCCCCCCCCCCAGTCTAATATAAATGTTCTTGGCTTTGTTAACATTTATATTCTATATTTTTCTCTTGTTTGATTAAAAGCGGAATTGCTTAAGCAGTTGAAACCGACAGCTTAAAGCCAAATGGATTCAATTAGTAGAAAAAGTAAGTCTTGGTCTAGCAACCATAGAAATCCTTGCTATCTTCCGTATAAATTTATTTGTAAACTGGCGAATTTAAACGTTTGTACAACAACCAAAGTGGAATTGAGCACATACCCATATATAATTAATAACGAATAAGTCCTCGGTACTAGACGGGACTAAATAGAAAACTAGACCTGAGTAACTCTGACATAAATGAAACAAAGGCTTTTACTTATTTTTCAATTTCAGACGAAAACAAAACCAAACGATGACGAGTTTATTGTTCTGGTACTCGAAAAATTTGCAATTCGAATGTTTTATTTCCAAAATGTTTCCTTTGTGTACTTTTTAACCTCAATATGCTGCAAACATCTCCGATCAATGTATATCGAGTTATGAAGACCGGAACAGGTAACTATAACATTTTGGCAATGAGTATGTATGCGTAGCAACAGACATCCTGGGAGTGGACTTTTCCACATCAGAAAATTTCTTTACAAATTGTTTCACTACCGCAGCTGACTGATTGCACGCCGTTGCTTTCTCCCTGATAACGCATGCCGACGGCATCTCGTAATATATTGGAGATAAAAAAAAACTGTGTTTTAATTAAATTTAAAGCACATAAAATATTCACGAACTTGAGCCTGCCAACAACTATTTCTTAAAGATTTTTCCATCACATCTCTAATAATTGTGTATACTTTCATAACAAACCGAGATTTATGACACTAGGAGAAAAAATAGTTTCATTCAAATATTCCGGGAATATTTGCGTGGCATTTTCCCTATGAGCGGATTTTCTCGGGAAAACACGTGTCAGATTATTTCACCTTCTTTCCTTACAGACCGATTTTCAAGTCTATCATATGAAAAAAATATGTCGTTTCGGTGATCGGAATTCTTTCGATTCATTCATTTTTCAAGAGAAATGTCCATGCCAACAAGCCCGCAGCTTCCCATGCATTGCCTCTGGAAATTAGTCAAAACGAGAAAGCAAACAACGACCAGAAACCGTCTCAAGCAGTAATTAAATGGTTTTTAGAGCTGTATGGCATGTGGGTCTGACTTGTTGTCAATTTTTATTAACCCCAATCTGTTAGCAATCAAATTCCTTCTACAAGATTGCTAATAACAATTTACTGCCCAAATGACGCTAAATTTAAATCTTGTGTTAATTTTGGGACACCCTTTACAAAGCCCATGGAAAATATCACGGTCATCCAGTGGCGATGGGTTTTTAATCAAATCTGACTTCAACATAGTACAATGGTTGGACTTTTTATTTTATAATAAATAATACAACCATTTTCGTGACTTTTTTTTGTACCCGTATCTATTTAAAATGGGTAAATGGGGATCAAGAAGAGGCAGAAGGAAACATTTCTGACCCTGGAGAGTATAAATATTCTTGATCATCATCAACAGCCGAGTCGATTTAGCAATGTCCGTCTGTCTGTATGAACACGTCGATCTCAGAGACTATAAGAGATAAAGTCACACATTTTTGCATATAGTGAGGTGTATGTACATTGCACATAAATCGAAGATAGTTCGTTTTAGATTTGGGAAATTACCTTTCCCCCTTTAAAAAGAGGTTATTCATATGAGGTGATTCACGTTCATTCTTATCAATCGTCTATGATCAAAACAAACAAACTCCCGAATTGATTGGAATGAAGACAATCATGATTTTAATCAGAGTGCAACCAATATGATTAATTAAAACTCAACAGCGAACATGTTGTATTGCGTTCAGTTCGATGCGTAGAGCGTAAAGCCAGTTTATTCTCGTGTTGATTAATGTATGAATGTTAATCGAACGAAACCATTCTTTGATACAGGGCTGTTCGGAGTTGAACCGCTCCGGAGTCGGAGACTGGAATTAATTGGAAGTCCGAACAGAACCTAATCCGGAGCACAACACTTTTTTTCTTACCGAACCCGAACATGAACCGGAGCAAAAAATAGTTCAAAGGTGTTCGGATCAAAAAAAAAGTTCTGTTACATTTTTTTCAAACTGCTATAACACAGTACAACACTGAAAAAAGCCGTCATAAGACTCTTAAATAATGCTTAAAGGGACCTCTGTAAGCATCACCTCATACCCAGTTTTTCAAATGAAGTCTCGGTTCGCGTTTTATGTATACTTTAGAAAAGATGGATTCAATACAGATATGAATTGAAAGGTAGTTAAAATGCCGCTTCAAAAAGCTAGCTTCAACAGTTAGCGATTATTGCAATCTTAGCAGCTAAGCTTAAAAACAAGAAATATTAACCATGACCGATGTTAAGAGCGCTAATTGTTCAAAACTTAACGTGGTCCTGTTCTATCTATTGATCCTAACTTTGAGTTAGAAGACATATACTGATGAGCGGCTGTCGCATTTTTGGCCCGGAAGAATGTTCAAAACTTGAATAAATTTCATATTTAATTAACTTAGATAATGGATGCTGTCAAATGTGGTTCCCACAATCGCGGTTTTTCGATGCAAGTTACCATCTCTTAAGTACACAATTTTTTGGTATATATCTAAATATATATGTACATTTTTCAAACATTCTAACGAGTGGTTTTCCATTTTCTAAGTTAGACCTCTATGGGCAGGGTACTAACTGCTTGTCCATTGGCGGAGGGAATTTGATATAACAATTGTAGTGTTTCCCCTTAGCTTTGGTGAATTTCCGAAATTTTATCTCTCATCTTTTTTTAACCAGCAACAGATGTTGTAGCTGGGTGTTTCTACTTGACGTTAAAGAGAAAAAAATGGGTAAATTTTGCTACCTGATGAGTCTAGTTTAACAATTTGTTGGTTCTGTTCCCAGCCTTATTTGAGTGTTCCAGTGTGTAATCATTACAATTCTTTTTTAAGTTAAATCGTAATCGAAATTTAACAGCTTTGTTTCGTGTAATCATTTTTGTTTAAGTTCATTTTATTTATTCACCAATCCTAATGACACGCAGTGTACAAATACCTAATATACCATATATTTTTTACACTTTGGGGGATAATCGTGAATTGGGGAATTAGTTTAGTATTTGTAAAAAATATAACGTCCGTTATGTTTTTTTTTAATTCCGTTGCAAGTCATAATTTTCGTAGAATAAACCATACCAAAACACAATATGGAAATATTTATGGAAATTATAAGAATGTACTTTTAATTTTCTTGAATCTCTAAATATAAACCAAAACCCTATTTTAAGTAAAGCAACAAGTTAGCTGGAAAAATATAAGAGTTTACAAAACCCCAGTGCACTCAACACTTACAGATCTATGTCTTTGGTGTGTTCTAAATGTGGAACGCTGTCGGGTTAGAGACGCGTGACGGACCTGTTTTTTGTTATAATAGATAGATAGACAATCAAAAAGTTAAGTGTTCAAAAAGTTTTTCTTCAGATTGAAATTTTAGCAACTTATATGTCACTTTTATTTATTTGGGCAAAATGAAAATAAATATGTGAAATAAATTTCTCGGTTCGGTGGGTATGAAAGCGAGTTGATTGTTCATATTTACGCTCAAAGACTGTAAAAAAAGTGCGAAATGTTTTTTCTATGTATTTTATACTTTTTACATTTTAGTTTGAGTTTCCCTATGAACGGTTTTTTTTTTTAAATAAACATATGGACATTTCCAGCAGTGATTAAAAACACAATATTTTATCAAATATTAATAGGGAAAGAATCAAATAAAGCTGATGTAAGCTAATCTTACATTTACTAATAACCCAAATGGATGTATTCGGTTTCACAAACGTGCCAGCGCAATTTTTCTCATTTTGACATTAAATTTGCTCAATTTTTTGGAAAATGTGACTATAGATTACATGTACTTTCGCTATCTAAAATCCTTCTGATGGTACAAAGGAGTGTACATGAATGCAAAAGGAACCATGAAAAACTATGCCTATGCAATTGACTGTAAGTTTTTGTTTTGCATTATAGCAGAAACCACTTAAGTATAATGATGGAAAAAATGTCACGTTCGAAATGTAACGTATCGACATAGATAAATATTTTTTACAAAAAATGTACTCAAGATTTTTAAATCAAATAATATACATCGAATAGCTTCCAATTTTGTCATTATTTTGGAAACCGAATTTCACTTGCTATACTCTTTAACACTAAATAAAGTGCTTGCAAAGAGCTATATTATTCAGTAAAAATCGTATTTAAAATTCGTTTTATTTTGACTTTTTATTCGTTTTCAATAAGTATGACGGTCACGTTCGACAGAATGGAAATGCCCATATATGTTTCTTCCGGAACATACGAAAATTAATTTTCATTTATATCGATGAGTTCGTCATAATGAATAGAAATACTTTTGAACTGTTTTGGAATCAAAATGCTTTTGCCCAGCAGATTTATTTGATGAAGTATTGGACCGAAATAATTTTTAATTTTATCTGGAAATCAGCCTTTAAACAGAAAGAAATAGGTAAAAGTGAAAAAGAAAAACTCAGAAATACAAAAGATAACAATATCGGAAAATTTTGACTAGTCATTAAATTAAGAAAACCTAATTTTTATATTTATTTTCATATTAATATGGGTTTTTAGCGATCGGTTGTTTGGTCAAAGTTTTGCATTTGGCGCTCGAGTTCAGTGGAGTTTCTAATTCAATGTAATCAACACAAATTAACAGAGATTAAATTACAAAATTTGGAATAGCAATTGGTATGTAGTACAACGATCGCTGTTTCGAAAATAACCACATCTTCTTTTCAGCGGACTCTTGTATTGCTTGTTCACGTTCAAACAACCACAAAGTCTTCCTAATATACCTAAGAGTCGGCGAATAACGCATTGAGAATTTGTATGCGTTAACTTCGCAGCCTGAAATTGTTCTATGTTTTTTTTAAAGCGTTGTTTTTGCTTAATTAATTTTTAATGTTAAATAGGTTCACTGTAAAAAGGCTTAACCGAACTTTAAATTAATATTAGATGTGTGGGGAACGTAACTGCAGTGCTGAGGAGGGCTTAAATGAAAAAGTTACAAATGCTGAATGAAAATGTCCCATCAATTGGACGGTTTCAGAACTTCGTTCTAAAATCAGAAACAAACATTGAAATGCGCAGAAGATGCAAGAAAATATCATTAGCAACCGATAATCGCATTATGTTATTGGCTAATCCTTTAAAGATTAAATATGCTTTAAAAAAAAATAATAACTTGTTTCATCGAAAAAAAACAAAGACAGATGTTAAAAGTATAATATAGAAATGGAAATGTTTCACACCTATTTTGCAGTCCATGAGTGCAAGGGGTTAATTCATTGCTAACCGTGTTCGAAGACTGATGGCTTTTTCGCTGTCTGCAAATGTAAGACTTTGACAGAATAAAGATTTGTTAAGAAACGTGTATCGTTTTTCAGTGCTGAACTCAGATAAAACGAGAGCGCAAGTTAAAGTCGGCTCTAACCGACTTCGATATACCCGTTACTCATGAAAAACAATTTTTACAGTGTTCCTGCATTCCTTAGGGTAAACATCTGAAAAGTATGCAACACTTTCGTAACTCGGCTATTTTTCACATTTTTTTGAGAACCGCTCATCTTTACCATTACTTCGGCAAATTTATTCGTTTTGCTAATTACCAACTATCTTTAGAAGGTACGAATCGTCTATCTTTAAAACTGTAGGAGATATAACGTTTTTTCCAAATTGCGGGGGCGTGGCCAAAATTTGAAATAAACTTGATCTGCCTGCAAGTATAAGAAGCATTTGTCCCATACATGTCAAACCTCTATCTCTTACCATCTCTGAGATCTAGGTGTTCATACAGAAGGACGGACGTACAGACGGACAAGTCTATATCGACTCGGCTGTTGATGCTGATCAAGAATATATATACTTTAAATGGTCGGAAATGATTCCCTCTGCCTGTTACATACCTTTGCACGGCTTTAGTATACCCTTTTTACTCTACGAGTAACGGGTATAATGAACAGTTTTCTATGTATTGTACCAATGGAAGATAATTGATATTGACCTTTAGAGCCAATTGAATTAACACATTATTAATAGCTAGCCGTTCAGATTCGACGTTCAACTGCAGAAGTTATGAATCCGATAAATCGAAATCGGTAAGTCTTGTGGTTTGGTAAAATCTTTTTGTCATCCAGTGAATCGATTGAATGTAACTGGGATTTTGAAGTTAAAAGTCAAATAACAAAGTCTGTTTTTGGAAGCAAGAAAATTTAACAATTCCGATTCCACATGAATTGATCGAAAAACGGGAACATGCCTGTATAATTATATCTCAGTTGCTGAACGCTTATTTTGAAAACAAAAAGTTATTACAAGGATCAGTTATACTATTTTGCAGTATTTTCGATCCGACTATTTGGCTGTCATTTCATTTGTAAGTCGACGAGTCCCAAAATCCTGTCCAAGCAAGTTTTTTTTATTAAGACGAAAATTACATGGCACTGAGCAGATCGATTTGTTTTAGTGTTCTGATCAAGAATAAATATACAAACTTCTTTAGGGGTTTTGTAATGATTTGAAATCCAATCAAAAATTTCAGAACTTAAAATTTTGAAGTTTTTATTAGCCTGCAAGTACTCGATAAATTGGTAGAAGACCCATTACAACTACAACACCCGTAGTATACTCGATCAATTAAAACAATTATTAAAATGGTAGCCAAGGAAAATTTAAAAAAATTTACACGACATCTTGCCGTAGAGTCTAGGAGGTTTGTGTAAAAAGCATCGCGCATTTAAATTTTTGCTGGCAACGTATATTCGAATTTTGATCATTGTTGTCGTTACAACGCTACTCATGTCCTTACTTGTGCTGACAAGGCCAGACATTTTGAATATTAATGCCGCCTGGTACACGATTTTTTTGGGCGAGAGCGGACCAAGGTTTGTAGTGCAATGAATTTAGTTCTGGGCTGACAACAGGCCAATCATTCGTAAAAATTAGATTCGGTACATGGTTGTTTAGCCATGTTTGTGAGGTTTTTGCCTGGTGAGCTGGGGCGGAGTCTTTTTGAAAGGTCCGCGGCTTGTTGGCAATAAACTATACAATACAACAATTTCGACGAATTTTTGCCTTTTTTTCACAAAAATGGAGTTTGGTGACCCCATCATAAGAGTCTCCCCACCAAACCATCACATAAGCCGAATGGTGTCCTCTCTGAACTCTCGGAATGAGATCGGAAGCATGTTTTGATGACACAGCATATACTCTATCGTTCTGTTTGTTGATTTCTCTATGTTGAAAATTTTCTCATCAGTAAACGGAATTCGTGTGTGGGCATTGTACGCGCACTTCGATATCTGGCTAGTGAGACAACGGCGTAGCTGGAAGGCGCAAGAAGGCCATTTCGAAAAAGTTGTTCTACGATTTGAAAATTCATTCGTTTTATTTTATCTTTGATTTTTGACTATTCCAAAAAATTAAATTGTTGCTCGTGCGCGGTCAAAAACACCACTCTAATAATGCCGCAGCCACCAATATTCTAACTACCTATCCCTTCCAAAACTAAAGAGGCCCATGAAAGGACGACTTTTCGACACGATTGAGGCGATAAAGACGGCATTGGCATACCGCTATGCCCCCATTTTCGCTTTCCAAATATTTTTGCCGTGTGTGGCCCAGCGGTCAGTGTGCTGGAATGCTGGGCGGGAGGTCGTGGGTTCGATCCCGCCTCGGAACATCTAAAAATAAAAGTTTCTTTCTTTCTTTAGAAATTAGCTTTTACGCATCCGGTCACTTTCACCACCTGCGAAGTAAATAGCCATGAAAAAAGAAATTCTCAAACTTTGCCGTTCGGATTCGGCGTTAAACTTCAAGTCCCTTTCCCTTGTGCGAAAAATTTAAAGCACACAGCTTTGCGCCTTTGGAGCTGTATAGCCCATTTTACATTTTGCATAAATATTTTTGCAATTTAGTCTCTAAATTGCAAGTGGTTTTTCGAAATTCCCAAATTGCCAAATTTCGCGATTTAAAACATGTGACGTACGAATCTGTGAAATAAAAAGTAAATGGGAAGTATCGCTAGAAATAAGAACTGCCTTTTTATTTATATTCTTTGACTATTTTTGTGGACTCTCACAATTATTACAATTGGGATTAAACTTTGATTACTTATCCTTTCTAAATTTTGACACCAACAAATAGCTATTTGGTTGGTGGAATAACCAATACGATTCCGATCCCGACCATTTGGTAGTCATTTCTTATGTAAGTCCCTTTGCCGAATTCAAAAATGCAGTCCAAATATTTTTAGGGAGGTCGTTTTCGAAAAATCGCGAAAAAACAAGTTTTTTGGTTGTGAAAAAAGTATCTTTAAAAAAATTTCTCAGTATGGGTTTATTATGAAACGGTAATGTTTTCTTGTAAGATAATTGAACGCCCTATCTTTCTTTCATACACCACTTTTTAATCCGGTGCTTGACTTCGGCTTATAAAGGCTTTGAATTTATTATATTTTTAAAAAAGCTAGATTTTAAGTGCGATTTTCACCACGGAAAGAACTGTGTAAAATTTATTTTATTGCTGGTCACCAAATATTTATCTATTAAAAATACAACGCCACATAATTCATCAAAATACGTTCAAGAATATAGAAGTTATTAGCTTAAAAGTAAATATTTTAAGGTTTGATTTTTTCGTGATTTCTCCAAAACGTTCCCTCTAAAAAATTGTGGAATGAATTTTTAGACTTCAGGGAAATCGCTCGCAGATGAAATTGCGACCAAATGTTCGGGATCGGGATTTTTACTATTTTGTAATCTAGTGTAATGTATTACCTCCAATGGAGATTGTAATACATGGAGGGAACAAAATAGATATTAATGAACAATTAAATTCAGTTTGAAAAAACACAAAATACGATATTTTTTGAACAAACGTCGTATACATGAAGTGGGTTTCAAAAGCCCAAAGTAGCTAACCGATCTTCTCTGCACACTCTTGTCTTGTATGCCTTTGATTTCAGCAAAGAGAGTGGGACCTAAAGATTTACGGCCGACGACAGCAGATGCGAAGATGACGGTTGCGTAATGCCTTTTAATTACATGTTTCGACAGCTGTCGGCCGCAGTCGCCAACGAAAGTCAATCCGTATTGATGAGTGTGGCGATTTCTCATGGAGGACAAAGAGTCGATACGCTTGTTAATGATTACCATGTATAAGATAGTCTTGACACAAATTCTTAGGGCTCTGCGTATGGGATAGTAGTTAGTTTTGAATAATAATTGCAATATTTTTGTAAAAACACGAAATGGGCTACTAATCATTGCCACACTCCTAATTACAGTTGTGTTCAACGACTAACCAGGAAAGTCAGATAAAAATTAAGTCGACCTACGACTAAATTAGTTTGAATTATGAATTGACATTACATGGCCTTAGCAAACACGGTTACTTATTGATCAACCCACATATTGCAATACTATTATTTTGGGAATTACCTATTGGACAATATAGAGGGGTAGGTGCCTTTATTATTTCTTAACTTGAAAGCTTTCATTTAAAAAATTTTAAACCAAAAAATTAGGTACTGTAAATGTTGTTCGACAAATTCGAACTTATTGGTCCAACAAATCGCATTTGCTTACAGCTATTTTCTAGAAATCTCCATTGAAGATTGGCTATTTTGACAAATTGGGTTATTTATATTGTATACATATGTAAACGTAATTGCTTATAGTTTTTTTTTTAAACCGGTAACTTTGAAACCTGTGATGGTATAAGACTGAAAGAAGATTTTTTGATCGGCGCGTAAGAGCACAGAAGAAAAATACCCAGGATTTAACAGTCAAGTGTCATGGAATAAGTACCTTCTCAATATTGCGACGATAACTGGTTGGGATAGGAATTTGGTTAGGATTTTGTTTGACTTGCTCAACTATTTCATTAATCATTTCCACAAACACTGTGCTTTGGCAATTCGAAAGCAAATCTTGAGCGATCTGAAAGACAAATTAAAGTGATTTTTAATGACTTCTTGCTAGGAGCAGGGACTTTGCTTACCAATTTATTGGCAATTTCAACTGGATTAACATCTCCGATTTCGAACTTAAATGTTATAGTTTTCAGTTTGTTTTCCATGTGGCAGTTGATTACGCTACCTTCATCTACGCTGGTAACACTCAACTTGGGTATGCGCTCGTTGCCGCTTCGATTTGCACGACGGGGTTTTTGGGCTTTTTGCTTTTGTTGTTTGTCGGCCTCAGCTGCATTAACTGCCTGTGTCTCGGCAATTGGTACGGCATCGATATTCATATGAATAGTATTGGCGTTTGCAGAAGCCGTTTCCTGCGAGGCTGATGACTGCTGACTCGCTAACTGAACTAAAATCTGCTGCTGCTCTGCTTGTTGCTGTGGTTGGGCGATCGAAAGACCAATTTGAGACGGGCCCTGATTATGCAGCAGCTGCTGAAGTTGTTGTTCTAAGCGCAGCGAGAGTGGTTGCTGTTGCTGCTGCGGTAAGAATGGCTGCTGTTGCATGGATGGAGCCGCATAGTTAGCAGCAAGTTGCTGCTGCGCGTCGGCCAATTGGTGGGGAACCGGTGCGTTGGGGTTATATGTCAGTGGTATCGATTGTTGCTGCTGCACAGTCGCAGGCGGGACCTGCATTTGTACTTGCATTTGCATGGCGGTTGCTTGCTGTTGCGGGTTCATAACTTGAGCACCAGCCACTAGTGGTTGTACATTTAGTTGAGGGTTGTGCGTCGCCATAGCAATTTGGTGTTGCTGCTGAGTAAGCGCGTGCTGATGGTATTGCTGCTGCTGTTGTACGTATTGATGCTGGTGTTGTTGCTGAAGCTGCTGTAAATGATGATGTTGGGCTATTTGTTGCTGGTGTATCTGTTGCTGGGAAGCCGAGGCTTGTTGTTGCTGATAAGCTTGTTGCTGGGATGCAGGAATCGACTGTTGAATTGTCTGTTGTGGTACAGCGTACGGCTGCTGAATTGGAAGCTGCTGGGTCTGAGCTTGCTGCAGATATTGTTGCTGTTGCTGTTGTGCATGGGCGATTTGCTGTTGCTGCGCGTGAGCGATTTGCTGTTGCTGCTGCTGTACCTGAGCGATTTGCTGTTGCTGTGCCTGGGCAATTTGTTGCTGCTGTTGTTGTGCCTGGGCGATTTTCTGTTGCTGCTGTTGTACCTGTACGATTTGCTGTTGTTGCTGCTGTACCTGTGCCATTTGCTGTTGCTGTGCCTGGGCGATTTGATGTTGCTGTGCCTGTGCGATTTGCTGCTGCTGCTGAGCCTGCGCGATTTGCTGCTGCTGCTGAGCATGCGCGATTTGCTGTTGCTGGGTCAGATCGGTAGGTTGCACATTTGTTTGCATTAGTTGTTGCAGTTGCTGCTGCAAGGGAATTTGGTGATCTGCCAGCTGTTGCTGTTCTGGTATCACCGCATGCATGGATTGGGGGTGCTGTTGAGGAACTTGTGGAGATAGCGATTGTGTCAGAATCTGTTGGGATGTCTGCTGTTGATTTGGTGCCAATTGATGGTTGAGGTTGGACATGGGAGCAGACACTATATTGGGGTTCTGAGCCTGCTGCTGACTGCTGGTGGGTGAGATGACCTGGCTATTGGAAATGTCCTGTATGGTGCTGGAAGTACTTTGGTAAGATGCCATCTGCGGGTTCTGTATGTAATGCACCGTTGACTGCTGTGGTATGGCAGGGGAAGCAATCACTTGCGGTTGAACAGATATTAGTTGCGGAATTGCCACCGCTACTGGTACTTGCACCTGCACGGGCACTTGCACAGATTGCTGCGGCTGCTGTTGATGGTTGCCACCATTCTGAACCGAAGTGCTCGACCTCGTTGGCAGAGTTTGTGGATCAGCGTTGTTTATGGAGTGCGCTAGACTCGTCTCGGAGTCGGTGTTCAACAGGTCATACTTCAGCTGGAGACGCTGATTCCATTTAACGCCGTCCTCTTCATCCTCAGATTCATCTTCCTCGTCCTCCTCTTCTTCTACGTTGGCGGGCAAGCTCTCCCGTTGCTTTTGCAAGGCCAGTTTCTCCAATCGAGATTTTTCATTTTGTAGTTTTATTTGCGTTTGGCGTTGGGTCCGCTCCTTCAGCAGCGAAACAACCTGCACTTTCAGCAGGCGTGCCACTGCACGAGAATCATCTTCGGAAATAATGTTCTCCTTCATCATTTCCGTCGCAATTTGCTCATACTCGTCATGTTTGATGTTATATTCAAATTGAATAGCTTCATTTTCTTTATGTCGCGACGAGCGTTTTTTAGGATCCATGAAACGCAACCTAAACTCGATGATACTGATGCTTGGATCGGAGAGAAACTGTTCCGAAGCCGTAGGCTCAACACGAATGCCAATGTCTTCGTCGAAAAACTCAGATTCCAGCAGCTCATTGCAACTTGGTCGATCTTCCTTCTTCAACTCAATGCATCGCTCTATGATATCGCGCACATTTGGATCCTCGACCTTTGAGAGTGCGGCTGGTTTTATGCCCGATATGACCTTCTTGTAAATCTGGGCCGGTCCCTTGCACTCGCTGTACGGGTACTCGGATATGGCCATCTCCAACATGCACATGCCAAATGCATAAACGTCCACAGATTCGTCATAATGCTCCTCGTACATTTCGGGGGCCATAAATTCCGGTGTACCAATCACAGATTTCGCATGGGAGCGATTCTTTAGAGTTGCCAGTCCCAAATCACCGATTTTAACACTACCAGTGGTGCCAGTTATAAAAATATTATCACATTTCAAATCACGATGAATTATAGGAAATTGACGAGTATGCAGAAAGTTGAGGCCCTTCAAGATCTGACGACACCATGACTTCAATACCTTTGGGTGAATCTTTTTGAATCGTTTCAAATACCTAGAATGATTTGAAATGTCATGATCATTTGTATTCCACCTGTAAAAGAGCAGCAAATGGGCTTACGATTTTAAAGTGCCAGATAACATTAGCTCTGTGACTAGTACAATGTTCTTTTTGCGTCCAATCGGAAACTCCCAGTATGTATAGAATCGCACAATGTTCGGATGTTGCAACTTCTTCAACATGTCCGCCTCCTCGCGAAATCGGGTCCGTTCGCTTTTCTTTACTTGTTTGTCCTGAAAAGATAAAAAGTCAGATAAGTAAGATATTACTTTGTATTCTCTATAACAAAGGAAACAAATGTATTTAACAGCCAGAAGGAAGGGGGGGGGGCATAGAAACCTCTTCCAACCGAATTACGATAATTCATTTTGGTTGGTTTTAAACCTCCCGTTCTTTGTTAGGAGATTTAGCAAAGCTACTCTACTTGGAGAATATGACTTATATTTGAATTATAATTTAAAAATGCATTATATAAAATCTAACACAAATAAAAAATTTCAGTTCAACCTCAAATTAACCCATAACTAAAGAAAAGGAAATTTTTCTGGAGAGAAGCAGACCAGTTTTTCGAGATGAAACTTCAACAGGAACATCTTGTGTTTTAAGCCATTTTACGCCGCGCTATACGAAGTTTTTTATTTAGAGGTGAAAGCTACTTTTATTGGGTAATAAGGACCTAGTAAACACGAATCCGAAGTCAAAAAAAATTCTACCTATGATAGTTTCGCCAGGTGAGGTGGTTTAATTACTCGAAAAGTCACATTCACAGGTGTATTAAAGTCACCTGGTACTACTCTTTCTACGGGTTTTATTACTACGGACTATTTTCGACCTTTTCTTAACATTTTACATGACTTTCGAAATAAAATATTTATGGTTACGCGTTTTAATTTTTTTATTTTTTTGTTGAAAATTCATCTTTTTGTGAGGTTTTTTTCAACTACCACCTGGACCCCACCTGCAAGGTGGGGGATGTCCGCAATAATTTTTATCTGAAAGCCAATGAAATTTACTATAGTATAATTTAATTACGTAATAGGGTTTTCGAAAATATATTAAAATATCAATATATCGATAATATTTTTTAAGACTGATATATTTATATCGTGATTTTTTTTTGACCAAATATCGAATATCGATTTTTATTGGGATATTTTATGATATTTATGCGTTGGTAACTCTTTGATCTGGGTAGCGAGCGCAAGCGCATTTAAGAGACAGAAAATGGATTCAAATTTGATAAAAGCAAATTAGAGCGACATAAAAAAAGGCACAGCCAAGTGTAATTTGTGCTGAAAAGAACTTAAAGCAAGCGTTTGCACGATCAAATGTCCCGTGTGTTGACTTTATGCAAGCCCAAGAGTCGCAAAATAGCGGGCTGAAGGTTGCCACAAACATTATGGGAAAGTTATCCCTTAATATTCTGGAATTCGCATAAGGCGGAAATGACGGGACTATCCAGACTAGCCGTAAGGTATCTTATTACACCAGTGCCTTCGGAGCGACTTGCTTCTGCTATAATTTTTTTTCCAAAATTTTTGTTTTGTTTTTATTTTTTAGCTTAGATATTCAAAAATATTATCCCAAATGGATTTTTAAAAATGCAAAATACCTTAGATTATATAGCTTTTTTTTGTCGACCAATGACTTCGGTAAAAAAAGCAATTTTCAAATTACTTGAAACTTCAAACGCGTTTATCTCGAAATCACCGTTTTCAAAACGGTGCCCACGTTTTCTCAAGTTCTACCGAACCGATTTTGATGATGTAGGGCTTTATGGACGCAGAATTAACGTGGCTATCGCCCCTACCTCAATTTTTGAGAAACTAAAGGTTTTTACTATTTTTTTTGTACACTGGACTGCAAAAAAATGGTCAAAGATCGATTTTTCATTTTTAAAAGGCCGAACTTTTTTTTTTATTCAATTTTATTTTCACAATTCTGCTACGGACGATAAAGGCATTCATACTAACAAACTTCCCATCTGATAATTGTAACTCCCGGAAACGTGGGTACCATCGACACATCTTTTTTTGGAAGAGCCTTCTTTGGATCCGGAGAACTTTTTGAACAGCCCTCTCATTCACAAATTTTTAATTTTGTGTGTTTTTATAATAAATTATACAATCAAATACAAAAAACAGAATTACAAAATCTCTTCCCGATTTCTTTCCACGAATTTTTAAACAACATGTAAAATTTAGTCCAAACATTGGAACTAAAAGTATTTAATATGTATAATACATAGAAAACTCGAATCTCATGGAAAATATTTTTATGTTTGCTTAATATAGACTATATCTTTTTATTTTGGGGCAGAGTATTTCCTCTTTTTTGGTAAAAACAGGAAAAAATTAAAATATCAATTATATCGATGTTTTAAAAGTAATATATTTAATATCATTTGATATTTTTTCAAATCAGAGAATATCATCGATACGATATTTTAAAAATATTCGGCAACCCTATTACGTAAGCAATTGGTTTTACTAGATCCTACAGAAAATTTTTTAAAAGAAAGCAACTTTGCTGTTCGACTAGTCGAACAGCGGCGCAAAATGGGTTAACAACAATTTCTAATTTCTCTTGATGTACTGTGGCACCGAAGAATTTTTCGAAAGATTTACTAACCAACCGGCAAAATATCTAGAGATTTCTGTGGCACCACAGAGTGTATTGTTAAACATTTATTTTGTACAAGTTCTTCAAAAATTCATATTTTTAAGCAGCACTTGAATAGGGACAGATGTGATTTCATCATTGCACATTGGGCGGAATGGCCTTATTTTTGGCATAAAGTCCAAAATGTTTTTTTAATATTTTTATAATTTGTTTATTATTTCCGTTAAATAAATGCCTACCCTTAATAAAGAGATAAAAGAAAAAAATTTTTGCCCATCCCTGGTCTTTGGCAGCGCGTTGAATCAGCTGTTTGCGCAAGGCTAGTTATGCCTTGTATGTGTTGGAAATTTTGTAAATGTTTCACTATTAGTCATTCTTACAAGATTATATATAACTGCATTTTGAAATATGTAAAATATTCATTAAGGTATTTAAAATATAGTGTGGAGTGTATAGTTGGAACAAATTTCATGTAGAACCTAGCCTCAATAATTGTGTTTCGTGGAGCAGATCTAGCAAGATTACTCCGTAATGTAGAAGTGTGTGTTATTGTGTTAACATTTATAAAGAGCTGACAACTTAAGCGCATATTTGCGCAATTTCGAAATATTTTGACAGATTCAGACAAGGTCGATGTTCGTTGTGTCAGTCACGCAAACTTCCAAAAGAGGCTATCGTGCTTTGGAGTCACCCCCATTTAAGGTAGCAGACGGAACAGCAGATGATAACAACGAGTTTGAAGTTAAAGAACATTTTGCATTTGAGTTAGAAGTAGATAATGTATAAAATTAAATTAAAAAATAAATAAAAAATTTATTAACGGTAAAAAATTAATTCGAAATTAACTAATAATATAAATAGCACATATATGAAGTTTCAACTTTCTGTCTCTAATTTTGGAGTTTATGCCAAAAAATCGGCATTTCCGCCCACTGTGCATTGTAAGTAAAACTAATCGCGACGAAGTTTATATTTTGTCAATATATAATCGTTTTGAATTTAAAACGAGACCACGCTAACTTCATCTGTGAAGAAGTTTTTATACCCTTGCAAATGGTACAAGAGTTTAAGTCCGCTAGCATTAGAATGAAAAAAATGTTTGTAAGTAAAATCCATTTTCCGACCGATGCACATGGAGCGAAACGGCCATTCTAGAGCGTCGGATTTCAATTTTTAAAGTTTGAAAAAGCGTTAATTTTTAATTATATATCGATTACGGATACTTTGACTAGCTTATAAACGTTAATTTCACAGCATTCCGATGTATAACTGAACAGCTCACAGTGTATTTTTATACACTTGAAAAGTGTATTATAATTTTGCCCAGAAGTTTGCAACGCATAGAAGGAATCATCTCCGACCACATAAAGTAATTCTTGATCAGCGTGACGAGCTAAGACGATTAAGCTTTGTCCGTCCGTCTGTCTGTTTCTACGCGAACTAGTCCCTCAGGTTTGAAGCTATCGAGCTGAAATTTTGCACAGAGTCTTCTTTTGTCTGCACGCTGCTAATATGTCGGAACCGAGCGGATCGGATGACTACTTCTTGTAGCTGCCATACAAAAAATCGGTCGAAAAATGGGGTTTAAAGAGAAAAACTGTTTTTTCTCAATATTACCGCTCTCCATCACTGTCATGGGTAATATTAAATGTTTTTAAGCTGATCAGCGAAGTTTGGTCGAAGTCTCTAACCGTTGAGACAAGAGTTTTCAAGTGTATCAAAACTTCGGCACAGACGAAGTCAGCTTGCCTTTCTCGTTTTGCCTTTTTCTGGCATAAACCCCAAATTTTTTTTTTCATATTTAAAATATTAATTGGATTGTGGCTGTTGAAGTCAGCTGTTTGTGTGCCACGTGTTTTTTGTAAAACTGGCAGCAAATATTTTGCAACTTTGAGTGCGTCTGTTTAAAAAGTTAGAAGCAAAATAAAAAGTGTAAAAATGCAAACTGTTAGTTCAGGTATGTTTTGTTAAGATTTGATAACTGTTTTGCCATTGTTGCGTGCTTTTGTCCAATTTTGCCGTGTGTTGTTTGTGTGTAATTTTAGGTTGACCCTAACAAGTGTAGCTCTGTTTTTTGGATGGTTAGTTGGGCATGGCACAAAGTTTTAAATGCAAAGTTATTAGCGAAAGAGCGTTTAAAAAGTAACTGGTACTTCTTGCTACAACGTGCGACTTTTCGAGAAAATTTTTTTTACAGCTGAATTCGTGCTTAAGTTGAAGGTATTTTTCTAGAGAGACAAATAAAATTTTTTCGTATGGTAGCGTCAAACGCAAAAAAGTTTTGTAAGTCGTATTTAGTGCTATAAATAAAAGTACGAACCTAATTCCAGTTCAATAGCGTAAAATACAACAAAGTTGGAGCAAATCGGATGGATTAGTTATATGGCAGCTATATGAAATAGTATGCCGAATCAAACCATATTTGATAAGTCGCTAAAGAAGCTTAAAATACATTCTCAAAGCGAATTCCAGATCAACATCTTTAAAACCAACATAGTTGGTGCATATCGGTAAAATCGGTTATATGTCAGCTATATATAACAGTTGTCCAAACCAAACAAGATTTGTTAAATAGTTTTAAGAGCTTCAAACACTAGTACAACCCGAAATTCAGTTTAATAATGTAAAAATCAACATAGTTGAACCACATCGGCCAGATCTGTTATATGGCAGCTACGTATATAAAATATTGGTAGAAATTAAGAAAAATATGATTATAATCAATAACGTAAAACTAGAGAAAAAAGGAAAAAAAAAACACTGCACAGCTGTGAACTATCATAACATAATATGTTGTTTAACTGTGAAATATACAGGCCTGGTCCCATTTTCGATTGCGATAAAACTATGTGGAATCGGAATTGATAGCGGTTCCCGTTTCCGTAAAACGATCAAATTATTCGGTTTAAAAAGTTTTGCCTTTGAGTGAGTGAAATGAAATCTAAATGACAATTTTCATGTCAACGGTTATATTTTTTATCTAGCAAATATTTTTATGTTAATAAGTCATATATTGAGAAGATCTTAAAGTAACCATAGATATATTAGGCATTCAATTTAAAGTTAAATTAATTTTTTCAAAGTTGTACCCCAGAAATGTAGACGAAAGCAAAAACGATCGAAATGAAACCGAGCTGTTCGGAATTCCGCATTAGCGCATGCGCAGTGTTGATCGAAATTGTTCATGTTACCATTCAGCTGAATTATAGTTCGAAATCGATTCGAACTTTCATTCGAAAAGAAAATCGATTTCTATTTCACTCGGAAACGGGAACATCAAATGAAACGATTCGGATTTACAATCGTATTACTTTTTAAATCCACTCGTAAATCGAAACAGAACTGATAAAGTCCCGTTGTTTTACATAAAAGCTTGGTTATCTCTATAAATATAAAAGAGAGTGCCCTGACTGATTGGCAATCATCGCACAGCCTAAACGGTCAGAGATAGAGGGCTGTAATTTGGACAGGAGTTTCTGTGGTAAATGTTTACTATAAGCACTAAGCAAGAAATATATAGAGGCGTCAAACAGCAGAAAAAGTGCTATCAACCAAACGGCTGAGCCTGGAACCCCAGAGCAGCCCGAGAGCGCTCGGCTGTTTCGAGTTCGAAGCATTCGTTCGAAAGCCAGCTCAACAAGAAACTGATTTTCAGTCGCAGATCAAATGCGGAACGATGAGGCACGGCCGCGGGTCTGCGCGCTGTGCTCTCGTTTCTCTGTATGTGTGTATATGTGTACAAGCGCTCGCACTTGCATGCGTGTGCAAAAGACACGGTTGTCGCTCTTCTTTGTTATGTTTTTGATCCTGAGTTGTCTGCGGCCACAGCAAGTGGCGCCGCGACGGCTCATTTGCTTATGACGTCACGACAATGTGAAAATTAGTTTTATTATCGACCATCACTTTTAAATGCCCTATGACCCAAACAAAAATCAATTACATTAATAGACTTAATATATGTACATACTTGTGTATTTTTATTTACTTCAGTACATTTTGAGATCTAAATTAAATAATTTTTGAATCTATAATAATATAATTATGATAATTTATTAAAAGTGCGTTTAAACTGTGAACAGCATGCGTGCACATTAGACTGGCCCTTATATTAACTTTTTTTTTTTGATTTCAAAATACCGGGCGGAAAAGGGTTCGTTTTGTTCCCAATAGATATGAAAAAAGTTTGGCAGCGATCGGACTTCAGTTGGTGGAAGCGCACTCGCCCTCAAAATCGAATATTTGAAGTATATGCGCAATATTTGGGGTGAGTTTTGGGCTTATTATCTAAAATTTTTAATAGAAAATGTTTATGTGTTATTTCTCTTTATATTCTTTTAGAAGAATATCATAGCAACATTTTAAATGTAAATGTCCGATATTTAGAGCATATCTAGTATATATTATTTTATCTTAAAAAAAAAAAAACATAAATAAAATTATAAAAAAATGTGAAAAATGTGCTTTTAAATATGATTCTTACCAAATTTTTGTTCTCAAAATATCTAACATTAATATACAAAATGTTGCTATGATATTCCGCAAAAAGTATTTAAAGAGAATTAACACTTTAAGAAAATAAGAAAATTTTAGAGATTAAATCCAAAATTAATCTCAGAAAAAATGTTTTTTTTTTTTTAAATTGGCCGATTTGATATGACTCTGACCAAGTTTACGCTCGAAAAATCCAACAAAAATATGTAAAATGTTACTATGGTATTCCCCTTAAAGGATTTAAAGAGCAAAATAACAAAAAAAATTTTTTTCAAATTTTGCAGATTTATTCCGTATCTCATCCCATATATTGGTAGCATATTTAAAATTTTTGGTTTTTAGTGCGAGAGCGCGTCCACTAAATATAGTCCGATCGCAGCCAAACTTTTTATTATATCTTTTGGGATCAAAACGATAGTTTTGCCGCCCGGGCAAAAGCAAAAATGAAAATCTCATATGTATTAAAAATTCTTCGAAAAAACTACCAAAAAAAATTTGAAAAATTGACCCTTTTGATATGATTCTGGCCAGGCTGACTCTCAAAATAAGACACATTTATATTTAAAATGTTTCTATGATATTCCCCTTAAAGGGTGTAAAAAGAATTAACACATATAAATTTTTTTGGAATTTTAAGAAATTAAATTCGAATCTCATCCCCCTCATTTCCCATACATTTAAAATTTTCGATTTTGAGGGCGAACGGGCGTCCACTAAATGAAGTCCGATCGCTGCCAAACTTTTTTTCATATCTATTGGGAACAAAACGAACCCTTTTCCGCCCGGTATTTTGAAATCAAAAAAAAAGTTAATATAAGGGCCACGCATGCTGTTCACAGTTTAAACGCACTTTTAATAAATTATCATAATTATATTATTATAGATTCAAAAATTATTTAATTTAGATCTCAAAATGTACTGAAGTAAATAATAATACACAAGTATGTACATATATTAAGTCTATTAATGTAATTGATTTTTGTTTGGGTCATAGGGCATTTAAAAGTGATGGTCGATAATAAAACTAATTTTCACATTGTCGTGACGTCATAAGCAAATAAGCCGTCGCGGCGCCACTTGCTGTGGCCGCAGACAACTCAGGATCAAAAACATAACAAAAGAAGAGCGACAACCCAGTCGGACTTTACGGAACGTGTTCCAAAAGGAATGCCATCTGGCACTGTTCTTTTTACAAGGAAGAATGCACTACCAATTTTTGCAGTATGAAAAACGGCATGCAATCTGTATGAAATCGGATGCACGTTCCTTTTTGCAGTGGGTTAGAAGGGAAAAAATCTGCATAACATGCAAACGTCCCTTCTAAGGGCACGCATGCAGCACCTGTGCTATTAGAACCTAAAATCGGAAGTGAGACCCGAACGATTAACGATCGTTCGTTTATTGCAAGCATGTTCCTTTGGCAGCATATTGGAAGGCATAAAATCTGCATAACATGCAAACGTCCCTTCTAATAGCACGCATGTTGCACCTGTGCTTTTAGAACCCAAAAAGCGAAATGAGACTCGAACAGAGAATCAGCGAAAAGCAATAGCTAAAAATTAAGAGAACAAAGGGGAACATGAAAAAACACATGTTTTTCAGTGTCGCCGTTTATATTTGCCTTCAGTTAGAAGTTGACGATTGCAGCGCAATGAATTGAAAAATAAATATGACTCTCCATTTATATTTGGTAATGGTAAGTAATTAATTAAATATCTGCTGACATATAAATATGTATTAATATTTACATATATTCTCTTTTTTTTCATTTTATTAGTCTAGGCGAGAGATCGAGGCAACCATTTTGTAGTGCGTAAATAAAGTAAGTAAATACACGAATAATAATATTTCTAAGGCTGCTGGACTGGCCCGACGCATTGACTCCTACCTGAAGGCGACTCCCAAGGGAACCTGATATTTTAAAAAGATGTTTTTTATACACTAAACAATCTATGTACGACACTAAACAATGTATGTATGTATGTAGTCCCAATACTGAATTTAATAAAAAATAAATTTATTTTGAATTATTCATTAAGAAAGATGAATTTTGTGTTTTACTTTATTTTTTAAAAAAATTTTTCCAATTTGGGTTACGGGTACGTTCCTTTGGAACTGCTTTGGCATGCGATGCTGCACACATTCTAATAGCACTGGTGCAGGATGCCATGCTAAATACGTTCTAGTAGGACACGTTCCAAATGCGTTCTTTTTGGAAACCATGCCAGCATGCGTGCAAATACCACTGCCAAGAGAACGCCATCTGACAGCGTGCAAATGGAAACTAAAGTTGGAAGGGAGAGCCGAGCGATTTTACGAAGTTGAACCTACAACAACAACCCATGCAAAAACGCGTTCTATTAGAACAGTTCCTGCTGCGTTCCGCCGCTGTACAAAAGCGAATGGAAGATTGCAGGTTTTTGCAACTGCTTCTCAGAGGCAAAAGTTGTATGCCAGATGTGCTTCTAGCATGCAGTCAAGTCCCACTGGGAACCGTGTCTTTTGCACACGCATGCAAGTGCGAGCGCTTGTACACATATACACACATACAGAGAAACGAGAGCACAGCGCGCAGACCCGCGGCCGTGCCTCATCGTTCCGCATTTGATCTGCGACTGAAAATCAGTTTCTTGTTGAGCTGGCTTTCGAACGAATGCTTCGAACTCGAAACAGCCGAGCGCTCTCGGGCTGCTCTGGGGTTCCAGGCTCAGCCGTTTGGTTGATAGCACTTTTTCTGCTGTTTGACGCCTCTATATATTTCTTGCTTAGTGCTATAAGGTAGCTTTCTCCAAAAATTCTGGAATAATTTTTCCTCGATGGTCCGCGAATTATGAAGAATTTACGAGCAGAAACTAATTGGCGGTCGACCTTGGTTCTTTTTTAATTGAATTTCAAAGTTTGCTTTTTTCCCCATACAAATATATGCCCGATCACATATGCTTTTGAAAATATATGTCAATATTTTCGCAAAAAAAAAAAAAACACTTTTGTAGTATTATTTTCATTGAAAGTGGACTATTATTTGTGAAAATGAGCTGCGCCGACTGTCGGTATTCGCATACAAAATTCCTATCGCTAAGCTCGGATGCTATAATGGAGTTTTTATGGGACCACAATGGGCTGGCGAAGGAATTGACAGGGCCGAGGTGCACTTGTTTGAGTGAAGAGGGATTTGCGCATCAGACCGTGAATCATTTACAGAATATTATTGACCCGACTTCACAAGCCCACACCCAAAACATTGAACGCTTGTGAAGGGATCTTAAAACAAACATTCCACGCTTTGGTCGGAGAAAGTGACCAAATTTAATTTCAGTGAGGTTAGCCTTTAATATGAAATAATTTGTTTAAAAAAAACGCCGCAGCGAAAATTGTATTGAAAAAGTTTTCGTTTTTCAAAATATTAATTTATAGGAGGAGGATGGTTACGAGGAGTTACTCATATTCAAACAAACGTACGCCTTTCACATAGGTAAATAATATTTTTAATTTATTTATTGCAAAAACAAACTGAATTCGAAGAGCACATATGATCAAGTATATATTTGTATGAGGAAAAATGCAAACTTTGAAATTCAATAAATCAAGAACCGTGGTCCAGAATTTTTTGAGAAAGCTACCTTATAGTAAACATTTACCACAGAAACTCTTGTCCAAATTATCTCTTACCGTTTAGGCTGTGCGATGATCGCTGTTAGTGGTGAAAGTGCGTACCAAGACGGGGTTTTGGAAAATTTCACCCAGAAAAGTCGGAAAAGCGTCGGAAAAGTTTGTATGGGAAAAATGTTATTCTATACCCGATTGACTTGTAAGCACGGTACGCGAAACAATTTGACACGTGTTTTCCCGATTTTGGAAAATCCGCCTACGAGGAAAATGGCCGGAAAATTCTGCATGCAAAAAACTATTCTTCATCCGATTGGCTTGAATCTCGGTTTGAAGAGATAAAATCCAAAATAGTTTGAAATGTGATATTCCAAAGTTGGAAAATTTGACCTAACGGTCGGAAAATTCCCGGAAAACTCAGCATGAAATAAACTTTTTTCATCCGATTGGCTTGAAACTCGGTTTGTAAGGACTGAATACGAAATAGATTGAAATGTTAGTAAAATGACCGGAAAATGCTGCATTCAAAAACAATTTTTCATCCGATTGGCTTGAAACTCGGTTTGAAAGGTCAAATTGAGAATTCATTTGTGTTTTCATTTTCCGATGTTGTCATTTTTCCTCGTTTCTTCTTAAAACTCTCGAGAGACTTATAGATGCACACCTGAGGCAAACTATTAGTCCCGCTCATCTTGCATACACCCAACATGCTTACAGCAAGGGTAGGGCTACTGAAACCGCCCTGCACTCCCTGGTCTCAAGGATTGAAAGATCACTTGAAGTAAGAGACTTCTCTTTAGTAGCATTTCTCGACATAGAGGGTGCCTTCAATAACGTCCAAACTAACGCCATCACCTCTGCCTTGACATATGTGGGAGCAGATGTGCCGCTAGTAAGATTCATCGAACAATTGCTAACCAGCAGAACGGTGTACTCCCAACTTGGCGGTGCAACTGCTCGCAGATGTGTAAGCAGAGTCGCTTCGCAAGGAGGTGTTCTCTCTCCGCTGCTGTGGGTTGTAACAGTTAACCAACTGCTGCGGCTAATGAAGGCGGAGGGACACGAAGTGGTGGCTTACGCGGATGATATTGCCATCTACAAATGTGGTATATTTCCTCAAACGCTGTGTGACCTCATGCAGACCGCACTGACAACACTTGCTCAGTGGACAAAATCTTGTGGCTTGGGCGTAAACCCGGCAAAGACGGAATTAGTGCTTTTCAACCGAAAGTACAAAATTCTTGAGTAAGCCTCGTATTTGGTGACAATGCCAAATACTTGGGTGTCATTCTGGATAAGAAACTGCTCTGGAATGACATCATAAATGAACTTATAAAAAAGGCAACCATTGCTCTTTTTTCTTGTAAAAAAACCATTGGCCGTAGATGGGGTTTTTCCCCATCCATTGTACTTTGGCTTTACACAGCCGTAATACGCCCCATACTTCTCTACGGAGCTTTAGTATGGTGGCCAGCACTCGGGAACAATCAGCCCTGAACAATCTGCACAATGTACAAAGAAGTGCGGAAATTTTAGCGGCGCTCTCCGGACGACACCAACGGAAGCGCTAAATACTTTTCTTCACCTTCAGCCTTAAGACTACGAGAATCCGATACCTGGAATAGGGGCATTTCGGGACACGCTACCATACTCGAAAACCAAACGGGTATACCATTACCGGGTATAAATTAAGTAATTTTACGACGTCTATATCCCAAGCCGAAACGATTGGGACAACCTGCCCCACAGCAGAGCTAACGCCATTAACATCTACACTGAATGTTCTAAGCTCGACGAAAAAGAGGGAGGGGGCGTTTTCTCTCCCAACCTAGATTTGAACTTATCGTTTCGCCTTCCTGACCACTGTAGTGTGTACCAAGCGAAAGTGGTAGCTATCCAGGAAGCTGCCACCTACCTTAGCACACTCACGGTCAAGGAAAGAAATGTATTTATATACTCAGACAGTCGAGCCGCCCTTAAAGCACTTGACTCACACACCAACAATGCTAAAACATTTACGGAATGTCGCTCATCTCTGAATGAGATCGCACGACATTTCAGTATACACCTTATAGGGGTGCCTGGTCATCGCAACATAGAAAGTAATGAGTCTGCGGACAAACTAGCCAGAATAGGTACCACCATCGAGCTCCTTTCAGAGAGGAGCACGATAGGGATTCCTATGGCAACATACAAGCTTCACACAAAAGCTGAACTTCGTCTCGCTACGAATCGGTGGAAAACCCTTTCTTCCTGTGCAGTAACGAGACTTACGTGGCCAACATTCGATCAAACACGTACTAACACACTTTTACGTCACAGAAGGGACCACATATCACTTCTGGTGGGGACTCACGGGTCACTGTCTTATTGGCAGACACACAGCACGCCTAGGCGTCACTTACCATGACTTCTGCAGAAGTTGCGGACACGAAGAAGAGGAGGAATTGGTACAACACCTTCTGTGCCATTGCCCCGCCTTGAGTAGAAGGAGACTCAGGACACTTGGTCAACCTGTGCAACTTAATCTCTCGGAGACATCCGGGCTAGAGATCCCAGCTCTGCTCAAATTTATTCTGTCCTCACAATGGTTCAGTAACGAGGACCCCCCTCAGTACTAAGAATAGAGGCAAGCTAACTTCGCACAGTGGGCCAAACAGCTTTGCTAGCGGAATTTAATTAATAACTCGAGTAAATGAATAGATATTTTAATGAAAATTTAAACTTAAGGTTTTTAACGCAACTATCACTTATTTTCTAAATATCAATATTCTAGGTCAACTATATGTCATAGCTCCCATACAACTGAATAATATACATTTTTAAGTACTTAACATTTTAAAGGGCATAGCAGAATAAGCATACAAAAACTGCCCCCACTCCGATCAGCACCAAAATTAAATATGTTGTTACCATCAATGAGAAACTCACTCTCCTAAATTTTTAGTCTTCTAATCGCTATTGGAGTAGAGTTATGAGGGCGGAAAGATAAATCAAAGAAATTGTTTATCTTAAGAACCGCTTAACCGATTTGGATGGGTTTAATATATGTTGTAAGTGTAAACAGAACAATTCAACAAATAATTTTTGCACATTTTTATTGCCAAGTCTTTGGCCCAAAAAAAATTATTAAAATTTTCAAACAATTATTTTACGGTGTTAGCCTTTTGCAACACCGACAGTGTTTTGCTGGTTTTTTCATCAAGAGATCCTAACAACATATAATTTTTACAAACACATTCCAAGTGTTCCTCATGGTGAAATATAATTAAACGTTAAATTAGTATTTTTCATATATATTTTATACATATTAAGCACACTGTAAATCAACTTAAAAGGGAAAAAAGGGGAAATTTTCTGTCAATTCTGTGTGAGTAGTTACAGTGTGATCAATATTATAAAATATATTTGTAAAGTTAATCACATGTTTTATTGGTATTCACTTTGAAGATGATTCCCGATGTCACTGCAAAAATTTTACATTGTTAAGGAATTCTTATTGAAAAAACCACCAAAAAACTATTTCGATTTCGATCAAATCATGTGGAATTGGAATTGATAGCTGTTCCCGTTTCCGAAAAACGATCAAATTATTCGGTTTCAAAAGTTTTGCCTTTGAGTGAGTGAAATCAAAAGTAATTGACAATTTTTATGTCAACGGTTATATTTTTTATCTATCTAAAATTTTTATATTAATAAGTCATATTTTGAGAAGATTTTTAAGTAACCATAAAAATATTGGGCATTTAATTTGATTTAAAATTATTTATTTCAAAGTTGTACCCCATAAATTGCAAGTAGACGAAAGCAAAAACGATCGAAATGAAACCGAGCTGTTCGCAATTCCGCATCAGCGCATGCGCAGTGCTGATCAAAATTGTTTATGTTACCATTGCTGAATTACAGTTCGAAAACGATTCGAACTTTCATTCGAAAAGTAAATCGATTTCTATTTCACTCGGAAACGGGAACATCAAATGAAAACGATTCGGAAATACAATCGTTTTACTTTTTAAATCCACTCGGAAATGGGAACAGACCTGTATAAGAGTTGAAATCGATTTACACCTCGAAAAAATTCATGGAAAATTTTAAGAATATTTTTGGTGCCTAAGAATTGATAATAAAAATGTGCAAAAATAATTTTCTGAATTCTATGGTGGACACTTATAACATATTTTTAACCCATTCAAATTGGTTAAGCGGTTCTTGAGATAAACGAGTTTTTTGTTTTACCTTTCCGCGCTTATAACTCTGCTCCAATAGCGATTAGAAGACTAAAAATTTAGGAGCGTGAGTTTCTCTTTGATGGTAACAACATATTTAAATTTGGTGCTGATCGGAGTGGGGGCATTTTTTGTATGCTTATTCTTTATTAAAAAACCATTTAAATGTGCTAAAAATTAAGCAACTTATCAGAATCTGATGAATCTGAATCATTGAACGAATTTTTAGAAATAGCGAGCAACCCAGCTTCAACTTTACTTAACTTTACATCTTTTCTGGTTACAAGCGGATCTGGATGTTACAAGCGGTTCTGATTATAAAGTAATGCAAGTTAATGCGGAATGCATCTGTATTAACTTCATATCCACTAAGTAAAACACGTTAAATTAATGCGGGCTGCTAAATCTGGTTGGCAAAAAAGTCGTTTGGCATTATTACCATTATTAGTATTGTCACTACCACTACTTGATATGTGCCTGACAGTTTGTATGGCAGCTATACTATATAGTTGTCCGATTTCGAAAAATTTTGGTGAAATTATGTGAAATCATTGAAAACTTAAAAATACGAGCGTTGGGAGCGATAACATTGAAAACAAAAAAGTTTTTCTCACTAAGACTTTTTTTCAGACCTAACTTTTGTATGGCAGCTATCTCTATAAATATAAAAGAGAGTGTCCTGACTGATTCACTGATTCACTGACTGACTGACTGACTGACTGATTGGCAATCATCGCAGAGCCTAAACGGTAAGGATAGAGGGCTTTAATTTTCACAGGAGTTTCTGTTAGTGGTGAAAGTGCGTACTAAGACGGGGTTTTGAAAAATTCCATCCGGAAAAGTCGGAAAAGCGTTGGAAAAGTTTGTATAGGAAAAATGGTAATTATCATCCGATTGACTTGAAACTTGGTTTGTAAGCATAGTACGCGAAATAATTTGACACGTGTTTTCCCGATTTTGGAAAATCCGCCCACGAGGAAAATGGTCGGAAAATTCTGCATGCAAAAAACTATTTTTCATCCGATTGCCTTGAAATTCGGTTTGAAAGGAAAGTAGGTGAATTAAATTGAAATGTGGTTTTCCGAAGTTGGAAAATTTGATCCAACGGTCGGAAAATTCCCGGAAAATTCTGCATGAAAATAACTATTTTTCATGCCCTGACGGTCGGAAAATTTCTGGAAAATTCTGCATGAAAAGAAACTGTTTTTCATCCTATTGGCTTGAAACGCGGTTTGTGAGGATAGAATACGAAATAATTTAAATGTGATTTTTCAATATCGGAAAATCAGCCCACGAGGAAAATGGCCGGAAAATTCTGCATGCAAAAACTATTTTTTACCCGATTGACTTGAAACTCTGTTTGTAAATCAAAATCGGAATTAATTTTTGTTTTTATTTTCCGTGGTTGGGAAGTGAATGGGTTGTGGGTGGTAAGTTGTTTTGGAAGTGAGTGGAAAGTGGGTGGTAAGTGGATGTAAAGTGTGTGAAATGTGGCGGGAAGTGAGTGAGATGTCGGTGGGAAGTGGGTGAGATGTGGGTGGGATGTTGGTGGGAAGTGGGCGGGAAATTGGCGGGAAGTGGGTGGGATGTGGGCGGGAAGTGGACAGGAAGAGGGCGGGAAGATGGTGGGAAGTGGGTGGAATGTGGCAGTAAGTGGGTGGGATGTAAATGGGAAGTGGGTGGGATTTGGGCGGGAAGTGTGCGATATGTTGGTGGCAAGTGGGTGAGATGTAGGTGCGAAGTGGGCGGAAAGTGGGTGGGATGTGGGCGGGAAATGGGTGGGATGTGGGCCTGAAGTGGGTGGTAAGTGAGTGTGCGTTGGTTACATACTGTTGAAGGCGCAGCGAAGCGTGACGGGCTATTTGCTAGTACTATATAGTTGCAGTGGCGGATCTAGGAATTGGCTAAGGGGGGGGGCTAAGGGCACTCAAAATCACTCAAGATTGTTCGGATCTTATTGTGCTTCTCAGAATAGATACATCATCTCATACAAAAAGTCGATATGCTCTGAAGGTAATAAGTTTCCCAAGGTAAAAATAAAGAACTTGTTTTTTTTTCATTTTTTTGAACAATTTTTGTCTTACCTCTAGAGTGCAACTGCATTATCATTCACTCTCTGTACCATTGGCACAGAGTATAAAAAGTTTTTGGCCAATATATGTATTTGCCTTGAGAGAAACCGAAATATGTTTCGGTCTTAATCTCTAGTTTAAAGGTAAAGCTAGATAAATAAATAGCGCCGCAGGCGATTTTTTTTTTTTTAAGTCGCGAGTGAAGAAGGATTTTTAAGTATGTATCCACAAACTGCTCGAACAATAAACATTAAAAAACTTCGCAGGATGTGTAGAGCATATTTTAAAATTTTACCTTCAAGTAACCTATTTTAAATCAAAAAACGTCGTACACGTCACTAAGACTATATTTGTACATACATTATTTTGGTTAGTTTTATAAATTTGGAAATGCTATTGCATTTAAGCTACGTGGTTAAGTTTTAACGTTTTCTGATTTTTTTTACAATTGCCGAATAAAATTCACATATTCTTAGTACAAACCTGCAAATTTAAAAACTTCATTAAAGGAACCCGGAATGACCCCTTGACTTTGTTGTATAATAATTCTTTTTAGTTAGCGGCCGATCGATGACATTTTTCACAAAATTGTGGTTTAGAACGGTGGTATACTAAATATTTACTAATTTCTTTTTAGATGCTTCATTCTTAGAATAGTATTTTGCATAAAAATATTTAACATGGGGGTAAAAAAGCGTCGTATACTCGTGCGTAAGCTGTTGGGTTTTTGACGACCATATAATCGAGGAATTTTCAACCCAAGTGACATTTCGTCTGCAATTTTGTTCATTTTTTTAAAAGTTACATCAAAAGATGATTAATTATTTCTTGTTTCAAGAAACAATTCAATCACATGGGCGACGTGAGCACATGAGTCCTACTGAGTGTCAAAATTGCAGCATTGACGGCAGTAAAAACATGCAAACTGATACGAAAGTCCGTTTTTCCAATCGCACTCATGAGATTTGCCGCTTCTGATGATGTCTCGCTGTCTCTATCATTCTTAAGCTTTTCTAATTCTCCAATAATGTATAAAAGCAACTCGGCGAATGTGTACACGCATTCATGTTTTTCGTGCATACAATAACCATTCTCATCAAGCGACAACTGTTCGCTCAGTGACGCAAGGTGAAGAGAAGATAGGAATCGATTCGAATAAATCTTCCTCTAAACTGTTGCCACGTAAAGAACAGTGGTTATTCAAATTATTAAATATTCCACAAAATTTTCAACGATCGGTCGTAATATTTCAACCCATATTCCAACGGTGTGTGTTTGTAGATACTTTTCTCTGCTGATTAAGGTTGTCGAAATATCGATTCCCTTGGATATTAGTAATATTAAAAATACTAGTAATATCCAAGAGAATGTAAAATTGGCTATACTGCTTCAAAGGGACCAACCCAAGCTTGTCTCAATTTTTTTGGCGTGTGTCCGAACGGCAAAGTTTGAGAATTTGCTATTTCATGGCTAGTTACATCACAGCTGGCGCCAATAGGTGTTGAAGGTGACCGGATGTGTAAAAGATTTTTTTCTAAAGAAAGTAACAACTTTTATTATTAGATCTTCTTGCGAACACACCTAACTATTCAAGAGAATGCCTTCAAAAAACTCCCTTTTTGTGGCCGAACTAACAAAAATTCACACCAAAAATATATTCTACAAGTATTATATATCGATAATTCGAAATCTCTACTTCTCATGCCTTTTTAAAACAATCTAAGTATTTGCATCTTTTTCTGAAATTCTTAATTTCTTATTTTGCTCTTTGCATATTTTGGGTGAATTAAGATATTTGGGCTCTAAGGGGGGGGCTTCAGCCCCTATAGCCCCCCCCCCTGGAACCGCTACTGTATAGTTGTCCGATTTTGACAAGTTTTGGTGAAATTTTGTGAAATCATTAAAAACTTATAAATACGAGCGTTGGGAGCGATAGCACTAAAAACAAAAACTTTTTCTCACGAAAACTAGTTTTTCAACCGATCGTTTCTATGGCAGCTATATGCTATAGTCATCCGATCCGGCCGGTTCCGACAAATGTGCAGCGTATTTGTACCAAAAGTCTTCGTGCAAAATTTGGTTAAGATAGCTTTAAAAATGACGGAGGAGATAGCACGGAAAGACGGACATGACTTTATCAACTCAGCTCGTCATGCTGATCAAGAATATATATACTTTATGTGGTCGGAGATGCTTCCTTTTATGCGTTACAAACATCCGGACAATTTTAATATACCCTCTCCAAGGGTATAAAAAGGGTTAACAGGGAATAAATATGGCATCGCAATGGGCTCTAATTGGGAGAGCGACTTGTTGCTCTCAGCCATCGCAACCTAACCTAACCTAGTTTGGCTCAACGGTTAAATAAGTTTTTGGCATTGAGAAAATATTTTTATACCCGTTACTCGTAGAGTAAAAATGTTGAATAACTTCAACATTTTTTAAGATATCGAGTTCAAATTTAAATCTTAAAATATTGTTGTTAATTTGGCTATACAGCTCCAAAGTGTGCGTGTGTGCTTTAAATTTTTCGCACAAGAGAAAGAGACCTACACTTTAACGCCGAATCCGAACGGCAAAGTTTGAGAATATGCTTTTTCATGGCTTGTTACTTCACAGCTGTCGTCAATAGCTGGCAAAGGTGACCGTATGTGTAAAATCTATTTTTTTAAAGAAAGAAATCAACTTTTTATTATTAGATGTTCAGACGCGGGATCGAACCCACGACCTGCCGCCCAGCACTCCAGCACACTAACCGCTGGGCCACAAACGGCCGCACTAAAATCCCTGAAATTTACATCAAGATCGGATAATAAATAGCCGAGTTAAAAAATGTTGCATACTTTGCGGATGTTCACCCCTCAGGAACGCAGAAACACTTTCAAACATGTTTTTTCATGAGTAACGGGTATATCGGGTAATAACTACGCTCTCGTTTTATACAGTTTTAAATAACAAAACCTGTAGTGAGCTTGGCCGAATCGAAATCTAAGAAAACTTGCGAGATTCTACCAATGGGATTGCTCTAAACGCCAGTATTCTTTCTAGCTATGATGTATTGCGATCAACGAAAATCTATTCGGTGTACATCCAAAGATCTTCTTTAGCAATACCCTATTTTCTTCCAAAATGTGCGATTCTTAAAAAGAATAAAGAAAATTAATTTTGTTGAGTTTTTATTTTACATTTTATCTAAATGATTAAAAAAGAAATTTCGATCGTTCTCGAGCAAAAATTTATTTTTTTCGAAATACATTTGCTTATTGCATTCAAACTACTTAACTGATTCAAAAACAATGTTGTACACGATCGTTGGAAATTCAGTAACATTTCGATTCATGCTTTGCTTGACTCCGTTTAACGTTTCTGAGGCGAGGTTTGGCTCAAAATGTAAGTTTACTTACCGAAAAAATTTAACATAAATTTGTATAAATGCTTAATAAGTTAAGCAATCCTTTTGAAATTAAAAAAAAAATTTTTAATTTTGAAAATAAAAAGAAAAATATTTAAGACTGTATACTTATGGGTGATTCCATGAAAAATCGCCCACTGGGATTTTTTTTTGATCGAAATAATTTTTTTCGTATTCCATGTGGTAAAATAGTATATACGTATTTTCAGCATTTTGGCGAAATATACTTTATTCGCGGGTAAAGTTGATTTGAAAATTTACATATTTAAAAAATTTAATTATTTTCAATTGCTTGCTATCCAAAGCCATTGGTAATAAAAATATTTAAAAAATCTGAAAATTAACATCTGAATCCATACTTTCAAATAACTCACACTTAAAAATTTTAAAATTTTTCTTTGGTCTTCAAATCGCGAAAATAAGTAAACAAAAATTAATAGCCGCGAAAGGGATTTTTTTTTGTCTTCATTTTTTTTTCAAAATTTGGTCTTGTATCCAGTAAGGGCGATTTTTCATGGAATCACCCTTATACACTTGAAAAGTGTATTATAATTTTGCCCAGAAGTTTGCAACGCATAGAAGGAATCATCTCCGACCACATAAAGTATATATATTCTTGATCAGCGTGACGAGCTGAGTCGATTAAGCTTTGTCCGTCCGTCTGTCTGTTTCTACGCGAACTAGTCCCTCAGTTTTGAAGCTAGCGAGCTGAAATTTTGCACAGAGTCTTCCGACCGGATCGGATGGCTACTTCTTGTAGCTGACATACAAATGATCGGTCGAAAAATGGATTTTAATGAGAAAAACAGGTTTTTTCTCAATATTACCGCTCTCAATCACGGTCATGGGTAATATTAAATGTTTTTAAGCTAATCTGCGAAGTTTGGTCGAAGTCGCTAACCGTTGAGACAAGCGATTTCAAGTGTATAAAAACTTCGGCACGGACGAACAGATTGCGATTATCTTATTTACTATGCTATAAAATATAGTCATCCGCAGCGTGCAGTACAAATAAGACTGTATGCAAAATTTCAGCCCGATAGCTTTAAAACTGAGAGAGTAGTTTAAGGAGAAACAAGCGGACGGACAAAGATCAATCGGCTCAGCTCGTCGCCTTGATCACGAATATATATAGTTTATAGGGTCGAAAATTAATATTCCTGGCCAAAAAAATTCTATGGTGCGCCGTAATGCGGTAACTGATGTAGACAAATATTTTGTCACTGTAATTGCCATTTATGTTGACGCTACTGCCCTTTAAAGACAAATAACTAAATTGGAACATATATAAATTTCCTATGAAAAACTTGTTTGTCTCGCTTGTTTCATATAACGATACCACAGATTAGGTTGTAATTAGAAGTGAATACTTGGCAAAGCTTCATGATGAACAAGTGGAAAAGTCGGTCAAGCCCGACTATAACATACATACTCTGTACCTTGAGTAGAAGCTGAATGCAATGCTGGTGCTGCGCTCATCTCAAAGTCTCTCTCTCTCACTCTCGCTCTCTCTCTCTCTCTCTAAGATTGTGTGGTGTTAGTTATAAGAGGGTGGGAGGGGGTGGGGCGAGTGCGATGTACTTTTTTGCTCATAACTTGAGAACCGCTGATCCGAGCTTTATCATTTCTTCGGCAAATCGATACATTTTGTTAATTACTAACTATCTCTAGAAGGTACGAAACATCTACCTTCAAAACTGTAGAAGATATAACGTTTTTTCTAAATTGCGGAGGCGGGAGGGGGCGTGGCAAAAATTGAAAATAAACTTGATCTGCCTGCATATATAAGAAGCATTTGTCCCATACATGTCAAACCTCTATCTCTTAACATCTCTGAGATCTGTTTGTTCATACGGACGGACAGACAGACGGACATGGCTATATCGACTCGGCTGTTGATGCTGATCAAGAATATATATACTTTATGGGGTCGGAAATGATTCCGTCTCCCTGTTACATACTTTTGCACAAACTTAATATACTCTATGTACCTTTGGTACATAGGACATACGTCCTTTCTCTCCAAAAATTCCGAAATTAATTTTGAAAATTGACTTTTTCTCAGCTTGAAAGCCTCCGTCGAACAGTATCAACCTCAATGGCCCAGTATTTGTTGAACTGTGTTATTGTCATGGTGTTATCCGAAAGTCTACAAGGAACGCATACAGCCGCAAAAAGTGGTGGTCTATATTTTGAAAGTGTTTAAAATAAAATTTTATTAAGTTTGCAACAAAATTTTATACATATTAGAATAATTCTATGCATGAGCTTATTAAAACCACTCACTAGAAGTCAGAAAAATCAGTCACAGCGGTATTTGAATTTTTGCCTATTTTGACAAAAAAAATTCTTGAAAACTCCACTTTATGTCCGATTTCTGCATTTGAGGGCTTATTTAAAATAAATTGAATAGTTTTTACTGTTCGATTAAAAAACATAACAATTTTGTATAATTATGAATCTACAAGCGTTTTAGTTTCGATAAATTTTCAAATTTGGCAAAATAAAAACATTTTTTTCTCCATTTGAGCCCATAGCGTTAAAAGCACTCGACCCAGCTCTTTTTTGTCCGAAAACAAACTGTTTGGTCAAGTTTTGTCTTTTTAAATTTGTTTAGATCATTAACATCGTTAAAAAAACAAAAAAGTTATGAGAGTTTAAGTGGGGGTAATTTTTTAAAAAAATTGAAAAAACGGTTTAACGATAATATCTCGATAACGCGTCGATAGATTTTGTTTTCATGGCGATTTTCGTGATCAGCGGGCCAATTTACTTTAGAAAAAGTTGGTTTGGTCCAATGGGGGAAAATCGACTCTCATTTTGCAGAAATTAATTGGCGGTCATCCATGGTTTCTTTTAAAATGAATTTTGAAATTTGCTGTTTTTGCACAGAAATTATGCATGTGCTTTTCTTCAAATGTCAAATAAATAATAAAAAATATTAAATTTGTCAACAACTCACACCTAGAATTTAACTGCAACGATATTTTCGAGTTTAAAAGCAGACCAATATCGAAGTATTTGGCCTATTCAGTTGACGTGGATGAGGCTCTAAACTTTTTTAACACCACCCATTAGAGCAGAGTTCCCCAGCTATAGCCCCGTGGGGCACACCGAGTGCTTGCCGAAGTCATGCTTCGCTGTGTTTTTGAAAGAGACACAGTCACATTTTTGCGCTCTCTTCTTGGGGAACCCTGCATTAGAGGTAAAGTTGAACGCGCGTTTACATCCATCTCCTATAAATTAATATTTTGAAAATCGAAATTTTTTTTAAAAAATCGTGCGATTTTTTTTTTTTTTTTTGGAGAGGAAGGACGTATAATAGACAATTACCGGAGAAGGAATTATTTCCGACCACATAAAGAATATATATTCTTGATCAGCATCTGCCTGCAATTATAAGAAACATTTGTCCCATACAGATGCAAATTCTATATTTACCACCTCTGAGATTTGTTTGTTCATACCGACGGACATGGCTATATCAACTCAGCTCGTCATGCTGGTCGAGAATATTTATACTTTATGTGGTCGGAGATGCTTCCTTCTGTGCGTTACAAACATCCGGACAATTTTAATATACCCTCTCCAAGGGAATAAAAACTTTGTTCGCTTTCAATAGTAGCGACTTCACACTTTTTCAGAGTTTTCAGTCTTTTGCAAATTAATTTTGGAGAGTTTAATCGAATTCGGATGAATATATCGTATAGCTGCCATATAACAAACTGGCAGGCATATATCATGCTCCAAGGGTATATAAACGAAGTTAGCTTCACTCTATTTTTAAACACCCTCTATTAAAATTGTCCGGATGTTTGTAACGCATAGAAGAAAGCATCTCCGACCACATAATACTATTTTGCTTTCAATGGTAGCGTCTTTACACTCTCCAGATATGAATGTTATCTATTTCAACAAACTTTAACAACTGGCAGCTCCAAGGGTATATAATTTTTGGTCGAGCCGCTAAATTGATTACAGCTCCTGTGTTTGTTCATATATTTTGATCATCTTTATCTGTTTTTTCTTCGTAGAAGTGTGATTTTTTAAGTAGAAAAATAAAATTTTTCGTATTTTCGAGCAAACAATAGTTTTTTTTTTTAAATATCTTGACAACCATTTCTTAAATATTTTTGCTTATTGTATTCAAAAAACTATTGAACCGATTTGAAAACAATGTTCTACGCGATTACTGGCAACTTTATTACCTTTTGATTCATATCTTGCCTTGACTCTATTTGACAATTATGAAGTGAAATATGTCTTAAAATGTAAGTGCACCTCCAAAAAAAATAATCATATTTCAAAAACGGATCCATGAAAAATGTTTGAAATCAATTTTTGAGATCACCATAACAAACAACACTTATGCCTAAGAATTGGTCATAAAAATGTGCAAAAATAATTTTTTGAATTGTGCTCTGGACACTTACAACATATATTAAACCCATCCAAATCGGTTAAGCGGTTCTTAAGATAAACGAGTTTTTTTATTCATCTTTTCGCCCTCATAACTCTCTCCAATAGCGATTAGAAGACTACAAATTTAGGAGAGTGAGTTTCTCATTGATGGTAACAGCATATATAAATTTGGTGCTGATCGGAGTGGGGGCAGTTTTTGTATGCTTATTCTGCTATGCCCTTTGTTTAATATCATCTATTTATATTCCAAAATATTGAAAGGGGTTTAAGAACTAGAGCACATTACAATTTGCTGACTTACCAACAACTCGCACCAAGCGACTGGCACCCCAGTTAACGTATCCAGTCCACGGTAAACAGTTTTAAATGAACCCCGACCGACTTCTTTGTCATATTTAAAAAATCGACCGCACGGCGACATAGCTACCGGGTCATCATCTTCATCACTCTTGCTCTTCGTTATGGACGAGCTCGACGAAGTGGCTGACACGGCCGAAGTTGAGGGAGGAAGCGATACTGATGTATCTGTAGAGGTACCTGCCACTGTTGCGTCTCCGGAGGTAACTTCAGCACTTTCAGATTTCTTTGACAGTTCCACCATGCTCTTGGGAATTTTCTCATTGGGTTGACCTTCGGTATCATCCTTTTCCTCAACGTGAAAACCCACACGCTTAATACCACTTGACTGTTTGCTGGAAGATTTTAATGTCACATCATCCTCAGCCTTTTCGATGCACGCCTCGGTAATTATAGTCTCAATAATTCCAGCTACTTGATGAGTTGTCGCGTCCGCCGTATTAGATCGAGTTGGTGTGCGGAACTGCTCCTCCAAGTGCTCTGCTTCCCGCGAGAGCATTTCAATGTTGTCATCATAGTCGCGTGGAAACTCGGTTTCCAGCTCTACAAACTGCAATGGATTGGCATTTCTGGTCGTCTGCTCGACATTTTTACGCACAAAGCGCATGTTCTGCACAAAATTGGCTGTCACTTTGTTCTGGGGCGGCTTGAAAGGTGTTGGGGTAGTCTTGGACGACTGCGGCGGAGCATGCTGTTTTAGCAGAGGCTCTATTACCGTATCAGAGGACGACTTTCTGGTTTCCATTTTTCTAGTTTCGGTCACCGCAGCTTGTGATGTGGCCTTGGATGGCTCTTCTTTGCTGAAATTGGCTGGCACTACACCGACCTTCGTCTTGACGTCAGTTGGCTCTGCTGTGCCATCCATTTTTTCTTCATTGTGTTTCGTGACCTCAGCGTTCTGAGGGCTTAGTACCTCAACTGCGGATGGCTGTTCAATTAGGGTTTTGTTGTTATTCTCCACTTCTTTGAGTGAGGGCGAGCGGGACCTTTTAGAACTGCTGGATCTTGTAGGAATGGCGCTGCTTGAAAATTGGCGCAGGATTCGACTTAAAATAGTATTTTTGCTGCCTGACGGTACTGCTGCGTGCGCTGTTGATGTATATGGTTCGGTTGGTGCTAATTGAAGCGAAGGAGTGCCTAAGTTTTCAGGTAGTGATTCCTGTTTTCGATGTGATTCAATAGGTGATGTGGGGTGCTTTAGTTTTGAAGTCGGGCTGGCGATGGGCCTTGCGGAAACAGATTTATTAAGCGAACGCTGTCCCGACTTTTGTGTTTTAGCTCCTTGCACAGTTTGCTCCTCACTAGAAATAGCTGTGTTATTCCTGTAAAAAGAAAAAGAGCGATGAATGGAAAGTTAGTTTAAAAGTTTTTTAATCAAGCTAATAAAATTGAAAATGGTTGACGCGCTCAACAATCGTGGCTTAGCTTCTACGGAAATTTATCTTTAATAAGTTTTAATTTGAAACAAGTAAGAGCGTTGCAGTCGAGTGGCCCGATTTCGAAAAACAATGTACAATTGACACATACAAACACACTCCCACATGCGTGCGCGCACACCGACTCTGAAATAGGCGCTCCCCTCCCCCCCTAGCAAAACGGTTTTATGCATAACTTTGGTGCTTTTGTTCGGATTTTATTGCGTTTTTCAGATAATATATATTAAGCCACGAGGTTGTAACTATAATATTGTGGATGCAACAGTTTTTGACGGTTTTAGGGGAGGGGGAAATTTTGCAATTCTGAAGCAAACTTGATAAGGGTACCATATACACCGATGTACATGATGTACACAAAAATTTGTTTCTTTATCTCTTGTAGTCTCTAAGATCGACGCATTCATACAACAGACGGACGGACGGCCGGACAGACGGACATGGCTAAATCGACTCGACTGTTGATGATGATTTGCACACTTCATGATCCCCCTTTAACACATTTTCAATTTTCGATCAAATCATGCGGAATCGGATTTGTCAAATGTACTCGCTTTCAACAACCGACTGTGTTCTTTGGCTTTTAACTTTAAAACCCCATTTACTTTCGTTTGACCCTCTGGATGAGATAAAGATTCGGCCGAGTTCCTTAGTCGTCGAAATACAAGCTCTTACCAATTCCGATCAATCGAATTCGAAAACTGGTACAGGCCTGGATATTTACATAGTACGTATTTCAAGGGTGATCTTTTTCCTATTTGGTTTTTCAGTGTACTTTTGTTTTGTTCGTATTGCATGTGACAATGCAATAATGCCCAGTTTGTCATTTCACCATGAATAGACTTAAAAACGAACAGCGCTTGCAAATCATTGAATTTGATATCCTCAACTCGTGCTCTCTTACGTAAATTTTATAGACGTCCAGGGCTATTCAAGCTATTGTGACCAAAATTCTCAGCAGTTTCACTTTATTGGGAAAAAATCTACCCTCCCTTTCGACCACCTGGAAGAGTTTACGCAAGGTCTTCGGTATTTATTATTTATTGTTGGGGAGTGGTGCACCGCGACCAATTTTGGTCTATTGTGCCCCCCTTCTGAATATACAACTCCCCTAGCAGCCCTAATTCCTGTACAAAAGCCAGGATTTTTGTGGGTTCTAAGTTACTGATATTGCTTGGGTGTAGAATGTGTTTCCCAAATCCGCTGAGTCTGCGCCTCGCTAGGGCATCGCAGTGTGCTAGTATGCTCAGAGGACTCCTCCTTCTCTTTACAGTATCTGCAAAGCTGGGTGTTTGTTATTCCCAACTTGTACATGTGGCTCCTCAGTCTGCAGTGACCCGTGTAGAGTCCTGTCAGAATTCTGAGGGCATTCTTTCCTTGTTGGATTAACTTTTGGAACCTTTTGAGGTCGTGGTCCTCGGTATTAAACCATATAAAATCAAGAATGGTAAGAGATAGAGGTTAGACATGTATGGGACATAAACTTTTTATACTTGCAGGCAGGTAGAAAGATAATTCGTACCTTCTAGAGAGTTAGACATTAGCAATATGTATCGATCGATGTATGTCAATATGTATATATCGATATGTAGATGATAAAGATCGGATGAGCGGTTCTCAAGTTATGAACAAAAAAGGATTTGTTTACCAAGTCTCTAATGAAGTGATAGCGGATGTCAATGTGTTTTGTCTGGCTATGGAATATTGGATTCCTAGTTAGTTGACCTGCTCATTGATTATGGTATGTATGGTAGTAGTATTTAGTTGTTCCAATATTTAACTCAGAAGTCTTATAAAATGCACCGCTTCTTTAGAACATTCAGACAACGCCATATATTCCGCTTCTGTACTTGATAGTGCCACTGTTCGCTGTTTTCGACTTTCCCCAAGATACTACTGTGTTTGATAATTTCAAAAAATATCCTGTAATTGATCTACGATCATCCAAATTTGCAGCCCGTCAGCATAACCAATCAGATTTTTCTCACTTCGGCTGTAGATAAATCCATCGTTATCCGTCCCCTTCAAATATCAAAGAATTCGTTTTGCAGCGACCCAGTGTTCTTTGCCGTACTGGATTAAAATACTGACTGCATGTGAAATGTCAGGACGTGTTGACACTGCTAGCCAATTAAATGATCCTACCAAACTTTGGCAAGGGATGCTTGACATTTCTTCTTTTTCTTTTTTCTGACTTTGGACACATCTCTGAAGTCGGCTTCTCTTTGCATGATTGATTGGTGTATTTGCTTACAATGGACTTGGTTTACATCAGCGATGGCCAGCGAGAGCGAGGCGAAAAAGTGAGAGTGTATTAGTGTGCGAAAACAAAACTCCGTGAATTTTCATCGATCTAATCGCTTCGAACTCTGTCGAGCGAATGACGCTTTCTTGTTCTCTCGATGTCAGCTTTGACAAGGGTTCGGGTCAGCGAAATGTTTTCGCCCCCGGGATTGGACCAGTGGCCATGTATCAAACCAAAATATCAAATACATATACGAATGTCAAACATATGTTCGAGGTGTGCTGGAACATGCTATATAATCCACTGTGCTGCACATTCATAAAACTCGGCCATTTCTGATGCTTGCAGTATTCCATTGATACGCAACTGCATATGATCACTAAGCAGTATATGGACATTTCCTTTCTGCAGAATTTGCAGAATGGAATGACACGACAAGTGCATCGTTGGCGCATTAATTGAGTAAATTGATTAAAACCCCATTGTTTCAGTGTGCAATTAGAAGCCGTCACATAGCCGCTTCGACGACTTTTTCGAATTGAATCAGCGGACTTGGAAGCAGCGATTAAATGTACAGAGACCGTTACAGCCGAACTGGAAAATATGCGAAAAAATGCTGAAACTGTGTTTGAAAACATATTTTTTAAGGTTTCAGCGATTTGCACAGAAAAATGCATTTCTATTGTGATTCGTGAAAGCTTATAAGGACTGCTAAGAGGTAACTCCGACCAGTCAAAGTCAAATGCATGCGCAGAGATGCATTTTTTTTCTGCCGTTTTTGTATTTGTTCCTTGGCAAAAATATAGTCAAAACTGTTGCTCGGAGTATGACAGCAATGCAAAATCAATTTTGCAACGCTATGCTACATTTGTTACCTTCTCAACTTCTGAGGGAGTCCCCGAAATAGAAATTTGGGGGCGACACGTGGCCAACGCTTAGCATCCAAAATTCTTAAAAGAAACAATGCAAAAAACTCACGCGGTAGTGCTGTAAATAATTACAACATCCGCTGCCGATTAATCTTTTTCTTCTTTGAAGATTTTAAAAACATTTTTGCAGAATTCGATAGTTGGAACCCGCTTAAATGAACTGGACTCTATATATATTCAGCGTGTCATTATGGTCAGCGCTGAGGACGTACTGAATATGCTCGGTATGGAGCAACGAAGATTGAAGATTGCTATTAAACAATGGGCATGTTCACCAGCATGCACCAATCATCTAACAAAAATCATCAAAATAAAATGAACGAACTTGATAGAATTTTTAGGCAACAAAGTTATCGATTTATTTTTGTGGGCGGAAGGTTTGAATTTTAGAAAACAAACAGCTTAATATAATTAAGGACTGACTACCAAATATTTATGACCGGCGTCACTAGCACCAACTGCTCCTAGAATTCCCCTTGAATTTTTCTTTATACTTTGTTAGCCATTTAATGTTTTTTGTAAGCCCGGACACGGCGAGAATGTGTACATGAAACTCGAATATCCAAAGGCCAGATCTTTTTCCTTTGTCGAATCATACATTAACCATTGAGAAGGACTCCTGTCCTCACAAAGAAGGGTCTGAAAATGTGAATTTTAACAAAGTGGCAATGGGCGAATGAGGACAATTCGTTCCCGTTCCCGTCTCGCCACGATCCCGACTACGGCTGTCCCGTCCCGATCCCGACCAACAAATTTTAATTAAATATCGTCGCGCCTAATACCCTACTTCTCTCGAGTTCCGCTTTAATCCCGTCGCGAGCCCATCTGTAGCTTTGAGTCCTTAACGATGCACGGGACATCATGAAATCATCCTTAAATTTGTCCTTTTCTATATTTTTGTACTGTCCCAACCAGTACTGTGACTAAAAGTTTTGAGTATTTTTCCACTTAGAGCTGGGCAGTGGCAAAAAAGAACAAGTAATGTCTCCTCGATGTGAGCGACCCCCAAGCGTGCTGCATGTTTGCCAATAAGGCACACCCCTTAGGGCCCAGACCAGAATTAAAATTCCTTGTGATTATCTTGTATGAGGATATCGGCATCCTTATCAAGCTCTTATCTGGGAGGAGCTGAATGGTAATGCCTTGACAACGTGTGTTGAGGTGTCCATGTACCTGGATGAGGTGGTTACTACGCGTAGGCAGGGCTTCTTATTTTTGGAGTGGCGGCTTTTCAAGCTTTCCTCTTCCTCCGCAACAACCAGTAGAGCCTTTAGAGCCTTGCACGAATTTCCGTAAACTACTTGCAAAACTACGTCCTCTGCCAATTCATACTTCTGACAGCTGTGTGCTATCAATAACAAATCATAATCAAGCAATTCTAACAAACTATTTCTTTGTTAGATAAACATCTAATACAATCACGAAAAATAGCAAACATGATTGCGCATCATGCCCGTTCACCAGCACAATCTAACAAAAATAGTAGATTTTTTCTCATCAATTTATGCTGTTGAACACGCTCAATATCTACTTAACTTAAATCATAAATGTAATTAGAAGTCAAATACATTTTTTTATTACTGTATGAAGAAAGTATTGACAAAGTGAGAGTAAGGTTTCCCACTTTTTTAATGACAAATTGATTAATAGTTTTTGGCGATAATCGCACTTTTACTTAATAAAAGAATATATATCGACTTTTTTGTATAAGATGATTGATATTTGTAATTGAAATTATTTCCAAAGATACTTCAAATCTTATTCTTTAACAAGTATAATTATGACATCTAAAAAAAAAACGTGTATCTATGGACTTTGAAATCGGGTTTTTGAAGCAGGAGCATTTCGCAATTCAGATTCAGCATGATTTAATCAAAATCGAAAACAGTCCTGAAAGTTAATTAGCTAGCCTTTTTTTACGGTTACTGCGTATACAAAATACAAACGAAAGTCCTACCAGATTTTGTAAATCTTAGCTAATTTTACAACATACAATTTGAAACTTACCTTTGAGGCTGCGTGGTGCAAGAAGTAGTACCATCTTCGCTGATGGTGCTGTCCTTCTGACCACTGTTTACAGGTACGACCTCTCGTTGTCGTACAAAGTCGCAAAGGGTTTGTCCAATTTTGCAAGTTTTTCAGCAACCAACGACCGGGTTTAATCTGAAAAATCGAAACCAAAGAAAGAAATGAAATAAATGAAAGAAAATCGAAAAACTAAGTCCATGTCGCATGGTATATAATGGATCTGTACAAGGAGATGTGATGCGTTAATGTCTTTAAAAAAATGTCTATCAAATTGTAAATTTCTTAAATATTTCAAATAAGATAATTTCGCAGTAAGAAGTCGACATCATTATTTAGTAGGGCGGGAATGACACAAATTTTTACAATAATTGCCCGAATTTTGACTTCATGAGGAAGTATTTCAAAGCCTTCACTAAGTCAGCAGACAGCGTATTAAATAAAATGTGATATGGCAGCTATAGCACTTTTGGTCTCTGAGATAGGAAATCCAGAAAGACAGGGCTTAATTAAATTGATTATTGATTCTTTTCAAGTAATCTATATTAGGGGGTCGATTTGTTGGGTGGAAAAAAGTCATCAAAAGTCATTTAAATTAAAATCTACGAAAAATTTTAAGAAAATTTCACCAAGAAACCATGATTTTAAAATTAATTCCTAGCCAGCGCAAATTGACGTCAGACTTTAGGACATTTAAGGACTTTGTAATTTCTAACTGGACTAAATAAAACTATTTTAGTTTGATCTACTCCTAAAGCGCACTCCAACGAAGAAAATAAGGTATTGGTGATGAAAATCGATAATTAAGTACCGTAGTTGGATCAATTTTTGGAAGAGAAACTAACCTTCAAGCTTATAAATACCACATTCCTGATGTTGGTACCTGCTCTCAAGTTGATCAAGCTACTGTTTTAGGCAGCGATTATCTTCACCAATACCTTATTTTCTTCGTAAAAAATTAATAAAATAATAAAAATAAAATGAATTAAGACTGCCATCACAATCTGAAATTTGACCGCGGTCTAGTTTCATTCCGCAAAATGAAATTAGACCGCCATTACAAATGAATCGAATTTTTGCGTTTTTAGTAAAAGAAACTATCTACTATTTAATTATATTAAATTATAATATATTTATTATTAATTATATAATTAAATTACCTATTTCAGGATATAATGAAAATTTTATACAAACAAATCTCTCGATTTGATGAAATTTTGCAAAATGCAAACCACTAAACTGTCCTAAGTCGGATACGCGCCCGCTATTCCTTTGCCTTAAACAACAACAAATGCTCCCCCCTGATCTAGACCCTTTAAAGTCGATTTGCGCATGCTGGAAATTCATACTAAATCCATGGTTTTTTGTAGAACTATTCTAAGAATTTTTCGTAAACTGCATTTCTGCTGTGAGCCTTGTGCGAAGAAATTGACCCTCTAATCCACATACCTTGTAGGGTCGGAGATGCTTAGCTAACAGCTTATAAGCTCTCCTCTATGTTGGCGGCTATGGTGTAGAGGGTTGAGTTCCATTTACACCTTCTGATCACTCAGAAGAGTTTTCCTCAGACCTAAACTTAAGTGATCAACTCAGTTTCGATTTACACATGACTGAGAAGCTCTTATGAGCCAGTTTCAAAAGCATATGTTCATCGGAATCATCTCGTTCAAATGAACATAGTGGCGTTTTGATTACATATGATAAGAAGACAAGCAAAATGAATAAAGAAGCATCAAATATTTGAACTTTTTTTGCTCATAACTTGAGAACCGCTCATCCGATCTTCATTATTTTTTCGGCGAATCGATACATATTGCTAATGACTAACTATTTCTAGAAGGTAGGAATCATCTAACTGGTCGTGTGTGGCCCAGTGGTTAGTGTGCTGGACTGCTGGGCGGGAGGTCGTGGGTTCGATCCCGCCTCTGAACATCTAATAATAAAAGTTTTTTTCTTTCTTTAGAAAATAGCTTTTACACATACGGTCACCTTTGCCAGCTATTGGCGCCAGCTGTGAAGTAACTAGCCATGAAAAAGCAAATTCTCAAACTTTGCCGTTCGGATCCGGCGTTAAACTGTAGGTCCCTTTCTCTTGTGCGAAAAATTTAAAGCACACACGCCAAGAGATTGAGAGAAGCTTGGCTTGGCCCCGTTGTAGGAGAGGTGTATAGCCAAAATTTACATTTTAGGAATCGTCTAACTACAAAATTGTGTGAGAAACGACGATTTTTCCCAATTGCGGGGCGACTTGATCTGCCCGCAAGTATAAAAAGCATTTGTCCCATACATGTCAAACCTCTATCTCTTACCATCGCGGAGATCTGTTTGTTGATATGGACGGACGGACAGACGGAAATCGAAATCAATACGGAAAACACAATTTTTTGGGGAAATTCAATTTGTGCGACCTCGAAACGTCTTTCGAAAAATCTGAAAAAAATCTTAAATATACTTTACTCCATAAGCTTTCATAAAATGCCGGTGCACACGTGAAAAAATTTTTTTGGGACACCCTAATGTATGTATTTGTATATGCTTGGTGCACAAACACAGTTTTGTGGATTCGATTGGAAAACAGCTGTGCGGCAGAGCTGCGATTTTTTCTTGGGTGTATCTTCTTTATGACTCATAAATTCCACTTGCACTGCGGTTGCTGGCCTTTGCTTTACTTTCTTGATATGTTCGATTATTTCCACATTCACTTTTTTACGTGTGTCCATCGATTCAAACGAACATATGTGTATGTAAACAAATTTGCAAAATCTTTCATCAATGACAATCACAATTAGAATGTGTAGGTACATCTTTCAATGCATACAATGTACATACATATATTTGATTCACATATGAACATACATAATTACAGACAAGGTACATCTTCACACAGAAACGCACACACACACATCGTTCATTTTATCATTAAATTAAACACTTCCAACTAAATACACAGTTATATACATACATATGTACAAATGTGCACATGTATGGATTGAATTTGACGCATAAAACATATGCAACGACTATGATGTCATGGCACTGGGTGATCACCACCACCCAACCCCAAGTGTGGACAATTCAATTGAGAATTAGGAACTCTCCTGCCTGCCTTGTGATTGGATCAGGTTTGTTTTCTTGAAGCGCAATCATGAGGCACTCAATTCGCATTCGCACTAATATACACAAATGTCATTAGGTTTGTGGAGTTCGTATGTGACTTGTGTTATCTTTGATGAAAGTGGGCGGACGACTTTTGTGATAACCGACGGAAAATGAAAGCAATTAATTGAATACCACATTTTCTTTCACACCAAATTTGCAAAAGCAAAGTCCTTTCGTCCCCGTACCCGTCTCGTCTGCTCTGGCTAGTATTTAAGCACCCAGTATTTGTGTATCGATAATTTTGTTGTTGCTTTGTCCAAATGTCTTTTTGCACTTGCTTTTATATACATATATGTACGAAAATATGTGTAACTGGGGATATTTATATGCACATACATATGTATTTATTTGCATTTTACTCACTAAGCATAGCACAACACAATTTTTTTCTATTCGTTACACAATTGCCAGTACCCGAACTGGTACTGCATAGCGTCGATAACAACTCGATGAGCAGCGAACAGCTGCTCAGAATCGATATATTGTTGTACCATTTGAAATATAGTATATTAATACCTCAATAATAAGGGTATTCATGAACATTTAGAATTATTAAAAAATGGAAGGTGTGACACACGGGAGTTTGTTTTCCTCTTCGATATAAAGCCTAATATACACTTCCACCAAAGACTTGCCAAAACAAAAAACTCCACATAAAAAAACTCACAAAACTTTTAGGTCCAAGCGCTTAGGTGAAGATTGAATAATTTTCCCCGCAATGATTGAGCGCAATTTTCAAAGCTACAAAACACCGTGAGACTTCAACCAAACTTAAACTGGGTAACAATTCTAAATTTAATCATTGCTAAAGTGTCATATCTCCTTATCAGGCCCCGTAGCCAGGGGTGGGCAGTGAAGAACGCATGTTAATCATTTGTATTTATTGATTGTAAAACTTATAATTTAACCTCTTGTAATGTGTTGGTTTTAGCGACCTGGTCTTCTTAAATCCAAATGTTCATGTACTCTTCATGTTACTGAACAATGCAGCCGTGGTATGAGTTGGCTTGTGAGCAATTGTGATCTGTTCCCTGTCATATATGTAAGTCCGCTTTGGCGAGTCTTTCTGAGTAATGTGGTATGATAGGATCATCAGGAAAGACCCCACTTTGAAACTACAAATAAAAAATAATGAAATTGTGGATAAACTATTCAAACTGGATCTGATTTCAAGGAGCGAAAGGAACAGATTCGTGACAAACACGGCACTCCCGCCTAGAGTTTATGGATTACCGAAAATTCATAAAAAAGACACACCTCTCAGACCAATTTGCTCTATGATCAATTCGCCTTCTTACCAATTATGTAAGTATATAGCAACAATTTTAAAAAACTTGACGTCTGACTCCACATTCAATGTAACGCAAAGGAATTCAAAAACAAGATAAACGACTCCTATGTATTTGACGATGTAAAACTAATTTCTTTTGACGTAATATCATTATTTCCGAGTATTCCAACTGACCTAGCAATTGAAGTGATTCGTGACAAATGGGAACTCATCAAGCAACACACGAATATGCCAAAAAAAAACTGTTTATGGAAGCTTTAAACTTCTGCATAACAGAAAACAGATACTTCAAGTCTGGTGAGGAATTGTATGTCCAGTTAAACTTGGGTCTCCCCATGGGATCTCCGGCCTAACCAATAATAGCTGACATAGTTATGAAAGAAATCCTTACACAAGTTAAGACAGCCAGACTCTTAACCAAATATGTAGACGACCTATTTGCGATAGTTAGAGAGGAGGACATAAAAAAAACCTTTACAGACGCTCAACTCATACCATAAGGACATACAATTTACCTTTGAAGTAGAAGCAGACAACAAATTACCTTTCTTGACTCTGCAGTGCACAGAATAAGCAACATTTCAATGGTAAACTGGTATCAAAAACCCACAGCTTCAGGACGGATAATAAACTATTTCTCAAAACATCCGAAAAACATGATATACAACACAGCGAAAAATCTTGCAAAGCGTATAATTTACACCAGTGATCCAATTTTTCACAAAGACAATTTAGCTATAATCAAAGAACTACTGTCAAGGAATGATTTCCCTCAGAGCATTATTAAGACAATTTTCAAAGACATTGGAAAGGAAACCAAAAAAACAAGTACTGAACAGACCAGAACGTATAAGTCAGTCACTTACATACCACATTACTCAGAAAGACTCGCCAAAGCGGACTTATATGACAGGGAACAGATCACAATTGCTCACAAGCCAACTCATACCACGGCTGCATTGATCAGTAACATGAAGAGTAAAATATCAACATTTGACAAACACAACTTAATATACAAAATACCATGCGCTGAAGACGGGACCAATATATGTAAGAAAATATATGTTGGAACGGCAAAATCCAAACTAAAGACAAGACTATCTGGACACAAGTCAGACATTAAAAAACGTTGCATCATCAATACACCAAAAACAGCGCTTGCGGCCCATTGCACTGAGAGCGGCCATTCTCCAGACTTTGATGCCACAAGCATTTTACAACAAGAGAGCCACTAGTAGTAGTAGTAGTAGTAGTTCTTTTATTTGGTTTATCTTTTCCATTTTTTTAAATTCATTTGAGCATTATTACTAAAGAACATTAAAAAATTCTTGGCTCAAAACCGTCTGCCTATTACATAAATTAAGTTAATTAATAATTCGGTACATATATTATAATATATTACATAAAGGTACATATAAAGGTATAGCTATAAGTTTGCTAGTTCGAGTTTTCATAGGGCTACTCCACCCACCTACCCCGCTCGTCGCGAGATAGTGGATCTTCCACCCAGAAGAGAACCCGCCTGCGCCCTTTTATTTAAAAGTCCCCGCTTATTATGCTAGTTCTGTAACGAGTTGCCTCTTTGCCTCTGTTCCAGTCCATGCCATTGAACACAAGTTGGATCTCCTCGTTTGTGAGAACTGGTTTGTTCCATGCAAGCAGGCGGTGCTCCCGGAAAATAGGACATGTTGCGCAAAAGTGGATGACGTCTTCCCGTTCTCCAAGGTTACAAAGACTGCATATCTCAGTTGTGTTATGCCTGTGTGGGGAATAGTTCAGGCTTATCATCTCAGTTCTGGCCTTGAAAATAGCTGAGATCGTAGTTGCGTCATACTGGTCTTGGAAGTAGTTAAGCTCCTTGACATTCAGGATCAATTGTCTATAGCTGTTCCAAGTTAGGCTTTGGCGTGCTGATATTTAAAAATTTGTTCGGGCTTTTTTATACATTGCCAAAAGCAAGACTCTTTGCGAGAGCCACAAGAGAGCCACTACAACAAACGCTTTACTCTGGAGATGTTGATCATAATTAACGTGCCATCCGAGATCAGGCTGAATTTTAAGAGCGACACAGAGAATTGTGCTCACATACATTAGACGAAATTAGTTGAATATCAAACTCCGTGGCGAGCACTCGTACTTGTCCCGAAAATATGTATGTATAGGTATCAATGTTGTTTAAAAATTGTTTATTGAAAAAATCTTGTTAATTTTATCTGTTTAATGTTGTTTGTTAGCTCCCTGAAGACGGACCCCGATGTGGGCCCAAAATATATTGGGAAACTAAAATCAAAAACTACCCTCCTTTATTCCTTGGATGGGACGGATGACCTTGAGCCAGCAAAACCAAACATTTGGATTAAACCTCTAGGTAATGTGACCATTTTACATGCATACATCTTACTATCTGGTCACACTGCCCTACAACAAAAGAATTGTGACTTTTGGGTTTTTTGTTTTTTCAGTTCTTTGGTGGAAGTGTATACTAGGCTTAGCTTTGGTAGCAGAAAAAATTAAATGGCAAAATTAGGGTTTTGCAAAGTTTATCAGCGGTGTCACAGAAATCTTGGGAGAATGTTGTGAGATTTAGATAAACTCACCAACCAAAAAATTTTTATAAGCAAAATTAGTTTTGGAAATGTAAGCATCGTTATTTTTCTGGATAGGTTGCATCAACTGAATTAAATATTTTATTTGTTTTAATATTAAAATTTGCGTTACAATATAAACCCTCCTATGTAGACAGAATGATGCTGGCCCACAATATGCATTGCAGTAGGTGCCTACGTAATGGGACTTTCTTGCTACGTTTCGAATACACAGTTGAAGTTTAGAGAAGTTTAACTTTGGGTCAATTTTCCATATGCCCAATAGTCAAGTGAGCTAACGGTTTCGATACGGTACCCGAATTTTCATTTCGGTATACCTGTACGTATGTACGTACCGATATAAGTACTACTTATTCTTAATACTAATAAAACTAAATTCTGAAATAAATTCAAATCATCTTATTCCTGTTTAATAAATCAGATCAAAATTCACAGTATGAATTTCAAACATACAAAATGAATGGTTTCACATTTCAAATAAAACTATATAGTATTGTTTGGGGGTTAAACCCCCCTTGGCCGACATGGAATATACATATTTTTATAAGCAAAATACTATACTAAGAAAGATGCATTTAAAGAGACAAATTAGTAAATTTGACCCTACTTAATCATTTTGAAAAAAATGTCAACGATGGACCGCGAATAATAAAGAATTAGTATACATTTAAGTTGAGGCGGTCATCCAAGGATTCTTTTTTAATTAATTTTTAAACTTTCCGGTTTTGTTCTACAAATATGTGAATTCTTTTCGTCAAATGTCAAATAACACTGTTCTACTGTAAAAAGTATCCCGAGCATCTTTAACTAATTCCTGCGTGCCTACTCATGATGATTACGAGTTGGTATGTTAAAGCCATATCTTAGTTTCCGTTTCCAAGATATTCGCGAAAAACTAACTTTCCAACTTTTTACCGTTCTAGAATTTTTGTAGGCCACACTAAGCATTAATTACTGATTTTCTGAAGCTTCTAGGATAGTGCACATATCAATGCAACTGAGAAAAATCAAACACGCGATATAAGTATTGCCAATGGTGTCGAAATTGGCCTTCAAAGTCAATTATAACTTGATTTATAGCAATTTTGTCTATGTAAACCATTTGCTACAAGCCATTCGGTTGGTCGGACATTTATTGGCGCCATCTCATCATGCAGTTAAACATATGCACTAATTTTGGAAATTTTGTGGCATTTTTGTCAGGACCGCAGGCAAAGTTTCAGCTTGTTAAATGCGAATATCAAGATTAACATTTATGGGAGGCAAACAGCAGCGGATCAGGCGATACGCGCTCTTAGCAGCAGTGCTTGCGCTGGATAGGTCACGCTACCAGTATGGATGAATTGCTACAGTAACACAAGTGTACAAAAGAAAAAGAAAAACAAGACGTTCAAAAAGTACCGTCACTCTTTAAAATACTATCCGCAAATTTTAACGTACACAGAAAAAATTTTGTCGGTAAATTCAACCAATTCTGTGGTTAAAATGCTCCAACCTATAGACATGGGTTGAACCAACCGTCAGCTACAGTAAAAGTGCCATAACACATAACGTAATGATTACGGTAGCACAGTAAATTTCAACCAGAAATGACGGTCGAAATTGCTCCGACCAACAAAAATAGTTAGTTTACCATTGTTTACAGTAATCTCATATTTGTACCACAGCAGCAGTATAAACACCACACATCACAGCGCAAATACCATGTACTAATTCTGAAAAACATCGAACTATTAATTAATAATTTCATTAAAACTTTTCTTACTTCGGGGTGACTCGAACTCAGGGCCCATTGACTGCAACACGAATTGGACGATTAACTGGCTCGGCTGCGCTCGCGCATGTGGCAACGCGTCATAAATCTTACTTGCATTGAATCTGCCAACCAAAAAATCTTGCACATCGCAAAGATGAGACCACTTCTAATTCCCAAGTTCGAATTCGGCCATATTCAATTATAAATAGGACAACAAAAGTTAGCGCAGTAACTGTACTATTTTTATGGTAACTTTAAACCAAAAAATAACAACAAAATATATTTACTACTGTTACGTGCGTGGTACTAGTTCTATGGTAAAATGTTACTGCAAGCCGCCGCAGTTTCAAAAACAACAACAAAATACATACATACACTGAAATTACGCTAGATTTACTATTTGAGGGGGTAAGTTTACCAAAGAAATTGTAAACAAAACAAGAACAAATTAAATGTAACAATATTTCACAATAAAATTTACTGTAAGAATTGGTAGATTCAACCAACGAAAATATTTTCTGTGTAGCATTTCATGACTGTTGTTATTTTACATTACATTAAACATTTAGTTAAGCCAATGCTATATCAAGTTGCCTTTTGAAAACTCCTATAAACATTTGGGGTGGGAATCTAGTTTGCAGGTCACTAAATCCCTTCTATATATGGGTGATTCCATGAAAAATCGCCCACTGGGATTTTTTTTGGATAGAAATAATTTTTTTCGTATTCCTTGTGGTAAAATAGTATATACGTATTTTCAGCATTTTGGCGAAATACACTTAATTCGCGGACAAAGTCGAATTGAAAATTTACATATTTAAACAAGTAAGACCATTGCAGTCGAGTTAGCTCGACTTCAAATACCCGTACATTGACAAACACACCATACACAACAAACACACACGCACACATACACACAAACGCGCCCTCACACACGCGGGCGCAAGCAGCAAACGTAACGTAATAAGCAAAGCGTGGGGGAGGGGGGTGAAAATTGTTTCGTTAATAACTTCTGTGTTTTTGGTCAGATCTCATTGTGCGTTTCGATAGTAGTTAAGGGCCTAGTAATATATATTAAGCGACGTGTTGTAACTTTAAAATTGTGGCTCTGACAGTTTTTGCGGTTTAAGGGGGAGGGGGGAATTTTGCAAATCTGAAACAAACTGATCGCGTACGGCCTATACCTATGTACATGCAAAAATTTGTATCTCTATCTCTTATAGTCTCTGAGATCTACGCGTTCATACGACACGACGACGGACGACGGACAGACGGACGACGGACATGGCTAAATCGACTCGCTGTTGATGCTGATCAGAATATATATACTTTATAGGGTCGGAAATGCTTCCTTCTCCCTGTTACATACATTTGCACAACTTCATGATCCCCCTTTACCCATTTCATGGGTCGGGTTAAAAATTTAATTATTTTCAATTGCTTGCTATCCAAAGCCATTGGTAATAAAAATATTTAAAAAATCTGAAAATGAACATCTGAATCCAAACTTTCAAATAACGCACATTTAAAAATTTTTAAATTTTTCTTTGGTCTTCAAATCGCGAAAATAACTAAACAAAAATTAATAGCCGCGAAAGGGATTTTTTTTTGTCTTCATTTTTTTCTCAAAATTTGGTCTTGTATCCAGTAATTTACTGTATTAAGCTGTAAATGGGAAATCCAATAGTTCCAGAGCTATGACCATTTTTCATTTATTTAAATTAATTTTCTGTAACAATATCAGATTTAGTATGTTTAATATTAAGAGGGTAATATTTTTGTGGTCGAATATAAATAAATAATATAAGTCTATCATCATAAAAATTATTTTAACAGATCGGCGGAGTGGCTTTTCCATGCAACATCCCACGGTAAAGGGCCTTGCGATGGAGCTGGATAAACACTAAAAAGAATGGCTAGAAGGGCAAGCCTTCAAATGATTACCGATAAACAGATTACCCCTGCCCTGGAACTTTATGAATGGGTCAACGAATTTTTACCAAACATCACAGTAAGGTACAGAAACATAAATCACTAAACTAGGGCCACAGAATTATTAAAATTACGATTTTCGAAATGCAAAACTATACAAGGGACACTCTATTCAACCACAAAATAACTATCTTCTTAAAACCAAATCATTTTCACATTCCGAAACATCTGATATGGTTAGTTCCTAAAAAAAGTGAATTTTAATAAATTAAAAATGGCCATAACTCTGGAACTATTTGATTTCCCATTTACAGCTTAATACAGTAAATTACTGGATACAAGACCAAATTTTGAGAAAAAAATGAAGACAAAAAAAAATCCCTTTCGCGGCTATTAATTTTTGTGTAGTTATTTTCGCGATTTGAAGACCAAAGAAAAATTTTTAAATTTTTAAGTGTGCGTTATTTGAAAGTATGGATTCAGATGTTAATTTTCAGATTTTTTAAATATTTTTATTACCAATGGCTTTGGATAGCAAGCAATTGAAAATAATTAAATTTTTTAAATATGTAAATTTTCAAATCAACTTTACCCGCGAATTAAGTATATTTCGCCAAAATGCTGAAAATACGTATTTACTATTTTACCACAAGGAATACGAAAAAATTATTTCGATCCAAAAAAATCCCAGTGGGCGATTTTTCATGGAATCCCTCATATATAAAACTGTTCAACCTGACTGACTCACTGAGCTTTTAATAGTAGTTTTATCTTATGCTGAAAGTGAGTACTAAGAAAGGATTTTGGAAAATTCTGCCGGGAAATGCGGAAAATTTGCGGAAAACTTTTGTATGAAACTTCTATGTTTTTCATCCGATCAAGTTCAAACTTTTTTTCAAAAATCAATAAAAATAATTCAACCACCTTTGGGTGGAAAGATGGTGGTCAAGGTTGCCAGCCATTTGCTCCCAGTCAACGACGATCTAAACCTAGACTGAATGATTGCTCGGTGGGAAGTGGGAGGGATGTGGGTGGGATTTGGGTGGTAGGTGGGTGGGATTTGGGCGGTAAGTGGGTGGGCGGTGGGTGTGAGGTGGGTGGGATGTGGGCTGGAAGTGGGTGGGATGTGGGTGGGAAGTGGGTGGGATGTGGGTGGGAAGTGGGTTGGATCTGGGCGGGAATTGGGTGATAAGTGGGTGGGATGTAGGCGGAAAGTGGGTGGAAAGTAGGTGGGAAACGGGAGTAAGTTGTGTGAGAAGTAGATGGGGAGTGGGTGGGTTGTAGTTGGGATAGGGGTGGTAAGAGCGCAGCAGCAAAGTCGTAACGGTGAAAAAGCAAAGTAGTAAAACGTTGATTTGAAGCCAATGATTCGATTTCTGGGCTCTACAGGGGAAACAAATTTATAGAATGTTTTCAATTTTGGCAAATATTTGACTCTCATGATTGACTTCAAACTGATTCAGATATTGGGTCTATTTACACTGCTCGACAAAATGAGAGTCGATTTTCCCCCATTGGACCAAACCAACTTTTTCTAAAGTTAATTGGCCCGCAGATCACGAAAATCGCCATGAAAACAAAATCTATCGACGCGTTATCGAGATATTATCGATAAACCGTTTTTTCGATTTTTCAAAAAGTTACCCCCACTTAAACCCTCATAACTTTTTTGTTTTTCAAACGAAGTTAATGATCTAAACAAATTTAAAGACAAAACTTGACCAAACAGTTTGTTTTCGGACAAAAGAGAGCTGGGTCGTGTGCTTTTAACGCTATGGGCTCAAATGGAGAAAAAAATGTTTTTTTTTGCCAAATTTGAAAATTTATCGAAATTAAAACGCTTGTAGATTCATAATTATACAAAATCGTTATGTTTTTTTAATTGGACAGTAAAAACTATTCAATTTACTTTTAAACAAGCCCTCAAATGCAGAAATCGGACTTAAAGTGGAGTTTTCAATTTTTTTGTGAAAATAGACAAAAATTTGGTTTTTTGGTTGGTTTAAGTGTGTGATTTTAATAATATGGCTTAAAATAGACTAATAACTATTTATTTTAAACTTTTTCAAAATAAACTCCACCACTTTTTAGTATACGTGAAAAAATTTTATCAGGACGTGTCCAACATGGAAAAAAGATACCATGGTTAAAACCTGATGAGACCGTCTACTGCTGGACTCTAATCTCTGAAGACAATGTGCCTTATAAGAGAAATTCAAACTGCATTTCTTTTTCAACTTCTATTTCTGTAAATAAAAATAAAGACAATGTTGAATAATGTAGCACATTCAATGCAAATTTTAATATATTGCATCCTATTCTTTATTTTTATTGCACTTAAATAGAGAATAAGACACTAGTTAATACACTTTAAGAAAGACATTTCCATAATCAATATCATTGAAAATTGCCATCTTGCTAACAGACGATTCGGTGGGAATTATGATCTTTATTTCTTGCTGAATAGACCGATACTTTCGATAGGCAAAAAGAAGAATCAGTTAGATGATTGTTCTGCTCCCTCTAATGTCCTGGGACAATCAATGGCATCCGTATTTTTATACCCGTTACTCGTAGAGTAAAAAGGGTATACTAAAGTCGTGCAAATGTATGTAACAGGCAGAAGGAATCATTTCCGACCATATAAAGTATATATATTTTTGATCAGCATCAACAGCCGAGTCGATATAGACATGTCCGTCTGTCCGTCCGTCCGTATGAACACCTAGATCTCAGAGATGGTAAGAGATAGAGGTTCGACATGTATGGGACAAATGCTTCTTTTATCTGCACGCAGATCAAGTTTATTTCAAATTTTGGCCACGCCCCCTCCCGCCCCCCCAATTTGGAAAAAACGTTATATCTCCTACAGTTTTGAAGATAGACGGTTCGTACCTTAGTAATTAGCAAAATGAATCAATTTGCCGAAGAAATGACAAAGATCGGATGAACGGTTCTCAAGTTATGAGCAAAAAAGTGAACCAAGCACCCAACCCCCTCCCACCCTAAAAAATGTTGCATACTTTTTGGATGGTCACCCTAGGGAACGCAGGAACACTGTTAAGCATGTTTTCTCATGAGTAACGGGTATATCGAAGTCGGTTAGAGCCGACTTTAACTTACGCTCTCGTTTTTCTTTGACAGAGAGGTTGAGGTTTAGGCGGCCACCACAGCCCATCAATCAAGAATTTGGTTTGTGACCCTTAATAAAGGAAAAATCAACCTATTTATCTAAATTTTAGCAAGCATTATTTCGTTAAAGATGACTTTTTAATAGGTACCTATAATTTTGAAAGTTGCCTTTATAGGCATTTTTACCAACTTTGACCATTGATATCTTAAAAATTTGACGTGCTAGAATAATTTTGAAAATTGACTTTTTCTCAGATTAAAAGCCTCCGTCGAACAGTATCAACCTCAATGGCCCAATATTTGTTGAACTGTGTTATAGTCATGGTCATTTCTGAGAGTCTACAAGGAACGCATACAGCCGCAAGAAGTGGTGGTCTATATTTTGAAAGTGTTAAAAATAAAATTTTATTAAGTGTTGATTTTGATATAGGCCGTTTCGTTGGTGCTATGTTCTTCCACTGGGGTTGTTTTGGGCCGTCTTCCTTTGCTGCAGTTAAGTTTGCAACAAAATTTTATACATATTAGAATAATTCTATGCCTGAGCTTATCAAAACCACTCACTAGAAGTCAGAAAAATCAGTCACAGCGGTATTTGAATTTTTGCCTATTTTCACAAAAAAATTCTTGAAAACTCCACTTTATGTCGATTTCTGTATTTGAGGGCTTATTTAAAATAAATTGAATAGTTTTTACTGTTCGATTAAAAAACATAACAATTTTGTATAATTATGAATCTACAAGCGTTTTAATTTCGATAAATTTTCAAATTGGGCAAAAAAAAAACATTTTTTTTCTCCATTTGAGCCCATAGCGTTAAAAGCACACGACCCAGCTCTTTTTTGTCCGAAAACAAACTGTTTGGTCAAGTTTTGTCTTTTTAAATTTGTTTAGATCATTAACATCATTAAAAAAACAAAAAAGTTATGAGAGTTTAAGTGGGGGTAATTTTTTAAAAAAATTGAAAAAACGGTTTAACGATAATATCTCGATAACGCGTCGATAGATTTTGTTTTGTTTTGTGGCGATTTTCGTGATCAGCGGGCCAATTTACTTTAGAAAAAGTTGGTTTGGTCCAATGGGAAAAAATGCTGTCGAGCAGTGTTATACTGTTCAAGGCGCAGCGAAGCGCGACGGGCTTTTGCTAGTATATGTATAAATAATGGACGACACTCCATTAATGTTTTTAATAAAAACCTAAACGATTTGCCTATTAAAAACAAACAAACCGAAATACCTTGTGTATTTATCGTCATTGGTGCCAGAACTATCACTGAACGAAGTTCTGATTTTGGCAACAGCTAAAGATATATGTAAACGCAGTTTTAGCTAACAACAAAATATTGACCACACCTCCATAAAAACATGGCATACTTTCAGGCTGACTAATTAATATCAGAAAAAGTAGGGGCTTGGACTTACAAATGTACAATTCTCAAGTCTTTATTTGGCATATCTCGTCATTTAAATAGCAAAGAATACCATAGTTGGAGTGTTCATAAGCATGTTACGAAACAGTACTGTCCAGACATACCAATTGCTATTCCGTGTTACTGTTCCATGTTGTAAGCTATTTCTGTTCAATTGTGTTGATTGCATTAAATTGTTATCAACCATTGACCTTGAGCCAGCGCTGTAAAAGGCACAAAAACTTTGACTAAAATCAATGCAGGTCACTAAAACCCTTATATTTTTGATGAAAACTAAAAGTATATTTGTCAATCTCTAGCGTAAGTTTCAGTTGAGAAGATAATGGTTTCACAGCACAAGTCCACGATTTGCAGATACTCCAAGCAACCTTCCTGCCAAGAAATGCACAGACAAACAACTTTAAATCAAGCCTAAAAAATGGTAAAATACGCATGATGCATTATGTACTCCTAAAACTGCTTCATCTGACCCACACTGTAGGCCTATTAACCAATCTCTTGTAGAAATTTGCAAACGATTATAATTGCTCGACATCTTAAATAAATTGACTTTGTTGATGACAAAGATCAGCATGACGAGTCTATAGACAATAGCAGGACTGCAAAGTGGATCACCGCCCAATATCTGTACAATTGTAGGCCTCCTCCTCAATCTACACCTGCTCAAAGTCACAAATGTGTCTCAATCGGGCAATAATTTGATCCTCGCTCAACGCCTTAAATCGGAATTTGGTGCAACGCTACCGTCATCAACATATATGTGTTCCTGTTATTTTCCCAAAAATACACCATTTAAGTTTTTTTTTGTAAACAAAAGAAAACAGATGACCACCTGTGTGGCCGTTTCTGTATTTGGCCTCATTGGCTTATATATGGGCGCACTAAAAATTTATTGTGGATGCAAAATAAAATAAATTTTTCGCGCTTCTCAGAACAGGACTTAAAATCAAAGCGATTGCTTTTACCTTAAAATTCCCTCAAAGCGTTTAATAAAAGCCAATTAACTTCTTTGATGGATGGTGCTTCATTTTTTATGTATGCTGGTGAAGAAGGCCTATGTTCATTTGAATTAGATGATTTCGATGTTTTTGAAACTGACTCATCTGAGCTTTTCAGTCATGTGTAAATCGAAACTGAGTTGATCAGGTAAGTTTAGGTCTGACGAAAACTCTTCTGAGTGATCAGAAGGTGTAAATGGAACTCAACCCTCTACACCATAGCCGCCAACATAGAGGAGATAGCTGAATGTGCTCTATAACTCAAAAGTATCTTTTTCTTTTCTTATTTTATAACGAAGTGTTGATCAAAACTGAAAATTATATATAACCAGCTAATCTCATGACTAGGGTCTGGGCTGGTGACGTCAGCTTATTTTTTGACAGAACATTTTCCTGTTGGAGATTTAATTTTTAAACAGATTGCTGGATAACCAAGTTGACTTAAAAACTCTCCTTGTTTTCTAGATATGCTGACCACAATTAACAGTTGTGAAGCTAATTTAACAACATATTTATACTCTGTACCAAAGGTACACAGAGTACCTAACAGTTCCGACTAACAGTTTATAAGCTGTTAGCTTAGCATCTCCGACCCTACAAGGTATGTAGATTAGAGGGTAAATTTTTTCGCACAAGGCGCAGAGCAGAAATGCAGTTTACGAAAATTCTTAGAATAGTTCAACAAGAAACCATGGATTTAGTATGAACTCCCGGCTCGCGCAAATCGACTTTAAAGGGTCTAGATCAGGGGAGCCCATACCCATTCCGCAAGCCGAGCATTTGTTGTTGTTTAAGGCAAAGGAATAGCTGGCGCGAATCCGACTTAGGTGAGATAAGCGGCGTACAACGCACAGTGTAAGATTTTGCCAATCTAGGGGGACTTAAATAAAAAACGAGAAAGGCAAGGCTAACTTCGTCCGAGCCGAAGTTTTTATACACTTGAAATATACTTTATGTGGTCGTCGATGATTCCTTCTATGCGTTGCAAACTTCTGGGCAAAATTATAATACACTTTTCAAGTGTATAAAAAAAGTGATTCAAATTAAATAATTTTTTTTTAAATGTTAGTAAAATATCCAGTTATTATGAAAGTAAACAAAAATCAGAGTTAAATTATCATTAACAGCAATAAAATAGTCATTAAACATGCCACATTCCAACGCTTGAAAAATTAAATTTGACAACTCGCATCAGGCACAAAATTAAAGTGATTAAAATTTGGCCGTCAGTGTCTTGTTTCCAAGACGAGCTATTTTTTTCCTTTTCTCGAATAGTTAAACTGCAAAAATTTCAAAACCAAGTCTTAATACTTTTACTGGAACATTTTATATAATTTTTTTTTATAAACACCTAAAAACTAGGCAAGTTGCAAAAAAACAGGTTGCTTTTATGGACTAAAACTTCTAAGTTCCATCGAGTTCGGCGATGCCACCACATGGACAACAAGCGGGTGGATTTCCAGAACATTATAAAAAAAAAAAACCGTCCGCATGTTTCCGCCATTTTGAGTTTTTCATTTTATTGTAATTAAAGCTAGGTATCGAGACACTCGAAATTTTTGCGGAGCCCATCTAATTACATAGCTCAGGAAATCCGCTCGCGAAAATTGTCAGAGCGCATTTCCTGAACGCGAAATTCGCTTCGATAATTAACATGGACCTGCCAACTCGTTTTCTTGAAAACAGCTGATAAATTGTCGAAGGGGGTCATGAAATTATGGAACTTGTTTGATAATTGTCAGAGGTACCTACGTAAATTGAGCACGCAATGAAAAAAGTTAAAGCAAAGAAGACTAAAAAAACAAAGCTACAATTGTTTGAAGAGCTCCGAGGTGGACAAACATGTGGAGCTGATCAAAGTGGGCCTACTCGCTACTATTTCTATGGAGTGTGGCCAATAAAAGCGTTTTGATACGGGCAGCTCCGGCCGCTGCATCACTTGTGGCTGAGAAACTTTTTCGGTATGCTCTCCCGTTGATGTGGGATAATTTTATTTGAATTAGCCCGCCAATTTCTTAAATAAGCAACAGCTGAATTTTTTGCTGTTGCCTGGTCACACTACATTGTCTGAGCGGCTCGTGAAATTATCAAACAATTTCCGCTGCGCAAAAATTTCGAGTGTCTCGATACCTAGCTTAAGCCTGCAATCAAATTCACATGTTAACGAGACACTGCTGATAAAACAGTATACTATTCGGTGGCATTTTGCCGTTGAACGGTCACACTGGAGTTAACAAAGGATTGAAATAAAGAAGTGGTACGTGCCAGGTGAGGTTAATAAGGCTAAAGTAGCAGAAAGGAAGGAAGAAATTCAAAACAGTTTTATGGTGGTAATACAGCAAGAAGATTTTTCAATGACGCCGAAACAGCATCGGAAATAGCAGGCTTAAATATCGATCTGGTAAAAAGGTTTCGCACAATGCTAAATAGCATGGAAAGTGGATACCCGATAAATATACATGCTTTTGAACGCTTCACAAAAGAAACTACCGAACTGTATTTATCAGAACTAACTTTGCACAAAATTTTATACCATGGACATGATTTAATTTCTTCTTGCATCCTTCCCTTAGGTAGGAAGAAGCTCAGGAGTCAAGAAATAAAGATGCAAGAAATTACCGCGAGAAATTATCGAGAAAAACATCTCGAGTTGACACGAATACGGATTTATTGCACAGTCTACTTATTTCATCCAACGTATTCATAGGAAGTTTGCGAAGATCCCGAAAAACAAAGCGGGAGGCCATCAAACTTGTGAAGATAATTCCGATCCAAATTAAATTCTAGCTGAGTGCACATATTGTTATGTCTGTCCGTTTGTCCGTCCATCCTTTTGTCTGTCTGTTCGTTTGTCTGTCATTCTGTTTTCATGTTATCTCCTCCGTCTGTAAAAACAATCTTGATCAATCGTTTTAAAAACTAGTTCTATAGAGAAAAACTTTTTTGTTTTCTGTGATTACGTCACCAAACTTGGTAATTAGTAATTTAATATGCTTTCATCAAATTCTGCAAAGTTTCATCAAAATCGGGTGAATCCATTGTATAGCTCCCATATAAAAATCGGGTTCTGGCTAAAACTGAAAAATGCGATATGGGAGGTAGGAGTAGTTTTTGTCCGATGTTGTTCATCTTTGAAACATATTTTCGTATGGCCTAAAAACTCTTCCATTTTAAATTTCAAGTCAATATCTCTTAAAATACGGCCGCAATCGATTTAAGTCCCCCTAGATAGGCAAAATCTTACACTGTGCAACGGGGAGGTGTAGGTTCGGGAGTTTGCCAAGAAAATAAGATAGCCAACTACATGGAGCACACGCAAGCATCAAAATCTGCTTGCACCATAAGTCCATTAAACAGAGATAAACCAATTAATTCCAGCTTGTCCATGTGTCGGCGTCGTGCTCACCCCTTAGCCAGCCGTTAGCTAGCCGGCAACCGATATTTGGATACAAGAGAAAAAATCGGTTCATAGCATTATTCATTTTCCGTCTAAAAAAATTAGAAGATTTTAAATATAATTATAGCGTTAGATCTTCCGGAGATTGATCGTGTCCGAGACTATTTATGCCCTTTTACAGACTTACAAACAGAAAACAACATTTAGTGACATTAAAAGAAAATCCAGCCTTTGCACAGTGGGTCGAATTCCCAAATAATTGGCATAAAGTCGTGTGTTGCAGATATCGAATTGAAACGTGGTACTTTTAATAGATATAACACCTATAATATTTAAACAAAATGTTAAGTTAATTTGACCACGTCTACCCGACCGTCCTTATATGGCAACACTGCGTATACGTAATCTGAAAACAAAGTTTTGAGAACTGTGAATAAAAAGCTAAAATGTAAATTAAAATTAAATTTTTAGTAATTTATAGTTAAATTGTAAGCGTACATTCCTTCAGTTGGGCAAATATCCACTTTGTATTAGCTGAAGAGTTGCCATTCGTACGACCAGCAGCGTTCGATGATAGAGTTCAAGCTCATTTTTAAGTTTAAAGCACCACAAAAGCCGCAAAAAGCCGCAAGCGGGATAACTGTTATCTTTTAATACATACTTTCTTCTTTATTTTGACATACATTACAAAACACACAAACACGCACAACGTTAGTTTTGCTCCACAGAAGACTTGCTCTTTGGTTTGGTTTCCTCTGTTTAGGGACAACACGAAACAACACAATTTAAAGCAACATATTGAACATTATCAAAAAATGCAACCATTTATTTATTCTACATACCCTGGTCTTTATTATCCATAATTTGGCAAAATTTTTTGTGCAACTTTACACGACGTGCAAGTCCTCAAAGTTAATAAATATTTGTCGCCAATTTTATCGCAACAATCACTGCACTCAACACCTGACTTCGATAATCGATAACAATTTCAGGGATGCCAAACTATCGAAAATATTATTCGATTTTTTGTACATAGACTATGTATTTTTAATGTGTATTATTAAAAATGAGTTTTGTTTCCATGAAATTTTCGACTTTATGCCAATTATTTGGGAATTCGACCCACAGTGCTTTGTTAGAACATCCAGAACAATCCTCAATCTTTTAAAAGCCAATTCTTTTGTTGGCGACACCACCAAAATATCATCCTTATAGACAATTACAAACAAGTTAGCGTTACCTCACGCTGAAAAACTGATGGCTTTTTTTTCAAAAATTCATATTGCCCTTCATGCGTAACAAATGCAGTAAGCTCTTCAGAGACCAACCAATATGGCTAATCTAAACATTTAAAATATTTCGGCCAATTCGATAATTATCTGCAATTGTGTTTAAGTTTAACTTTTCAAAGCCAATACAAAGGCAATCTCAGCCATTTTTGTTTTTAGCTAGTAACATAGTGCTAGAAGAAGGAGAACAGATGACGAATGATATTACATTTAATTATCGTACGCTATATCTTTCTCGTCAGGGCTAAGTCGGTACGGACGCCTTAGAACCAGGGATGCAAACCGGTTCTGAACCGAACCGGTTTTGAACCGAACCGAACCGCTTTTTTCGCTCGTGAATCGAACCGTAAACCGAACCGGTGTGCTTTCAACAATGCTGAACCACACCGAATACCGAAAAATAAAATGGTTCGGTTCGGTTCACTTCAGCAAGGTATTGAGTTACTGGCGAATAGTAAGCAAAATCAGCAACTAGCTATAAAATATTGCGAAAATACTTGGAAAAGCAGAGTTGTTGAAAAAAAGCTTAGAACATAAATCTTATTAAATTTTCTAAGGACCCAAAATTGTAATAAGCCAAGTCTTGATTGTATTATCCGGTGGGGGGTCAACTTACCTAAAACTCAAACGTTAACTTTTTATCTTTAATTGAGATTGGTTTGAAAAAGAAAATGAGTATGAGTACTGGTAAAAAAAATGTGCAGAAATAATTTTTTTAATTGTGCTCTGGACACTTACAACCAAGGCTGCAAACCTTTAAAATTTTGCAGAAGGTTCGGTCCGGGGGTTCAAACCCGTTGTAATGTTCAAGGTTCGGTTCGCGGACCGGTTCCTTAAACCCCTGAACCCAAGGTTCTGGTTCGAACCTCGGTTCGCTTAAACAGAAAAAAGGCCTTTCATCAATACCTACTTATTGTTTAAAATAATATTTTTTAATGATTTTACATTAGCTGACATTAACAACATTTGAGAACTGCTCAGTATAAGTTAATGAGCATTATATCTTATAGGAGCTTTCATATATACTAGCTCTTAGATCAGAAAGAACAAACTTAAGTGTTAAAAAGGCTCGTTCAACTAATTCCTGAGTTGCTGGAACAGCAGGTATAGTCAAAGCAACATTTCTTAAGTTTTCATTTTTTTTGAGCTTTACAAAATTTTAAAACGTTTGTCGATGTATGTTCTCTTGAACAATTTTCGAACATAGCTATAACATAGTTTACAGATTTTATACTTGATATTTGTATATTGCTTTCTATTTGTTTCATAAATTTCTCTTCTCTTGAATTTTGAAAGAGAAGAAATTCATTAAGAAATTCTTTTTGGCGCTTTAGCATGTCTGCAAGGTGCTGCTTCGTTACTTTTTTTTGGTCAGAAGTTAACAAAGTTTGATATCTCGGGTCTAAGAACTTTGCAGTCAATATTGGTACTGAACTCATAATAGAAGGGCGTTTATCGAGACACTTAGAAACAATTTGAAACAATTGATCGACATGAAAATCAAGCGTAATAAAAATCACTTGGTAGTAATTCCGAATTCTGCAGCTTTAAGGAAGTTTTATAAAGTGGCGGCAGCAAATTACATCTATTTTGAACTGCTTTCCATTTACATGTTTTTAGGTGGAGCTCTTTCAAAGAAATCTGGATGAAAAAATCTTTAAGAGTTAGTAAGCGTTCGCATATTTTACAGGATGAGTTTCATCGCGTCATACAGTCTAGCATTAGATTTTTTTTTAAAATTTTTTTATAAGCAAATAAGTTTTAATAGTCCTTTGGGGAATCTATTGAGGTAACATCGTCCAAATCAAGAAATGCTTTTGATGCACATGAGCAACCTTCATCAACATTATTTTCTTCATAGTTGCAGTCCTTTTCTACTCTGCAATTGTCATTTAAAAGTTCTCCCGCTCGACCATATTCACTCCATTATCGACGGTATAAGTTTAAATCTGTCCTAGAGATATGTCGTAAGAATTGAGAGCTTCTTGAATGATGGTATGTGTCGTTGGAAAAACTACTAAATTTGTTGAACCGAACCTAATTTCTCGAGAAAGTGGTCCGGTTCGGGTTCAGGTTCAAGGAGACAAAAATTTTAGAGGTTCGGTTCATGGTCCGGTTCGTCGGACCTAAAAAACCCGAACCGAACCGGTTCGAAGGGGTTCGGTTCAGGACCGGTTTGCAGCCTTGCTTACAACATATATTAAACCCATCCAAATCGGTTAAACGGTTCTTAAGATAAACGAGTTTTTTTATTTATCTTTCCGTCCTCATAACTCCACTCCAAAAGCGATTAGAAGACTACAAATTTAGGAGAGTGAGTTTCTCACTGATGGTAACAACATATTTAAATTTGGTGCTGATCGGAGCGGGGGTAGTTTTTGTATGCTTATTCTGCTATGCCCCTTTTATTGTATAATAGGGTGTGTTCCAAATATCGACGTCGATTTCCGAATGAACTTATGGATTTCGAATTAAAATTGGTTAAGTTTATATGTGAAGTGTCAAATATGTCAGAAATTACTTGATCAGGTCAAAAGAAAATTGTAATTATTTGACTATTTTGATCCTTTCAGTAGTCGATTTCAAACCGTCAAAGTTTCTAAACAATATCAAGTGACCAAAGATGTTTTCGTCAAAGTTGTAGGATTTCAAAACGAAATGAGAACGTTTATACGGGAATTGCCGTCGAAATTCTGTAAAAACCCGATTAACTGAAAACCTAAGTCTTTGTTAATGAATAATCCGAATACCTGTTGCAAAAATATGCATCTTTAGTTAATTAAATGAATAAAGAGCGAACCGAACAGAACCGAACCGTAACCGCGGTTCAGTAAGCCCCAAAAACCACGTAATGAACCGAACCGGCGGTTCAAAAACTGTGTGAACCACTGAACCGAACCAGTCCTTATTTCCAAGTGGTTTGCATCTCTGCTTAGAACCGTCTTAAGATCAACTAATCGAACTTTCATTTCTCCTGTGTCAACTCGTTTGCAAGGGATACCTTAAATAAACTCTGAAGAGTAATTTTCAAGCATTTTAATAAATTTTTCTTTGTCATTATTGACCACCTCTGTATATAAGTTGTTAAAGTTATCGGAATCATCAGGCTTAAAACATAAATTAACAGTTTCAGATTTTAGGATTTTGAAATTATCGAATGCCAATTCGACATTAAAACCCTGGATTAGAATCTCAAGACCAATTACAATATCGAAACAAATAGGAAAGATCTCACCTCGTTGAGTCATGGTTTTTTTGGTTAACCTTCTTTTCCAGGATCACTTCGTGCTTCGCTCTCTGGTACATACCCTTTCCACCCATGGACATTTGGCACTGGCTTGACAAATGTCCATGGTCACACGGATAGCATATCTCATTCGTGACCACCATGACTTTGCTTTCTTGTGATCAGGTTAAGTCGTATCCTCACGGGTGCATCTGCGCTTTTTGTCGAAAGTAAATGCCTTTAATTCCATCTGTAGCTTGCTTCTGGACTTCACATTTGAAGTGAAAATCATATGCTGTAGTCGGTTGAAACGGCAATCTCTTCGACACTCATGTTTCGCCACTTCGTTTGTAACGATGTCACCAGACGACTTGCATATACTGCGTGACACTCGCTGTCAGCAAACTTAAAAACATGGCCGCCGGTGTCTCTTTGTTTTCGTAACGTTGAATGAATAATTCCTTAAACTGCTCCCACTTTATGCCGGGATTTTAGGGTTAGCCATTGCGAAGCGCTACCCTCCAACGAATTGCTCAGCACTATAATGAGCCGACTTCCTTCTAAAGGCTGCTCCGATAATATGATGTCAGCACTTAAACACCGTTGAGACGCATCCACGCCCTTGACCTCAGGATTGAATTTAGGCAGCCTGACGATTTTGGTTGGTTGCTGCACGTTCGACGATTTCTGCACAACTTTAGCAAGTTAAATAAAATTGCAATTCTGCATCTCGAGTATAACGCTACACTGTTCCTCGGAGAACGTAGGTGGTGGCACAGATTCCACTTCTGATGTCGGGTTGTTATTGTTTTCCGAAAGGTTTTTACATTTTAATTTTCAATTTAGACAAGATTCATATGAGATGTGCCATGGAGCAATTAGAATTAGAGACACGGTTTGCGCTGCCTCTCAATTTTGCTGGTGCTAAACGATAGTGCCCAAAAAGATACTTCTAAGTGCCAGTATGAAATCACTGTAGTTAGAGCGAGACGACCATAGCCCAAATGTATCCAGAGAGAGCGAACAGCTGACGAAAAAGTATCTAGAGAGCGTAAATGAAAGCGAACAGCTGACAATTTTATGACAGAAGCGGTGCCGACTGAGCAAAGTTTCTCTCTAATACTTATTGCTCCATGGATGTGCGCGTTAAACGAATTCAAAGAAAATTTAACATAAGCTAAGTTCACACAGTCAAATTAATTTACACAAACTGTCATGGCGGAGTTTGACTGATTCGAGTTCGAATTTGCCTGAGTGTTCACACACAAGTCAAATAAATTTTAATCGAAATTTGTCGAAATTTCGGAAGTTTCGATTGAATTTGGCTTAGTGTTCACACTTGGAAATTTGATGTGGGTCAAATTTGTGTTTCACAAAAACTATTGTGGAATGTCGATAGCCGCAGTCAAATTATCGGCTTTCAAAAACAAAGGCATTCCAAATTGCTGGGTGCTTTTTCACCAGAGATATCGATTTCAAGGTGTCCTCTTCGTTTAAGGGTCTGGGCACTCGTGGGCGACTGCGTGCTTGCTTTGCCGGAGGCTCGTCGTAAATTACTTTTAAAAATGATTCGGCCATCTGACCAAAAACATGTATTAAATTAAAGTAAAATTTGTTTGTTATTTTTGTACTTGCAGTAATAGCCTATTCACACTACAGTCCATCTACCGTTTACCGTCTACCGTCATGCTGTTCAAAGCGATATTCTTGGGTCCACCACTTAATAATTGATATATTTTTTTTATATATTGAGATAGGAACATCCCCAGCTGACGGTGGAATATTTTTTTTATTTACCATCTTTGACGGTAGACGGTAAACGGTAGATGGACTGTAGTGTGAATAGGCTATAAAACGCAATCGTCACTTCAAAGACAACTGCAGGACTGTTTTATTAGAGATGACAAGTCCAACATATGTATATGGACAACAGTGCGATAATTCTTTTGCAATTTTTGTGATAATTTAATAAAAAAAAATATATTATTCTATTTTATCTAGTTCCATTATGCTAATTCTTATCCAAATTAGTTATCCAAACTGATTTACAAAAGTCCTAGCAATTAAAATACTCGGACTATCATCACAAGTTTGCCAAAGTTTGTTCTTACATTTGACTTGCAAGATCAAACTCGGCAAATGCGATAACAGTTTGACAAACAGTGTTCACATTGCGTTCAGACAGCGCACAAACTTATCGAAAGCATGCTTGGTGAAACTCGTCAAATCGGTCGTCAAATGAGTTTGACTGCAAATGAATATGGCGTTCACACACAATTCAAACTTATTTTGTCAAATTTTCGCCATATTTGACAAATTAATTTGACTGTGTGAACTTAGCTATAGAAGCACACTCTGCTGCGTCGTCAACATTTCACTCAGAAAATAATCAGCTGTTTGCTGTCATTTTGGCTCTTTGAGTCATTTTTTGACACTTTGAGTTATTTTTGTGACTATGTGCGTCTCCCTCTAACAAACATGGTTTCCTATGTCGACAAACATTTTGAGTTGTCAGAATGAATGCTCTTTTTGTCAGGATTGAGTTAACATCACTCAAAATAGAGAGGCGTTTCAAAGTGTGCTTCTATGTTAAATTTTCTTTGACGAATTCCCGAGAGAAAGTGAGTGCTCCCTTTGCCCCGGTCAAACTTAATAATTTCCATTGTCAAACATAATGACCCGGCCTACTCTGATGGAACTCATTGCCATTTCACTCACACTCAAGGGACTACGTCCAGCAGCAGCTCGGTCCATCTCACTCGATTAGACCTTTCTGAGCAACTCTATTCACGGCACTCTTTTACCAACTCTGCCATTACTGACAAGACGTCATGACAATGCAAAACGAGAAGGCCAACAAAGGCTACACCATGCCTACTCAGGCTGCTAACAAATTCACAACGGAACGACATATTTATATACAAGCATGCACAATGTACATTGTACATTGTACATGCAAAAATTTGTATCTCTATCTCTTATAGTCTCTGCGATCGACGCGTTCATACAGACAGACGGACGGACGGACAGACGGACATGGTTAAATCGACTCGGCTGTTGATGCTGATCAAGAATATATCGCTCACTTACTTCAATACTGGCATAACTCAAAAAGTACGATTTTTGACTTAATGATGCAGACATATTCGCTGTATTGTGTTCTATTTTGTGCAAAAGTTTTCGTACTGATATCTCGTCTACTTGCCATGTGATTTGAGAATATGTCGCAAACATCATTTTGCAGGTTCATTTTTATGTTAATGCAAGAACGTCATATCTCAGTCATCCTGCAATTAATATTGAACAAACATTCTTCGGCTTTCAGTTAAATCATCATATTTTCAAGTTTTATTAAAAAGCATTCGAAATTTATAATATTTTTTTTGATTAACTGAAAACTATAAGAACCATTTTTTCTAGGTTAAGTCTATTGAGAACTTCAAACGTGTTTTTCTCAAAATGGATTATTTTGACTTATGCCAGTGTTGAAGTAAGTGTGCGATATATACTTTATAGGATCAGAAATGAAAACATGATCTAAAATTGTTTGATTTTTAATTTGTTATGTACACCCTAAAAGTAATCGTTTAAGATGGTATCAGTTAACTTTTTTATCGGCGTCCAACCTAATGAACATATTTATGTACAATACCAGGACATTTAATGTGCATCACGGTATAAATATCAACAATTTAAAAAAAATGCCTAAATAGCCGCCAATTTGACACACAAAGAACACAAATTCCCAGAATTTAAAATTATATACTTACATTTGCCGTTTATGAGCTGCAAGCAACTCCATGCTTTGCTTTTAAGTGCGCTTTTATATTTGTTGAGTTTCCACGGGTCATTAAAACTTAAATGCGATTTCTGTTCATCAACTTCAAGACATTTTGCCTCAAATGTCCAGTGCACAAGAAACAGTTATTTACAGTTATCTCTAAAAAATATCGCCAAATTATATTCGATTTCCGATATATTGCCTCGAAAAAATATACGATAATGATATTCGTCATTTTGGGCAAAAATATCGATAATATGTTCGACAACCCTATTGCAAAGAATCTAAATATATAAATAGCTAGCATAAGTAGTTTTTTTATACCCTTGGACAGGGTATATTGAAATTGTTCAGATGTTTGTAACGCATAGAAGAAAGCATCTCCGACCACATAAAATATATATATTCTTGATCAGCATGACGAGCTGAGTTCATAAAGCCATGTCCGTCTGTCCGTCTGTTTCTATGCTATCTCCTCCGTCAGTTTTAAAGCTATCTTAACCAAACTTTGCACGAAGTCTTTTGGTACAAATACGCAGCACATTTGTCGGAATCGGCCGTATCGGATGACTATATCGTATAGCTGCCAGAGAAACGATCGGTCGAAAAAGTAGTCTTATTGAGAAAAACTTTTTTGTCTTCAACGCAATAGTCCCCAAACCTCGTATTTATCGGGGGTGCCACAGAAATCTCTAGAGATTTTGCCGACGGTTGGTTTGTAAATCTCTCGAAAAAACCGTCAGTGCCACAGAACTTCGAGAGAAATCATTTTCTTATGAAAAAATGTAGTCAGAGCACCAGCTGTTCCAGTTGAAGTTCCATCTCTAAAAAAGGGCTAAATTTCTAGGCCAAAAATGTTTCTTCCTGTAATTATGGGTTAAATTGATGTTTAAATGAAATTTTTTGATTGTGTTATATGTTTTATTATGCATTTTTAAATTAGAATTTAAATTAAAGTCATATTCTCCATAAATAAAATGCATAGTTTAAAAATTTGTTGGCGCTAGACATGAACAATATCTTGCCAGCCCTTAATCCGCTGGCTGCCAACCAGATGGCGACACAAACTCGCGACAAACGATAGAAGCGCCACTGTTGTGGTTGGTTTTGATTAACATGAAAGACTTTGGTTGTTTTTCCTAATAATTATTGAAACGCAAATTTCAATGTTTAAACTAATTAAATAATTTATTCGTTTGATGCAATATATGTTATTGTTGTTGTACAAAAGATAGTTTTGATTAAACGTTTTAGTAGGATAAACTTTTTTGTTTTCAATGGGCTTGTTCAGCAGAATAATTGATCCCTGAGCAGGTATCAGAAAACACTTTTGCATCTAGTAGTTTTTGCTGAAGAAGGGAGCAGTATCACTTTAAAGTAGCATACTATTTCTTTGATACATGCTCCTGTATCATAATACCTCAAATTGGTAATTATGAAGCCGCATTACACGAGTTCATTCGGAAGAATATTGCTAAATTATATCTGATCATGGAGCATGTTGTTCTGCTGAACACGGTCAATGCTATCGCTCCCAAACTTGCTACTGATCAATATTATATGTTACCACACAATTCGGCCAAGTTTGATTCAAGTCGAACGACTGTAGAACATAGCTGCCATAGAATCGATCGGTCGAAAAAGTAGTTCTAGTGAGAAACACTTTACTGCTTTCAAAATTTTCTCGAAATTGGATTAATTTATCGTATAGTTGCCATATAACAAACTAGCAGGCAAGGGTATATAAACTTCGGTCGAGCCGAAGTTAGCTTGCCTTTATTTTTTATACTCGTTACTCGTAGAGTAAAAAGGGTATACTAAAGATGTGCAAATGTATGTAACAGGCAGAAGGAATCATTTCCAACCATATAAAGTACTAGCAAAAAGCCCGTCGCGCTTCGCTGCGCCTTGAACAGTATAGAACCCATATCAGAATCAGTTTGAAGTCAATCGTGAGAGTCAAATATTTATCAAATTTAAAAACATTCTATAAATTACGACTTTGCTGCTGCGTTCTTACCACCCCCATCCCACCTACACCCCACCCAGTCCCAATCTACTTCTTACACAACTTCCACCCGTTTCCCACCTACTTTCCACCCACTTCCAGCCTACATCCCACCCACTTATCACCCAATTCCCGCCCACTTTCCACCCACATCCGACCCACTTCCCGCCCACCTCCCACCTCACTTCCCGCCCAAATCCCACCCACCTCCCACCCACATACCTCCCGCTTCCCATCCAGTTTCCACCCATCTCCCACCCACATCCCACCCATCTCCCACACACCTCCCACACACTTCCCACCCACCACCCACCCACACCCCGCCCAAATCCCACCCACATCCCCTCCAGTTCCCACCCATCTCCCACCAACATCCCACCCACTTCCCGCCCACCTCCCACCCACATCCCTCTCACTTCCCATCCAGTTTCCACCCATCTCCCACCCACATCCCACACACCTCCCACCCACCTCCCACCCACCTGCCACCCACATCCCACCCATTTGTCGCCCAATTCCCACTCACATCGCTCCCACTTCCCACCCACCCACACATTATTTCATGTTGCTGTTATTTTAATTGTGGCTGGAGTTTTTGTATTTGCGTTTGTTTTTGTTTTATTTGCAACTGTAGTTTTTTAATTTGTACTCTGTCTTGTTGTTGTTGCCGAGGCAACGGAACAAAACGTATTCCTCTGCCATGATTCATTGTGTTACAAATTTTGTTTTGTTTCTTACGCTCCTGATCGGTAACTCAATTCAATTGCTCCCACGCACACATTGAAATCGTTTCTCTTCGATTTATGCTCTCTGGGCTTTGGTTTTGCGTGCGCTCTCTGCTCTCGCAACTGTAAAGCAAAGTGTGCCTTTCGAAATGAACTGGGAGCAAATGGCTGGCAACCTTGACCACCATCTTTCCACCCAGTGGTGGTTGATTTTCCGGAAGATTAGTATGCAGTTAATGTTGAATTATTTTTATTGATTTTTGAAAAAAACCATCAATATTATGCTGGCTCAAGGTCTCGTTATGCTTGCGCATAACTCCAAAAAGGAGGAACACATCACACCACAAGTGAAGCTAGTTGGTCATACAGCTGTTTCAAGGTATCTCTACCATATCATCAGTGACCTTCGCTTGCTTGTACTGGCCCCATCGACTCCCACTCCATGCCAGCGCTGCCATAATCGTTTGGGAATTCCTAAACGACTTGACAGCAAAAAACCGGCAGACATGAGAACGACGTTGGTTGCCAGTACCTTGTGTGTGTGTGTGTTCCCCAGCTTGGCTTTTTCTGTTGTGTTAGTGAGAGGGATTTCCTCCCCGCTTCTAACCCAGTAGCCAATGGTTTGAGTACAGAATAGCATTCAAACCGGGGTTTTTTGTTGCTTTTAATTGAAACTATTTTTGTTTAGTTTCAGCAACAAAAAAGTTTGAACTTGATCGGATGAAAAACAAAGAAGTTTCATACAAAAGTTTTCCGACAATTTTCCGCATTTCCCGGCAGAATTTTCCAAAATCCTTTCTTAGTACTCACTTTCAGCATAAGATAAAACTACTGTAAAAAGTTCAGTTTCCAATCTTTTATGGTTTAGGCTGTGCGACGGTCACCAGTCAGTGAGTCAATGAGTCAGTCAGGTTGAACTCTTTTATATATATAGACTAGCAAATAACCCGTCGCGCTTCGCTGCGCCTTCAACAGTATAAAACCAACGCACACTCACTTCAAGTCCACAACCCACACACTTCCCGTCCACTTCCCGCCCTCTTCCCGACCACTTCCAGCCAATTTTCCGCCCACATCCCACCCACATCCCGCCCACATACCACCCACTTCCCACCCTCTTCTCACCCTCTCCCGTCCACTTCCCGTCCACTTCCCGCCCACATACCACCCACTTCATGTGAGGGGAACATACCACCCACTTCCCACCCTCTTCCCGTCCACTTCCCGCTAACATCCCTCCCACTTCCCGCCCACATACCCACTTCCCGCCCTCTTCCCTTCCACTTCCAGCCAATTTTCCGCCCTCATCCCACACACTTCCCGCCCACATACCACCCACTTCCCACCCTCTTCTCACCCTCTCCCGCCCACATACCACCCTCTTTCCGCCCTCTTCCCGTCCAAAACCCACCCACATCCCGCCCACATCCCAGCCACTTCCCGCCCACATACCACCCACTTTCCGCCAATTTTCCGCCCACATCCCGCCCACATCCCACCCACATCCCTCCAACTTCCCGCCACATTCCACACACTTTACATCCACTTACCACCCACTTCCTTAACAACTTACCACCCACATCCCATTTACTTCCCAACCACTTCCCAGTGGGCATCCCGGCGGTATTTCTATCATCGGAAAATAAAAACAAAAATTAATTACGATTTTGACCTTTCAAACCGAGTTTCAAGCCAATCGGATGAAAAATAGTTTTTTGCATGAAGAATTTTCCGACCATTTTCCTCGTGGGCGGACTTTCCGACATTGAAAAATCACATATCAATTTATTTCGTATTTTGTCCTTACAAACCGAGTTTCAAGCCAATCGGATGAAAAGTAGTTTTTTTCATCCAGAATTTTCCGGGAATTTTCCGACCGTCATGGCAAATTTTCCAACTTCGGAAAATCTCATTTCAATTTAATTCACCTACTTTAATTTCAAACCGAATTTCAAGCCAATCGGATGAAAAATAGTAGCATGCGGAATTTTCCGGGAATTTTCCGACCGTTGGTCAAATTTTCCAACTTCGGAAAATCACATTTCAATTCATTTCACCTACTTTCCTTTCAAACCGAGTTTGAAGCCAATCGGATGAAAAAAAATTTTTTCATGTAGAATTTTCTGGGAATTTTCCGACCGTTGGGACAAATTTTCCGATTTCGGAAAATCATATTTCAATTCATTTCACCTACTTTCCTTTCAAACCGAGTTTCAAGCCAATCGGATGACAAATAGATTTTTTCATGCAGAATTTTCCGGGAATTTTCCGGCCGTTGGGTCAAATTTTCCAACTTCGGAAAATCACATTTCAATTCATTTCACCTACTTTCCTTTCAAACCGAGTTTCAAGCCAATCGGATGAAAAATAGATTTTTTCATGCAGAATTTTCCGGGAATTTTCCGACCGTTGGGTCAAATTTTTCAATTTCGGAAAATCACATTTCAATTCATTTCACCTACTTTCCTTTTAAACCGAGTTTGAAGCCAATCGGATGAAAACTAATTTTTTTATGCAGAATTTTCCGGCTATTTTCCTCGTGGGCGGTTTTTCCAAAGTCGGGAAAACACGTGTCGATTTATTTCGCGTACTAAGCTTACAAACCAAGTTGCAAGTCAATCGGATAAAAAATAACATTTTTCCCATACAAACTTTTCCGACGCTTTTCCGACTTTTCCGGGTGGAATTTTCCAAAACCCCGTCTTAGTACGCACTTTCACCACCAAAGGAAACTTCTGTGAAAATTACAGCCCTCTATCTCTTTCCGTTTGGGCTGTGCGATGATTGCCAATCAGTCAGTCAGTCAGTCAGTCAGTCAGTCAGTCAGTCAGTCAGTCAGGACACTCTCTTTTATATATATAGAGACTAGCAAATAACCCGTCGCGCTTCGCTGCGTCTTCAATAGTACAACAACGCACACTCAATTACCACCCATTTCCCGCCCACATACCACCCACTTCCGGCCCTTTCCCGCCCTCTTCCCTTCCACTGCCCGCCAATTTTCCCCACATCCCGCCCACATCCCACCCACATCCCACCCACTTCCCGCACACATACCACCCACTTCCCACCCTCTTTCCGCCAACATCCCACACACATCTCCACTTCCCGCCCACTTCCCGCCCACATACCACCCACTTCCCGCCCACATCCCACCCACTTCCCGCCCACATACCACCCACTTCCCGCCCTCTTCCCTTCCACTTCCCGCCATTTTCCGCCCACATCCCTCCAACTTCCCGCCACATTCCACACACTTTACATCCACTTACCACCCACTTCCAAAACAACTTACCACCCACATCTTATTCATTTCCCAACCACTTCCCAGTGGGCATCCCGGCGGTATTTCCATCATCGGAAAATGAAAACAAAAATTAATTCCGATTTTGACCTTTCAAACCGAGTTTCAAGCCAATCGGATGAAAAATAGTTGTTTGCATGCAGAATTTTCCGACCATTTTCCTCGTGGGCGGATTTTCCAAAATCGGGAAAACACGTATCAAATCATTTCGCGTACTAAGCTTACAAACCAAGTTTCATGGCAATCGGGTGAAAAATAAAATTTTTCTCATACAAACTTTTCCGACGCTTTTCCGACTTTTCCGGGTGGAATTTTCCAAGACCCCGTCTTAGTACGCACTTTCACCACCAACAGAAACTCCTGTGAAAATTTCAGTTCTCCATCTCTTACCGTTTGGGCTCTGCGATGATTGCCAATCTGTCAGTCAGTCAGTCTGGACACTCTCTTTTATATTGATAGAGATTTCGCATTCCGTCCTTAAAAACCGAGTTTTAAGCCAATCGGATGAAGAATAGTTTATTTCATGCTGAATTTTCCGGAAATTTTTCAACTGTAGAATATGACATTTCAAACTATTTTGTATTCAGTCCTTACAAACCGAGTTTCAAGCCAATCGGATAAAAAATAGTTTTTTTCATGCAGAATTTTCCGACCGTTTTCCTCGTGGGCGGATTTTCCGACATTAAAAAATCACATTTCAAAATATTTCGTATTTTGTCCTTACAAACCGAGTTTCAAGCCAATCGGATGAAAAATGGTTTTTTTCATGCAGAATTTTTCGGGAATTTTCCGACCGTCAGGGCAAATTTTCCAACTTCGGAAAGTCACATTTCAATTTATTTCACCTACTTTTCTTTCAAACCGAATTTCAAGCCAATCGGATGAAAAATAGTTTTTTGCATGCAGAATTTTCCGACCATTTTCCTCGTGGGCGGATTTTCCGACATTAAAAAATCACATTTCAAAATATTTCGTATTTTGTCCTTACAAACCGAGTTTCAAGCCAATCGGATGAAAAATGGTTTTTTTCATGCAGAATTTTTCGGGAATTTTCCGACCGTCAGGGCAAATTTTCCAACTTCGGAAAGTCACATTTCAATTTATTTCACCTACTTTTCTTTCAAACCGAATTTCAAGCCAATCGGATGAAAAATAGTTTTTTGCATGCAGAATTTTCCGACCATTTTCCTCGTGGGCGGATTTTCCGACATTGAAAAATCACATTTCAAATTATTTCGTATTTTGTCCTTACAAACCGAGTTTCAAGCCAATCGGATGAAAAATAGTTGTTTTCGTGCAGAATTTTCCGGGAATTTTTCGACCGTTGGGTCAAATTTTCCAACTTCGGAAAATCCCATTTCAATTCATTTCACCTACTTTCCTTTCAAACCGAATTTCAAGCCAATCGGATGAAAAATAGTTTTTTGCTTGCAGAATTTTCCGGGCATTTTCCTTAAGGGCGGATTTTCCGACATTGAAAAATATCATTTCAAATTATGTCGTATTTTGTCCTTACAAACCGAGTTTCAAGCCAATCGGATGAAAAATAGTTGTTTTCGTGCAGAATTTTCCGGGAATTTTTCGACCGTTGGGTCAAATTTTCCAACTTCGGAAAATCCCATTTCAATTCATTTCACCTACTTTCCTTTCAAACCGAATTTCAAGCCAATCGGATGAAAATTAATTTTTTTTACGCAGAATTTTCCCGCCATTTTCCTCGTGGGCAGATTTTCCAAAATCGGGAAAACACGTGTCAAATTATTTCGCGTACTAAGCTTACAAACTAAGTTTCAAGTCAATCGGGTGAAAAATAACATTTTTCCCATACAAACTTTTCCGACGCTTTTCCGGCTTTTCCGGGTGGAATTTTCCAAAACCCCGTCTTAGTACGCACTTTCACCACCAACGGAAACTCCTGTGAAAATTACAGCCCTCTATCTCTTACCGTTTGGGCTCTGCGATGATTGCCAATCAGTCAGTCAGTCAGTCAGTCAGTGAATCAGTCAGGACACTCTCTTTTATATTTATAGAGATATATATTTGTTATATATGTAAACCAATGTTAACCTATCGATATCACTCATTGAACAAATTGTATGCTCATCTCTAATTCGATATGCTGATCGACAATAAATAGTCTGCATAGCACGCTCAACGAGCCCGCATCAACTAGCTCTAACAAATACGCGTTTTATTGGCTACAAACATATCAAGTGGCGACGAGGATTCTAAAAACAATTATAAAGTGCCGCAAAAGAGATTTTGTGTAAATTTGCTTCTGTCGTGTCGGTAGTCTACTTTTCCGTGAAGATGCCGGGCGAAGAAAACTTTAAAGCGTTGCTTGAACAACAGCAACTTTTCGCGAAAAACATGTTAGAGCAACAACAAACGTGGATGAAACAAATTCTTGAGCAGACCAATGCTAGTGGTTCATGCCGCAATCCGGGCGAATCGACTATACAATGTCCACAATTTCACAATTTCAACAAAGACCAGCAAAATTGGGAGTTTTACAAACAGCAATTAACACAACATTTTCATGCATACTCTGTGACCAGTGAGGACAAACAAAAAGCATATTTCCTCTCGTGGATAGGTGCAGATATTTTTGAATTGCTCAAAAATCTGTTTGGCAGTGAAAATTTGCTTGCATATACATACGTACATGCAATTGATCGAAAAATTAACGGAACATTTCCAGCTAAAGCGACATGTCGTCGCAGCTCGCTACGAATTTTTCAAAAGGGACATGAAAAATTCACAAACACATAGAGAATGGATAGCTGAGCTTCGTGGAATTGCGCGCGAATGCCAGTTCGTTTGTTCTGCTACAGGGTGTTCGTCCAACTTCGTTGACGAAATGATTCGAGACCAGTTAATAGTGCACACGCCATTTGATCCAGTGCGTGCTGCTGCTCTTCAGAAAGTGCAACCAACTCTTGAAGATGTGCTTGTAATCGCCGAAGCTTACGAAGCAACAACAAAAACGGTCGCGACAATCAAAGAAAACAGTGAAAAACCCGTCACTTTTGTGCAAACCTCCAAAAGACAATTTCAGAAAAAGGAAAACAAAAACAGTGTAAAATCATGTTCTGGGTGCGGACATTCTCATTCGCGAGAGAATTGCAAGTTCCGAGACATGCAAAAAACAACAAAAGTTATGAAAAGCAAAATCAACGAAACAAAAGCAATGCAAATTCAATCGACTTAATCGAAGTGCACAGTGTAAGCGGTGTAGTGAAATTCGAATCAAATAAAAATTTAATTGATGTCGAGATTTTACAACAAATAATATCGTTTCAAATGGACTCTGGTGCCACAGTTTCAATAATCAATTACAATACGTACAAAAAGCTTTATTGTCCTAAGCTAGATAAGTGTTCTCGTGTCTTATGTGCATTCGGTCAACAGACAATTCCAATTTTGGGCGAGTCGCAAAATGTGGAAATAAAGTGAAACAAATAACATTGATCGTAACAAGCATAGATCAGTCTAACAATCTATTTGGATTGGATCTATTTAATGTGTTCGGTAATGAGATTCAACAAATTTCAAATTTGGTTGAAGACTACGGCCTGAAATATCAAAATTGTGCGCGAAGTACAGTGAAGTATTTGAACCAGCCCTCGGGGTGATAAAAGAGCTATCACTGAACGAAGTTCAGATTCTGGCAACAGCCAAAGATATAAACGCAGTTTTAGCTAAACAACAAAACATTGGCCACTCCTTCATAAAAAACATGGTATACTTTCAGGCTGACTACTTCATATCAGAAAAGTCAGGGCTTGGATTTTACAAATGTCAAATTCTCAAGTCTTTATTCGGCCATTGGTCCTGTAAATAGCAATGAATACCATGGTTGGAGTGTGAATAAGCATAGAAGTCTGCTGAGGAGGATTTGGGGACAAATCCGAAACAGTCTGTCCAGAAATACCAATTGCTATTCCGATGTAATGTTGTGAGCTATCTCTGTTAAATTGTGTTGATTGCATTAAATTGTTATCAACCATTGACCTTGAGCCAGCGCTGTAAAAAGCACAAAAACTTTGATTTTAAAGCAAGTGTATTACTCAAAGAAAATGCCACTCCAAAGTTTTCTAAACCAAGACAAATACCGGGTGCATGTAATAAGGCCCGCTGTCGCTCTTAACAGTGACATAGCGCCCGCGGGCTTTATAACACTTTTGAAAGTGTCATAACGCCCGCTCTCGGTGTGACATAACATCCGCGGGCATTATGTCACTTTGAACAGTGCCCGAGTTTTCAAATATATACCTTTTGCATTGAACACGAGGAACTCCAGCATATCAAGTACCGTTCATTTTGTTATCTCTTGAATGAAAGTACCGTTCATTATTTTTTTTCTTTTCTGCATCTTACTCATGATTAGTACATCATTGATATTCGAGCAGAGTGGACGCGAAATGGACTTAGTATACGAGAGTAGATTTGTTGCAGGGTTTCGAAAAAACTCGAAACTGTTGTTGCTTCCAACACAACAACAATTGTTTAAAATTAAGCATTCGTCCCAAAAAAACTCGCGCTATGTTTGCTACATTAAAAATTGTAGTGTTTCTGTGGCTTTGTCCAGTACTGGCTTGTGTACTCAGTTGAGCCTCGACCATAACCACAACCATGCTCCTCCACTTGATTTGATAAACAGGCTGGAATTGCTTAACAATGTAAAAACCCAATGTGAAGAGAAAAATTTGAAAAGAGAAGGAATCCGTGAAATTTTCACCGAGGAATGCCAAAAAATTGGTGAAGCAGTACCCTCAGTGTCATATCCCAAAATAAAAAGGCAATTGTTTACACTCATAAAAATCTAGAACGAATAATTTGAGTACGAACGCTCTTGAAAAAAAATCTAGTCGCACTTGAATTTTCAAGAATTTCGCTCTTGGAATCGAGACAAATTCATTCTCAACGTGGTTCTATAGGCAAGGGGAGTGAGGAAACGCAAACTTTAAGAGAATAACGTTGGCCGCGCTCTTTCAAAGAGAGACAGCGCAAGCGCAGTTTGTCATTGTCATTTGACCGTGCCGCGCCGATAATTATGTTAAAGTTGAACATTAAGATTGGGCAAAAGTAAGTGATTAAACGTCTGTATAATATAATAAAAATGTTTAAAACATCACAAAAAAAAAATTAAATGAAATAAAAATAAAAAAAAGGAAAAAAAAAATAATTGCTGCTACGGGGACTTGATCCACGGTCGAGCTGTTGCGGCTGGCCAAATACCAACCGCGCTGCCTCATAAATATGCTTTCGCCGCTGCTTGTAGCTTATCGACAATAGTCGAGTCGGTTAAGCTGCTCGTCCAACTGTGTATGTTTCAGTCTTCGAGGTACCGAGTTCAAGTCCCACTAAAGTAAGTAAAATAAAAAATTTTTATCTGTTATGTGACTAACTCAAAATCAATCACATCTTAGAAAAAAGTGGGTGGGGTGGCTGATGGTGAGTGGCGAGCAGCGCGGAGCAAACAACACCACGTCGGTCTGACGGGTTGTCCCGGGGTTTCGGTCGTGTCTGTCACACCCAAACCCCCACCCCCTTCAATTATTATATTTAGTCTTTTATTTTGAGAATTATTCGTACTTGGATCAAGTACTGAAACTCTTGATTCAAGAATGTCGGGATCAAAAATTCACTCTTGGATCAAGAATATTGCTCCTGGATCAAGAATTTTTACTCTTACCCTACTTTTGAGAACGAATACTCTTGATTCAAGAGTGAAATTCTCTATTTTTTCTCTGAGTGTAGGATCAGGAGTGAGCAAATGCCGAAAAATCCTACAACTCCAATAGAAACAAAATTGCTGTTTGAGGACCCCGCGTTTGTGGAGGAATTTGGCATTTCGAAGCACAACTAGCAACCCATATATCGTGCTACAATTTTGGAGGAAAACTTTGCCTATTCCGTTTTTATATCGCCAAGCATTGTGGAACTTATTAAAAAAAGGCCAGGTGAACGTCACTACTCCATGGATGGGACTTTTGATACGGTGCCTTCATGTGGATATAAACAATTATTAATTGTTCACTATCAATTTAGGAACCATGTAAGCACACATATTTAGTTCTTAGTTTGCAGTTTGCTAACGAATAATTCCACTCAACTTTTGATTCTTATTGCAGACTTTCCCATTTATTTACGTTTTGCTGACGAAAAAATCAAAAAAGGCCTACGAACATCTGTTTTCTTATATCAACAGGAACCATTTTGAGTTAAAGCCTACCAGCTTCATAACGGATTATGAAATAGCGCTACGAAAAGCATTGCATATAATTTTCCCTACAGCAAATTTATTAGGCTGCTGGTTCCATTACTGCCAAGAATTAAGACGTAACTGCTTAAAAACAAAAGATTTGGGTGCTTTGTTTAAAAAAAGTGATGATTGCTACAAATGGTACCGCACTTTTCTCAGTCTGCTATTAGTGGATCCGCAGCTGATAGAAGAAATGTATACGAACTTAAAAAAAGAATAATCAAATGTGCTACTTGTTTTGTAGAGTTACCCGTACTCCAAAAATTCGGAAAAAATATATATGTATGTAATTACTGTCTGTACTTCCTTTTTAAATCTTTTTGCCTGCATGCTACATTTTTTCACATACATATATATTTTTTTCCGAATTTTTGGAGTACGGGTAACTCTACAAAACAAGCAGCACAATTACTTTTACCAACATTTTCTTAAACTATTTTTTTAGATCACACCCCAGCATTTTTCGGTGTTTTCCCACAACATAAGAACTACGAGCTCTTTAGAATCTTTCAACGCAGCATTGGCTAGAAAGCTTCAAAAGCATGGGCGTTTTTTTCGATTCCTCGAAGTTATTCGAGATGAGGACTTTTGTTCGTCTGTTAATCTTAACAATGCTCTTGATGGAGATTTAAGTGTCCTAGCTGCCAAGCGCAGAAAGCAGCGAGTTAAAGAGACTAAAATTGAGAAGCTGACGGACGACCTGAAAAATGCCAAAATTGCCCTGCAGGACTTTTTTAATTGTCTCATAAACAGACAAAATGATTTGATCGAGTGGGAAACGATATTTGAAGAATTGGATTGCAATTCGGACATTGAAGAGGCAGATCAGGACAACGAGTTTATTCATACTCAAATGATGTATGTGGTAAAATGCATAATTTGTATGGAAAATGCGCGGGATGTACTACTTCAGCCATGCAATCATTTCAAAATTTGTTCTGAATGTTTAAATAAATTGGTAGAAAAGGCCAAAAAGAACAATTCGCTATTGCTCTGCCCCTATTGCAGACAAATTGTTGAAAATAACCTTAAAATATTTCAATAAATAAAATATGAAGAGTTTCGTTTGTACAAGTGTATACAAAATTTACTCAAAATTTGTTTTTTCTTGCCGGGCGTAAAGTGTTATAAAGCCCGAAAAAAGTGACATAGTGACCCGCGGGCGTTATGACACTTTCAAAAGTGTTATAAACGCCCGCTGGCGTTATGTCAGCGGGCCTTATTACATGCACCCCAAATACCATTTGCTCAATTATCCAAATTCAAAGCAGAAACCGAATGACTTACACAAGCAGGCATCTGGAAGAATACCAAATTCAGCATTTGGGCATCTCCAATAGTACTAGCGCCAAAACCAGACGGTTCGCTACGTACATGTGGTGATTTTAAACAAGCTGTCAACTCGCAAATTGACATTGAACAATATCCGTTGCCGACACGTGACTCATTATTGCACAAATTTTGAAATGGTAAGCATTTTTCAAAAATTGATTTAAGAGACGCATATTTACAAATGGAATTGGATGAACAGTCAAAGCAACTCATGGTCGTCAACACACCACTGGGTTTATTCCAATATCAAAGGCTACCATATGGTATAGCAAGCGCTCCAGCAATTTTTCAGCGTTTTCTGGAACAACTTCTAAGCGATATAGAAGGTTGTGGAAACTATTTAGATGACATCATCATCACAGCACCAACAATGGAGTTGCATCTTAGTCGTGTTGAGCAAGTCTTATCAATACTTCGCGACAATGGTATCAAATGTAAGAGAGAGAAGTGTTTCTTCCTGCAAGAAGAAATTGAATATTTAGGTCGACGCATAAGTGCAAAAGGCGTCCTTCCTGATCGTTCTGGACTAGAAGCAGTCAGAGAACTCAAGCCATCGTCCAATTTGCAAGAACTAGAAGCGTTCATGGGCAAAGTAAACTATTACTACAATTTTATCCCCAACTATTCACAGTTGGCTGCGCCCCTTAATCTACTCCGCAGAAAAGGCGTTCCTTTCACATGGAAGTCTGAACAGCAGCAAGCTTTTGAAGCTTTAAAATCACATATTGTAAACGCTACACAATTGTCTCACTTTGACGATGAATTGCCGTTAGCCCTAGCCGCAGATGCATCATCCTACGGTATCGGTGTCGTTTTGTCGCATATACAAAATGATGGCAGCGAAAGGCCTATCGCCTTTGCTTCAAAAACACTTGACAAGCATCAAGTAAAGTACAGTCAAATTGAAAAAGAGGGATTAGCTATCATATTCGGAGTAAAGCGTTTTCACCAATATCTCTATGGTCGAAAATTTATCCTCATTACTGATCACAAGCCGCTTGTAACTATTTTCAACCCGAGTAAGCATCTACCGCAAACGACTACAAATAGGTTACAGCGTTGGGCAGTCATTCTGATGTCTTACAACTTTCACATAAAGTATCGATCAACAACCGCTCATGGAAATGCAGACGCATTATCACGCCTACCTTTAAGCACAGACGATCAGTTTGACAAAAAGGATGCATGTTACAACATAAATTTGTTGTCCCCACCGATCAATGCAGAAGTCATAAAGCAACATGCTGAAAAAGACAAATCTCTTCGAAAAGTAAGCAACTATGTGTCTAATGGTTTTCCAGAGAATCTTCCGTCATGCGACCAGGATATTACTCCATATTTTAACCCCCGGTTTGCTTTATCAATGATCAACAAGGTATTATGCCTAAACACGGATGCAAATCGTATCATTATTCCTGGTTCCTTACGCCAAAACATACTCAAACTCCTACATGAAGGACATTGGGGTATAGTTAAGATGAAACAACTTGCAAGACAACATGTCTGGTGGCCTGGTATAGATTCTGACATTGCTAATTACACAGCTTCATGCGCTATATGTAAACAGTCAAATCCTGCTCCAGCTCAAAAGTATGAGAGTTGGCCAAATGCCAAATCCGCCTGGGAAAGAGTACATATCGACTTTGCCGGCCCAATCTTCAACTCAATGTGGCTTATTTGCGTTGATGCATTTTCTCAGTTTCCTTTCGTAACACAAATGCCATCAACTTCAACTTATCATACGATCGCAGCATTATCAGCTATTTTCGCAATCGAGGGATATCCTATCACCTTGGTTAGCGATAATGGACCTCAGCTGACATCAGAAGCATTCTACGAATTCTGCAATCTACATGAAATCAAACACATAACAACAGCTCCTTTCCATCCAGCTTCAAATGGTTTAGCAGAACGTTTTGTACAGACATTCAAGACATCAGTCAAGAAGAATATTCAAGATGGATTCTCAACAAAGGCAGCAGTTGTCAAATACTTAGCATCTTATCGCTTTACGCCTAATCTACAGGGTAAAACTCCGGCAGAACTACTCCATAATCGTCCAGTTCGTACGCTACTCACAGAACTTTTCGAGCATCCCTTAAAGCCTGAAGAAAATTATCAAAACACTGCTAAGTATGCTGTAAATCAAAAAGTCTATGCTCGAAACTATTCTAGAGGAGAAAAATGGATGGAAGCTGTCATCGAGCGTCAAATTGGTAAAATGATCTTCATCATACGCACTACAAATGGATGTCACAAACGCCATATCAACCAACTCAAGCCAAGGTTCACAACCAGCAACACGGAATTTGCTAATCAACAATTCAGGGTGCTCTCTGATCCTATTTCAATCAACCAACCGTCACCTGAACCATCACAAGCAAATCAAGATGAGCAGTATACACCTCCCTTGGTACAAACTACTTCGCCTAATGTAGAAACAAATCCGGATCCTGTCTTGCCCCAACCTGAAGTTCCGAGGTCTTTCAATCAACGTCGTTCCGGCATTCCAATCCGCAGAAGTGGTAGAACCCGCCACAAAGTCCAGCGCTTTTCACCTCTGAATTTCAGATTTGGTAGTAGTAAATTAGGGTGGAGATGTGTTATATATGTAAACCAATGTTAACCTATCGATATCACTCATTGAACAAATTGTATGCTCATCTCTAATTCGATATGCTGATCGACAATAAATAGTCTGCATAGCACGCTCAACGAGCACGCATCAACTAGCTCTAACAAATACGCGTTTTATTGGCTACAAACATATCAATATTCTTGATCAGCATCAACAGCCGAGTCAATATAGACATGTCCGTCTGTCCGTCCGTCCGTCCGTCTGTATGAACACCTAGATCTCAGAGATGGTAAGAGATTGAGGTTTGACATGTATGGGACAAATGCTTCTTTTATCTGCACGCAGATCAAGTTTGTTTCAAATTTTGGCCACGCCCCTCCCGCCCCCGCAATTTAGAAAAAAAATTTATCTCCTACAGTTTTGAAGATAGATGATTCGTACCTTCTAAAGATAGTTAGTAATTAGCAAAATGAATCGATTTGCCAAAAAAATAATAAAGATCGGATGAGCGGTTCTCAAACTATGAGCAAAAAAGTGAACCAGGGAAAAAAATTTTTGCATACTTTTCGGATGTTCACCCTAAGGAACGCAGGAACACTGTTAAACATGTTTTTTCATGTTTTTACATGTTTCGGGTATATCGAAGTCGGTTTGAGCCGACTTTAACTAACGCTCTCGTTTATTATTAAAACTAGTTTCTCAGACGCTGATAATTTGTTATAGCGCATCTAATTACATAGCTAAGGATCTTTTTCGGTATGTTTCTCCAGTTGTTATGGCTGGCCAATGTACGCACACTACCCAAATCCAAACCTCCATAGCCGGCACAGCCCACGGACAAACAGCCCTAAGCCTTTGCAGTCTCCACAGCTCATTATAGTAGTGTGTCCTCCGGATTACTAACGTAGCAGTCTATGGAGCTGGCTGTGGCTATGGCCTCTGACTTAATGTGCTAATTCTAATCTTCCAATGCGTTTTGGGTTGTCGTTATATCAGTATGTCTCAGTGGTCAAGTTCTGCTCCCGCAGGCCAAAATAAAAGAAACTGCTTATACCCTACAAAATGCCTTCATGTAAGTGAACATGGCATTGCCTATGACCTCTAATTTTTCCCTAGTGACTTCCATTATTAATTTTATACTCTATTATTTTTCTTTTCTTTCCTTCTCAATGCTACTTTCCAGGCACTTCGTAGCTATGCCAGTCCATTAGCAACAGTGCGGCGCATAATTTCATATGTATGTAAAATGTTCATTTTACATAAATCTAATCGAAATTTTTTCTAGTAGAGGAAAAACCGAAATTAACCCATATATTTGTTTCGGTTACGGTACTAAATACCGAGGTTATGTAAATAAAGGTTATACGGTTAAGGGTATAAAAAAATGTTTTTTTTTCGGTTTCAAGTCTTAAAGAGATAGATTTAGCGGTTGCGGGTTACGGCTTAGGTTACGGTTTTAATCTCTGATGTTAATTTTCGAGCGCTAAGAAAATTTGGATAGTCCTTTAGGACGTGAATGGCCGAATGGCTTGATAGTTTTTCGAAAAGGGCTATAGCTACCAATTCCAATTCCGCATGAGCTAATTGAAATCGAAAACGGGATAGACCTGATAGAGTTTTGTGAAAATAAGAAATGTAAGGATTTGGTACGTTGTTGACAGTAAAATTGAATAATTTATTTTCTTAAATTATTAGCTTATGCCTTAAACGCTACTCAAATTCTACTCGTGGTATACATTTGGTAAGCTGCTTGCCAAATAATAATTTAATTCTGCACAATTTCCTCTAAACTAAAAGGTTGAGTGTATTTGTATATTACAAACAAATAGCATAAATAAATAATTTCATCAAAGATACTTCTAGTTGTATCCGAAAATTTTTTACAATAAATACTTAATGTTTTAAAATAAATAAATAATAAATATTTTTGCATCGCCCAATATTCTTTTTTTTATAATTAAATAGTTAGATGTACTACTTAGTATACCTACGTATATAAAAGAAAATTAATTTAAGTTGCAGTTTAGGGTTTAATCCAAAGGTCGTGTTGAGTTCAGTTTAAAACTAATTGGAAATTTGAATTTGTTTCAAAGCCATTTGGATAGTATTATCATGCATCAACTTGAAGCATTCTATTATGAACACGATCCTTTACTTTTTATTGTCACACCTGGAAAAAAAAGAAAATTTATTTTAGTAAGTATTTTTTAAGAAAGTGATTATATTTAACAAATATTATAAAAGCAACTCCCAAAATCGAATAATACTGCCATTAAAAATTTAAAATTTCACGTATTATCGAAAATCTAAGAAAATATGTAGCTAGTGATTAGAATATACTGGAAAAAATAAATATAGAAATATTAACGGGTAGCTAATAAAGCGCTTTACCCTCTTGCAACAGTGGCAGACGGATTTATTCTGGAAAAAAAATAAAGTTATTTTTGTTCTGAAGGCAGTTTCTTCAAATATAATAGAGACAGGAACCATTCGGATAGGAGACGGTTTCGTAACCTTACGACCACACCTGAAGTTCCTTTTATAGCACCCTTTAAATAGCGCCTAATAGATGCGAGTAGCATCACAAGCAGGACAGCAGCATCGCTGGCACACATTATTGGCAACACCAGAGGGCAAAAGCAACCAAGGAGAAAACTGCTAGCAAGCGTAGTAGCGCCAATATAGGCAGAAACAACTGCACATAGTGTAGTAGGTGGTAATTGTAATATAATACAACTTAGGATAATTGTGCAATAATAATAATAAGAGTCACTGTATGTATAGTTTTAAGAGTTACTGTAATCGATAGCGTTAAGTAGCATTGTAATCGATAGGTTTAAGCAGAGTAGATATCGATAAGCCAAGCCGAAGCGAGGCATTCTGTGAAAACGCGCAAGCGAGCAAGATTAACTGCGTAGTAATAAAAAGCTTAAAATAAAGAAACTACAATAAAGTGTTATTTAAAACACCCCGAGTGCACTCTATAATAATCAGAAGTGGTCTCGATCACGTCTTAAAAAGTAGGCCATTGACAATTAAAGAAAGTGTGACAAATGTCAGCAGTTAACCTAAAAAATTTGTTGGTGAAAGACTTAAAGTCCTTGTGTAAGGCAAATAACTTGCAAACAAGTGGCACCAAAAACGTCTTAATTTTGAGACTACAAAATCTGGGTGATCAACAAATTTACGAAAGTTACCAAAAAGTTAACAACAAGATGGAGCTTGGCGGCAAGAACGAGGCGGAATTTTCGAGAAACGACGCCAGCGTGCCGGCGAACGAATTTCACAACGATGCAGAGAAAGATGGCGGCGCTGTTGCATCAGACGAATTAAAGGAGGCAGAAGGCTATAACAACGACAATGAACAATTGCAGAAGGCAGAAGACGACAACAACGACAATGAACAATTGCAGAAGGCAGAAGGCTATAACAACGACGACGAAAAATTTCAGCGGGCAGAAGGCTTCAACGACGACAACAACAACGCTCAAAAGGCAGACGGCCAAAACAACAACAACAACGAGCAGCCAGCAGACGGCAACAACATAATGCAAACAAAATGTGACAACGATGAGCAAAAAACGAGTGGCAACAACGCAAGCCAAGGAGAGGAGTATCTATGTTTGGACACGGTGCTACATAAGTTCGAAATGCTCAAGAAAGACATGAAAATTCGACAACTGGAGGAAGCACTGGATAGCTTAAAAATACAGGCAAGCCAGGGAAGTGTGTCCAAAAATAATATATCCTTGGAGTTTATTAAGGATCTTCTACCTACTTTTGAGGGTGATAATAAATTCAATGGCTGGATCAAAATAGTGCAAAATGTTCGAGAGCTCTACAAGGTGGCCGATAACTCGATGCGGGCGGTGATTTGTAGCAAAATCAAAGGCAGAGCAATGGAATGGCTTTGCACAAATCCGGAGTTGATGGTAGAGCCAGTGGATGTTTTACTTGGACAAATGTCGGGAATGTTTAAGACCAAGGAGTCGAAGATGGTCGTACGCCAGAAACTCCAAAATTGTGTGTGGCAAATGGGCGAAAATTTTGAGAAATATTTCCAGGAGAAGCTGGTGTTGGCGAATACAATTAAGCTGGAAGAAGATGAGTTTATCGAATACGTAATCGCTGGAATTCCGGATGTTAATTTACGAAATATGGCGAAGCTGCAGAATTTCCAGCTCAAGGCAGAGGTGTTGCAGGCATTTAAAGACGTGGAGCTGCGAGAGCCGACCACCGGTCAAATCCAAAAGAAACCAGATACAAAGAACAATCAAATTCCAAAACGAAATGTGAAGTGTTACAACTGTAACAGTTTGGGGCACAAGGCGAATGTTTGTCGCAATCCAAAACGAGAAGAGGGTACGTGCTTCGCGTGCGGAAAATTTGGACATTTGGCGAAGGAGTGCGGCTTTTACAAAAAGCAGTCGGGAAATAACCAGCAGAATGAATACGTAAGCTACTTACAAATAACGTTTGAGGGAAAAACTAATAATAAAATCATGTTTTTAGAAACGCTCCTAGATTCCGGCAGCCCCATCAGCTTGATAAAACGATCACAAGTTCCTATTGAAATTAAGTTAAATGAAGTAACCAATCAATGTTATGTTGGCATAAACAAAAGCAAATTGATAATTCTTGGATTCATAAAATGTTTAATTTTGTTTTCTAACAAAAATATAAGAGCAAAGCTGATGGTGGTGTGTGACGAATCTATGGGCTACCCTGTTATTTTGGGTAGAGATTTTTTGAGGAAAAGTAAAGTAAAATTTTCTGTGGAGAAAGATGAAGTTGAAGAATGTGAAAAATCTGAAAACCAAGAAAAATATTGTAAAAACGAAACATTTGTAAGCACAATAAGAGAGAATCTAGAAATGGAAAGGTCTAAAGTTCAGGAAATCGAAGAGATACAAGAAAATGAAGGTGAAAAAATGAATATGGATCAAGATGAAGAAAATTTTTGCAGGCAAATAATGGCAATTGAACACGGAATAGAAGGGGAAGAGCCACATTATGACATTGGAAATATGGTTAATGTTGATCAAAAGGTTGAAGTGGTGAACCTGATTAAAAATGAATATGAAAAACCTGCCAGACCTGCAGAACCTGTAATAAAATGTGAAATGCACTTAGACGTAGAAGAGGGCAAAGCTTTTAGTTGCACGCCAAGAAGGCTGTCTTACGCGGAGAAGGCTACTATTCAGAAAATTGTTGATGAGGGATTGGCTAACAAGGTTATACGACCAAGCGAATCAGAATATTCGTCGCGTGTGGTGTTGGTTAAAAAGAAAACGAAGGATTCAAGAATGTGTGTGGATTACAGGGAGTTGAATAAGAGGACAAGAAAGACAAAGTATCCAATTCCATTGATAGGTGATTTATTGGATGGGTTGGTGAATAAAAGGATTTTTACTAAGTTGGACTTAAAGAACAGTTATAACCACGTATACATGCATCCAGATTCCATAAAATATACAGCGTTTACGACACCGATAGGTCAGTTTGAATATTTAAGGATGCCGTTTGGGCTAACGAACGCACCATTTGTGTTTCAAAGATTTATTACCAAAGTTTTTGGAGACATGATAAAGGAAGGCAAGGTGATAGTATATCTCGATGATATCATGATCGCGACAACAGAATTCGATGAACACATGTCGATTTTGCAGGAAGTTTTTAAACGGTTGGTGATGAACAAGCTTGACCTGAGAATGGATAAATGTAGCTTTTTTCAAAGTGAGGTGAAATATCTGGGATATGTGATTTCAGAAAAAGGTATTCAGGCTAACGAAGAAGGGATTAAGGCGATAAATGATTTCCCAGTTCCTACAAAAGTACGTGATGTACAAAGTTTCCTGGGAATGTGCTCTTATTTTCGGAGGTTCATCCAGAATTTCTCTATTTTGGCTAAGCCACTACATGACCTCACAAGGAAGGATAAAAAGTTCAGTTTCGGTCCTGAACAATTGGAAGCTTTTAATACACTAAAAGGCAAATTGTCGGAAACGCCGATATTAGCTATATACGATCCGAGCGACGAAACCGAACTTCATTGTGATGCGAGTGCCGTAGGTTTCGGAGCAATTCTTTTACAAAGGAAAAGCGATGGCAAGTTTCATCCTATTTTCTATATGTCGAAAAGAACAACTGATACAGAGTCAAGATATCACAGTTTTGAGTTAGAGACGTTGGCGGTAATATACGCACTAAAGAGGTTTAGAATATATCTTCAAGGAATCTCTTTTAAAGTCGTAACTGACTGTAATTCGTTGAAACTTACATTGAACAAAAAAGAACTTAATCCGAGAATTGCTAGATGGGCACTTGAGTTGGAAAACTATGATTGCATATGGGAGCATAGATCAGGCAAGAGGATGCAGCACGTTGATGCTTTAAGTAGGTGCAATACGATAATGGTAATAGAGGATAATACGTTTGAAGACAACTTACTTATTTGCCAGAATAAGGACGAGAAGATTTGTGAGATAAAAGAAATGCTAAATGAAGGAGAACATGGTCTATACGAAATGAGAAACGGTGTAGTATATAGAAAAGGAAAAGAGAAATTGATGTTTTATGTTCCAGAATCAATGGAAGGCCATGTACTTTATAAGTACCATAATGAGATGGGTCACTTAGGAACAGAAAAGGTAAAAGAGGTCATAGGTAAGAGTTATTGGTTTCCAAACATGAAAAGGAAAACGGAAGAGCACATACGCAACTGTCTTAAGTGCATTGCGTTTTCGGCAAAGAACAACAAGCAAGAGGGTTTTCTTCATACGATTCCAAAGGGTACCGTCCCTTTTCAAGTGGTGCACATTGACCATTATGGTCCAATAAACAACAAAGAATCAGTGAAGAAACATATTTTGGTGGTTGTGGATGCATGTACGAAGTTTGTCAGATTATATCCTACAAAAACAACGAAAACAAGGGAAGCAATAGACGCATTACAAGATTATTTCAGGGCGTATAGTAGACCGGCAGTGATTATCTCGGATAGGGGATCGTGTTTTACGTCGGACGAATTTGAGAACTTTATGTTAGAAAATAATATTAGTCACGTGAAAATCGCCACAGGCTCCCCACAGGCAAACGGCCAAGTAGAGAGGATCAACAGAGACTTGGGCCCCATGATAAGTAAACTGATTGATGTTGAAAAGAATGAAAGATGGTACAATGTGCTTGCGGATGTGGAATTTGCCATGAATAATACGGTTCATAGGAGTATTAACGAACACCCCAGTGTCATGTTGTTTGGGATAAGACAAAAAGGAAGAACGATAGATAGTTTAAAAGAAAATTTTGTGGAAAACCAACAAGGAGACGCAAATATGACTAAGGAGGAAATTCGAAATAGAGCAGAAATGGCACAGAAGAAAGTGCAGGAATACAATAAGAAATATGTAGATACTAAACGACAAAGACCAATTATTTATCAGGAGGGAGATTATGTCGTGGTAAAAAATTTTGATTCTACGGCTGGGGTATCCAGTAAACTGATACCGAAATTTAAGGGTCCTTATGTGGTGTCGAAAGTTTTAGGCAATGATAGATACCTGATAAGAGATGTGGAAGGATTTCAGCGAACGCAAAAGCCATATGAAGGGATATGGGCGGTGCATAATTTAAAACCATGGTTAAAAACAAAAGACAAACAGCAACAAGAAGATGAAATAAGTGATAACGAAAGTGAAAAAGATCTAGATATAACAAATGAAGAAAGAAAGAATAATAAAGAAAAAGAAATAAAAGCGGTTCACAGTAGACCCAATGTTACAACTCGAAGTATGACAAGGAATAGGAAAAGTAATGTTCAAGTCAACGACTAGGATCAGGAGATCCTAAAAGTCAGGAAGGCCGAATTGTAGTAGGTGGTAATTGTAATATAATACAACTTAGGATAATTGTGCAATAATAATAATAAGAGTCACTGTATGTATAGTTTTAAGAGTTACTGTAATCGATAGCGTTAAGTAGCATTGTAATCGATAGGTTTAAGCAGAGTAGATATCGATAAGCCAAGCCGAAGCGAGGCATTCTGTGAAAACGCGCAAGCGAGCAAGATTAACTGCGTAGTAATAAAAAGCTTAAAATAAAGAAACTACAATAAAGTGTTATTTAAAACACCCCGAGTGCACTCTATAATAGGACGGTCATCTGCTCTGCCAGGCGGCTATATGCAATCCGAGTGAGCTGAGCAATTTGCACCATCTCCCACGATGCAGTACTGGTCATACATCTGGCATCTTTTCACTAGACCTCATGGCTCATGAGGCAGCAGAAATCAGGACACAATCAATTGCTGGCCTATTGACGTACTATAGAGCCGAGCTGGCAGAACCTGTGGGCGTGTGTTTAGGGCGAGTTCTTATATCTAATTGGACCAAAACAATACTTTTTTCGACCGAGCAAAAACAAAAATCAGAATCTCAAATATATTAATTGATTTAAAAAAAAAAAATTTCTGCTTTGATATGATTCTGACGGGACAGAAAGTGTTCTTTTTATACTCTGTACCGAAGGTACATAGAGTATATTAAGTTTGTGCAAAAGTATGTAACAGGGAGAAGGAGTCATTTCCGACCCTATAAAGTATATATATTCTTGATCAGCATCAACAGCCGAGTCGATATAGACATGTCCGTCTGTCCGTCTGTCTGTCCGTCCGTCCGTCCGTCCGTATGAACAAACAGATCTCGGAGATGGTAAGAGATAGAGGTTTGACTTGTATGGGACAAATGTTTCTTATAGCTGCAGGCAGATCAAGTTTATTTTCAATTTTTGCCACGCCCCCTTCCGCCCCCGCAATTCGGAAAAAACGTTATATCTCCTACAGTTTTGAAGATAGACGTTTCGTACCTTCTAGAGATAGTTAGTAATTAGCAAAATATATCGATTTGCCGAAGAAATGATAAAGATCGGATGAGCGGTTCTCAAGTTATGAGCAAAAAAGTATTTCGCCCTCGCCCCACCCATTCACAACTAACACCACCCAATCTTAGAGAGAGAGAGAGAGAGAGTGAGAGCGAGAGAAAAAGAGAGAGAAACTTTGAGATGAGCGCACCACCAGCATTGCATTCAGCTTCTACTCCAGGTACAGAGTATGTTATAGTCGGGCTTGACCGACTTTCTCACTTGTTATACTCTGTACCGAAGGTACTTAGAGTATATTAAGTTTGTGCAAAAGTATGTAACAGAGAGAAGGAATCATTTCCGACCCTATAAAGTATATATATTCTTGATCAGCATCAACAGCCGAGTCGATATAGCCATGTCCGTCTGTCCGTCTGTCCGTCCGTCTGTCCGTCCGTCTGTCCGTCCGTCTGTCCGTCCGTCTGTCCGTCCGTCCGTCCGTATGAACAAACAGATCTCAGAGATGGTAAGAGATAGAGGTTTGACATGTATGGGACAAATGTTTCTTATAGCTGCAGGCAGATCAAGTTTATTTTCAATTTTTGCCACGCCCCCTCCCGCCCCCGCAATTTGGAAAAAACGTTATATCTCCTACAGTTTTGAAGATAGACGATTCGTACCTTCTAGAGATAGTTAGTAATTAGCAAAATGTATCGATTTGCCGAAGAAATGATAAAGATCGGATGATCGGATCGGTTCTCAAGTTATGAGCAAAAAAGTACATCACCCTCCCCCCACACCCTCCCACCCTATTACAACTAACACCGCACAATCTTAAAGAGAGAGAGAGAGAGAGAGTTAGAGTGAGAGAAAGAGACTTAGAGATGAGCGCAGCACCAGCATTGCATTCGGCTTCTACTCCAGGTACAGAGTATGTTATAGTCGGGCTTGACCGACTTTCTTACTTGTTATACTCTGTACCGAAGGTACATAGAGTATATTAAGTTTGTGCAAAAGTATGTAACAGTGAGAAGGAATCATTTCCGACCCTATAAAGTATATATATTCTTGATCAGCATCAACAGCCGAGTCGATATAGCCATGTCCGTCTGTCCGTCTGTCCGTCTGTCCGTCTGTCCGTCCGTCTGTCCGTCTGTCCGTCTGTCCGTCTGTCCGTCCGTCCGTCCGTATGAACAAACAGATCTCAGAGATGGTAAGAGATAGAGGTTTGACATGTATGGGACAAATGTTTCTTATAGCTGCAGGCAGATCAAGTTTATTTTCAATTTTTGCCACGCCCCCTCCCGCCCCCGCAATTTTGAAAAAACGTTATATCTCCTACAGTTTTGAAGATAGACGATTCGTACCTTCTAGAGATAGTTAGTAATTAGCAAAATGTATCGATTTGCCGAAGAAATGATAAAGATCGGATGAGCGGTTCTCAAGTTATGAGCAAAAAAGTACATCACCCTCCCCCCACCCCCTCCCACCCTATTACAACTAACACCGCACAATCTTAAAGAGAGAGAGTTAGAGTGAGAGAAAGAGACTTAGAGATGAGCGCAGCACCAGCATTGCATTCGGCTTCTACTCCAGGTACAGAGTATGTTATAGTCGGGCTTGACCGACTTTCTTACTTGTTATAGATATAGATTTATTATAAAACGAAAAACCATCATTTCCATCTACGTTGATGCGTTTTTCATCTGAAAACACTACGGACGGTATGCCATTCCTTCTGCAAATTCCAATGACTTCGAGCAAAGACTTCATGAGAATCTTGGTTATAAAGTGTATTAAAGTTGTCCGGATGTTTGTAACGCATAGAAGGAAGCATCTCCGACCACATTAAAGATATATATTCTTAATCAGCATAACGAGCAGAGTTGATATCGTTCGTGTCATGTATGTGTGAATAGCGAAATGTTTTCGCCCCCGGGATGGAACCAGTGGCCATCGCCGCATTCAAGAAAGAAACCAGAATTCGAAACGAAACGATCGAAAATGAAACAGTCGGAAATGAGAGAGGCTAACTTTTAGGTTTCACTTTTTGGAGTTGGCTGGGCAATGCCAAATTCTGGACACATTATACAATAAAATTCTTTATAAATCAATTGATGACTAGAATGCCAATTAAATTTTACAATCAATTTCTAATTTGATCACAGAATTAAGAAGAATTTACTTTAGATTTAAATTTAAATTAGAGCGGTCCACATGTATATGAAATTTTATTTATTTATTTATTTATTTATTTATAGTTTAACAATGTTCTGTCTAACTTTAAGAGGGCCTACTTAGGAACGACAATAAATTATTTTTTACTACAAATAAGGAGGATTGAGATGAAAAAATGTGGAAATGCAAGTTATAGTTTAAACAAAGGTTTCGGAAGGGTTCGTGATGAGCGTAGTTTGTTACACAAGGCTGTAGATAAATAGGATAAAAATTTCTAGTAACGCGTTGTGGGACTGCAAGACTTAAATTAGATAACAAAGCGATAGAGTCAATATCTCCTGACAGGAGTTTATGAATAAAAAGAACACTATGGCAAATTCGGCGGTTCTTAAGAGAAGGAAGGTTGATTAGGCGTAATCTGTCCTCATAAGGAGGAAGATGAATGGTGGAATCCCAGTTTAAGCCACGAAGAGCGAAAATTAAGAACTGTTTTTGAACCGATTCCAGTTGATCTTGATATTTTTGGTAGTATGGAGACCACACACACGACCCATATTCAAGTATTGGTCTCACTAGTGAGACATAAAGTTGCTTAGTGACGTAGGGGTCATTAAATTCCTTCGACCATCGTTTGACAAAACCGAGAACTCCCATTGCCTTGTTTGCGATGACTGATATATGACTATTGAAACATAACTTGGGAACAAATTGTACACCCAAATCATCAACTTTATGGATACGTTCCAAAGGGATGGAATCAATCATATAATCAAACTCATATGGTTTATTTCGACTAAAAGTCATACATTTACACTTGCTGAGATTAAGAGGAAGGCTATTAACCGAGCACCAGGTGTAAAGAGAGTTTAAATCAGATTGCAGGAGTAGAGGAGACGTAGGGTCATTATACGACAAACAAAGTTTGAGGTCATCGGCATACATCAGTGCCTGCGAATGGGATAAGACCTGTGGGATATCATTTATAAAAAGGTTAAATAGTAAGGGGCCTAAATGACTACCTTGGGGGACCCCAGATAGTACATTAATGGAGCTGGATAGTACTGATTTGTAACGAACTCGTTGAGATCGATCGCTTAAGTACGACTTTATCCAGTTCAGGAGGATTGGTGGGAAGCCGAGCAGACACAATTTATGTACTAAGAGCTCGTGATTGACTGAGTCAAACGCTTTACTGAAATCAGTATAAACTACATCAGTTTGTTGCTTATTGACAAACCCATTGTTTACAAGAGTAGTAAATTCAAGTAGATTCGTAGAGATAGAGCGATTCTTCATGAAACCATGTTGAGATGTAGATATTACCGAACGACAATAATGTTGTAGTTGGGGAGTCAGGATCTTTTCAAGAAGCTTAGGAATGTCCGATAGCTTCGATACGCACCTGTAGTTCGAAATGATTGACTTTGGTCCCTTTTTATGGATAGGAATAACATAGGATTCCTTCCAAAGACTAGGGAAGTCTCCCTGTTGAAGAGATGTGTTAAATAGTTTACAAAGCGGCACACATAAGGAGTCAGCGCAAAGTTTCAACACACAGCTGGGAACTTTGTCAGGTCCGGGGCTGAAAGAGGACTTGATTGATCGTAGGCTAGATAGAACGCTATCTGCATCTACAACAGGGCATACAATGCAGTTGGAATTAGCCACAGAATACGGATATTTAGAGACTAAATTATTAGCAGATGCAGAATAGCATCGTTGGAAAAATGTTGCAAATAGATTGGCAATATCAGAGTCGTTGTCACCCGATACATCATCTAAAGAAAGGGAGGGCGGAAATTGAGAGGATTTCCTTTTAGCATTAACAAAGTTGTAGAACTTCTTTGGGTCGTCCTGAAAACTCAACTTACACCTGACCAAGTAGTCCTTATAGCATTCTGAGTTGAGGACCGTAAACTTGGATCTTGCTACGGAATATTTGGCAAAATCCACGCGGGATCCAGATTTTTTAAATTTTTTGTACAGCCGAGATTTAATATTTTTCAGGTTAGATAAGCCTCTCGTGAACCATGGGGGCGCACGTGATGGAGAAGAAGAAATCCGAAGGGGCACAAATTCGTTAAACACTGTATAAATAACTTCGTAAAAAGCTTTTGTGGATTTTTCAATATCCTGAGATGAGTCTAGAAAAGACCAGTCTACCATGGATAAAGCTTCATTGAGTCGTAGAAAGTCAGCCTTTCGAAAGCAAAAGGATGCAGTATTTTGGAAAGGGGGAGAAGTGGTGCTCGGTATATCAAGGTCACAATCAATTTGTAGTGTAGGATGATGAATGTCCTCAGGGATTGACAAGGGTGAAATTCTAGATACCACCGAATTGGAAATATCGGAAACAAAAACAAGATCAAGGAGTCTGTGCAAACCATTTCTATTGGAGTTTAGCTGTCCAAGAGATTGTTCAGCCATAAGATTAAGAAACTCATGAGAGGCTGATGGGTAAAGTTCGATGGAATTGTCATATGAAGCCCAAGAGATATGTGGAATATTGAAATCCCCGACGACCACCATACGATCACGATCACCCAGCACGGAAGCAATTCGTTGTATGTGTTCGGCGTGAAGTAAATAAAGAGAAAGGTCAGAGGCAGGAGGAATATAGGAGCAAGTTAAGAAAATATTTGAATCGTGTGTTTGAACTTTAACAGCAACGAACTCAATGTTGGGCGGTAAATCGCAAGGAATCTGTTGGGACGGCCAGATTGAGTCTACTGCAATAAAAACTCCACCTCCACGACCAAAAGGACGGTCACATCTATAAATAAAGTAGCGATCCGTTAGGATCTCATGATTAGAAATGTTTTCATAGAGAGAAGTTTCGGTAAAAGCAACAGCATCTTGCATAAAACCAGCACTGTTGGTATGCAAGGCACTGAGCTTACCGCGTAAGCTATTCACGTTTTGATAGCCTACGGAAAATGACGATTTTAGTTTTTTGGGGTTTTTCGGTTTTTTGAAGTCTGGGCAGAAGTTGAAGTTGAAGAGCCATCACTGACTTTATGATTAGAGTAATCTTTGAAAATGTGCGCGATTACGTGCTCAGGCCAAAACGTCGGCTCTAACGCTCTGTCAATATATAAGTCAGGGAGCGAAATCTGAAAAGATGAAATTTTTCTCGTAGATTTAAAGTTAAATTTTCTAACTTTCACACAGCTGGAGTCAGAAATGTTAAGCCTTGTACAAATATAACGCATCACAACATCTTCCGAAGCCGTTGGCATTAGTCGAGACACAAAGATTGATTTAGGTGGTGGCACCCCAATTAAAGGGCTATCGGTGGGGACAGAACCCGTACCCACTGGCGGAACCAGAGGCACGCCATTTAATTCAATCCGCAATTGAGGAGCTTCCGTAGCACCAGTAACGGGTTGAGATGGGATGTCGTTTCTAGTGCCAAGTAGAGCAGGAGCTGCAGCGGTCGCAACGTTAGTTTCAGAAGCAAGAGGAACATTTGCCTCAGCCGGAGTGCCAGCAGGAGCAGCCAAACAATTGGCAACTGGTGCAGGACCAGAGGCCGCAGCGGCAGCCACCTGGAGGGCGGCCTCGGGTTCATCGCTTACCACAGCCAGAGAAGCGGTGGTGGCTAAAGAACCGAGAGGAGCGGCTATACGGGAGGCAGCAGCGGCGGCCATAGTTGGGGTGGTAGTGGATTGATCGGGAAGAGCACCAACAGGAGAGGCAACACAAGTCCCGGCAGGTGCAGGAGCAGATGCTGCAACGGCAGCCGTAGTTGGGGCGGCAGCAGAATGGTCAGTCACAACAACCGTAGGGAAAGCCAAAGGAGCCTCCGCATGGCCAATGCTGCCCAAGACGGACGAATTCATAGGAGCAGCAGCAGAAGTGGACGCCCCAGGTTGCGAATCTAAGACGCCCGTAGAGGTCCCAGAATATACAATCGGCAGCATAGTCAGAGTATCACCCACCGTTGGTGGGAACAGCATCGATGGGGTAAGAGCAATGGCAGCGGACGGGGGGTTATCGTACAGGAAGGCAGCAGTTCCAGTAGGAGTACCAAGAGGTTCCGGCAAATATGCTGCAGAGCGAGAAGAAGGGGAACGTTCAGTACGTTCGGTTCGCATTTTTTCCGTTTGGGAGACTCGCTAATGATTTTTAAACCGAGGAATTGAGAATCCAAAGTGGCGAATTTCTGATGCAATTTGTTAAATTCAGAGTGGATTTCCTTGAAGCCGGATCGCGTTTGCCGCATAAACGTTCGCATTTCGTCTTCAATTTCACGGCAATCCATGCAGGACCAGGTCAAACCTATCCGTTTAGAAATATAGTCGCTCACACGGCCAGTTAAACCAGCACATTTAATATGGGCACAGTTGGTACATAACCAGCAGATGACGTAGGAGTCGCCAGCGATATTGCCACCAAACTCACACTTCTTCATAGTGCATGGTAGACTCATAGTGAAGAGACTTCGCGGGCAAAAACCAATAAGAGAAACCAAATGAGAAGAGCGGCTGGATCAATTTCTCAAAGGCGTCTGTCCAAACGATGGCAAGCGGGGGATGTAGCGGCAGTTGCACTTAAGAGAGAGCGGCAGCGTAGGCGGTCCAAAAATAGCTCTTAAGCCACAAAGAAAGTTTGCTGTTTGTCGATGAGAGTTATGACGGCAACAACAATTGTTAGCGGGCAGTACGGGATCGCGCTCACGCTTAATAGCGAAATGCAAGGTGCAGAGAGCAAGCGCACAACAACAAGCATACAGTACGAGAGACTGCACAAAGCGAAATCAAAACAAAAGCAATGCTTTGGTATGTTTGCAGATTTAATCACTTTAACTTTTAATTGTTTTTAATAGATTTGAAACGAAACTTTAGACCGCTGAGTTAACACCGACTTGGCAAGAATAGTTTGAAATTAGACACTTGATTCCGTCGGCGGGTTTAAAGAATTAATGAAGCTCAAATCAGGAAAAAATTGGAGGAGCGCAGAGACACACGACCGGCTTCTTTGACAGATGATGACGTATATTTTGATTTATTTTAAATTTTAAAGGTCATGCTCTCACCCCCCTATCTGTTACTTTTTCATGTATAATAAGCGTAAAAAAAAACAAAAGATAAAAAAGTCGAGTTATAACGGGCGTGAATGGCGTTTTTGTAAATAACTCATACGCAGTGTTGCCTATTATCATATTTTTTTTCATTTATAAATAATCGGCGATGATTTTATTTTTAAACTATTCAAATTTGAAAAATATTTTATTTCTACAAATGTAGAACCCTTTTTGAATATCAAACAATGACAGCAATTTAAATGAACTAATTAGTTCGTTTGTAAAAATTTGTATTTGGTGAACGTGTCGTATGATTAATATTTTTTAGAACTTTGAGACCCTGTCGCGCCCATTTAAAATTAAAACAAAATTTTTTGATTTTCACAATTATTAATTATACAACAAAAATTAGCTTTGGGAATGCTGAGACCTCCTTTTTTCCATTTGGCCGGTTTGGGGACCGCTCTAATGTACATTTAGCAACTGTTAGAGTGCGTAATTCGCAATTCTACTTTTCATTCCACCGACTAACAAGCCTTTCTTTTCAAAACGAAAACGTGTTTAGTTTTGGTGTTGCAAGAACACGAATCAATTTCACTTTCGAAAAGTTGCAGTGGAATTCAGAGCATATCCCCAAGGTTGTTCACAAAACCAGTTCTGCATATATCTCCGCTGGCCCGACAAATCACCAAGGGGCTCAAGATTCTAGTTCATCAGCAGAATTTAGTACGAGCCAATCATCTTTATACAGCTTGCTTTTCTTAGGAAACTAGATCTATCCAAGTCTAAAAGTTTGAAGCATTGGCATCACGTTTGCGGGAAAGAAATATATTGGCATCTGATGTACAGAGATCAACACCAGCAAAATTTTCAAATTACTACAAAAAAAATGGATGTGTGTATGTATATAAATTAAATTGAGACTCAATGTTCAATGCAAGGGACTCATTTTGTTGAGTGGTTGCTTGTGTTTTGGGCAACTTGCGAAGATCCGACTACAAGGAAGTGACCAAAGACATGCTAACCAGCTACAAGAAAATGGTTAAAATTGTAGTTTTTTTTATTTCAATATTTTCTTAAGACGAAACTTATTAAAACAGTTGTGAACGACATATTAATTAATTTTTTTTCAAATCAACTTTTTCCGGATATTTTTGTTGAAAGAGTGATGACATAAACTCCTTTAGTTGAAATTTATATTCGGCCGGTGATGAATCTTGTATAATTTATATAAATGTCGTTGAAATTTTTAGCAGAGATATGTAATGCCCGCAAGCGAAGCACAATTTAGTTAGGGAATTTTTGCATTCAATTTGCACTCAATATTCAACCTGTGTCAACCACAAAAAAAAAACTTAACTAGGTACCAAATAAATTTGGCAGGTCATAGTAGCCCATTAGTAGCGTAGTTTGAATGCTCTTTCCTACGACGAACAATATAACAGTTGAAATAAGTCAATTTGCATGAACTTGAAACCTTTTATTTATTGATTAATGCTATATTCTTCAATGGACTTAAACGAAATAACGACAACAACTTTAGCCTGGAAAACCGAAGAAGAATCTCTCTTGCAAACCGATGCTACTACGGGCCAAGTAAAGAGTTCAAGAGCAGAGACCTCACGTGAAGATCGAAAATAGCCCTATATAAGCCGCTAATCATCACAGTCCTGCAATACGGCGCAGAAGCTTGGACAATATCATCAGCGGATGATGCGGCGATTGGCGTGTTTGAACGAAAACTTCTTCGAAGGGTTTATGGACCTGCCAAGCTTGGTGTGCACAACTGGTGCCAGCTCGCACGTAGCAGAAGCGACTGGAGAGCATTATTTTGAGAGGCCAATAAAGAAGAAGAAGATGTAGCGTTGTATTTTTAATTGATGTATTTTTGACGACTAGTAATAAATTAAAGTTAACATAGTAAAATATTCTTTGGGTGGAGCTTTGGACTTAACGGAGGAATCGGGATGGCAAAATATGTATTAGTTTGTAAACTTTTTAGTTTAATTTAAAATTTCCTCGGATTACTTACTGATGTTTAAGCAAGACGAATAACACTCAAGTTGAGTTTCTCCTGTATACATATATCCATCTGAGCCGCAAACTATTTCGTCATTCTCATCATAAACATTTGCGCAGATTTTCTCACAGTAACTTTCAGGATCTTGTGAATTAGCTGTAGTTGTAGAAACATTTCCAGTTTGTAAAGATGCATCCTCGTTGGGTCGCTGCAAAATCGGATAAAAATAAGGACACTTTAGTATAAAGATTTATGTACAATAATCATAGAATTCAGTGTAAAGCTTAGTATACACTTCCACCAAAGACTCGCCAAAACAAAAATACCAAAAGTGACAATTCTTTTGTTTTGGGACAATATGACCAGATATTAAGATGTATGCATGTAAAATGGTCACTTTGCCAAGACCGAAGCTTTTGGTTTAATTTTAAACTATAAGTTTTACAATCAATAAATACAAGTTATTAACATGCGTTCTTCATGGCCAAACCCTGGCTACTGGGCCTGATGAGCAGATATGACACTTTTGCAATGATTAAATTCATAATTATAACCCAGTTTAAGTATGATTGAAGTCTCACGGTGTTTTGTACCTTACTTTGAATATTGCGCTCAATCATTGATGGGAAAATTATCCAAATTTCACCCGATTACGCATATTTGTGTATCGGCAATGTCCGATACCTCTTAAAATAATTAAAATTAATTATTCAGGGAGCTATCGATAAAAATACAAAAACTACGGATCTAGTATTTTATCGGTATTTAATCGAGGCCTTTTTGTTTTGAGTGTGGACTGCCACCAAAGAGACTGCCAAAGGATTTTGGCACAAAAATTTTTGTGAGTTTTTTTTATATAGAGTTTTTTGTTTTGGCGAGTCTTTGGTGGAAGTGTATACTAAGCTTAAAGATCAAGCTAGAAGAAGCGATTTGAGAGAATGGTATAGATTACAACCTTTCCAGGAATTATTATTTTAGTGGGATTGTATTTATTTTCAAAGCCCGAAGTGAACTGCTTCCACTGGGATACCGACCCAACTTCAGCTGTAGTATTTGCACAATATGTAATACATAAAAGCACTATGCTCTCTCTCTTGGCGGAATAGAGAGCAGCTTTTATTTTATTTTTATTTATTTGGAACTAAAGGAGGCAATTGAGCTACCCAATAAAAAAAATGGCAGGGGTTTGCGAAATTTATTAAAGCTATCATAAATTATAGTCAATGTAGAAAACAGAGAAAATTGTAAAAACTATTTAATAAGGTTGGAAAAACATAATAATTATATTTTACTTTATAATATTCTTTTTTTATTATAATATATTTTTATTATAATTTTATTTTGTTAGAATAGAAGGCTTTCGCTAAACAAGCCAAGCCAAAAATAAACTAAACTTCTATTGGTATAAAGATTTATATTTTAAATTGTAAACGTTAGTCCCAATAAAGTGGGTAAGCAAGCTATACACATGTATGTGTATAGTGGTCACAGCTACTTTCCTCATTTAGTTGCTATTGTTCAATTCAACAGAAGTGGATAAAATTCTTAATTTTTTAACTGTCAGAGCAGTTATACACGTACTTTTCTCTTCAGAGGTTATATCGAGAGTTTAAGAAAATTCCACATAGGAATCAATTATAAGTATTCAAATAGGCTGGTGCCGCGTTTTCCGTTTCACTGAAAAAAGTTTTGCTACGCCAGAATCTTTTTTTATTTAAAGCTTACAATTAAGCCAAATTGTTAAAAATTTCCCAAAACTCACTATATATACGAGATACGTTCTAAATATCCAACATTTATATATATAATGTTGCTATATATTCCCCTAAAAGAATATAAAGAGAAATTACACAAAAAATTTGTTAAGAAATTTAAAAAAATATAAGACGGACGTAAGAGCAACAATCAGATTCTTGTATATAGGGGATTTTTGAGCCACTGGGGGTTGTGAGCCACGCGAATATTGGCCACAAAAAAAAATTGAAACTTTTTGTTTATGTCAAGTGAGTCCCTTCTTACAAAAACAAAATAATCTTGGTTATGTGACGTCAACTAAAAACAAGTAAGATCGTTGCAGTCGAGGAGCTCGACTTCGAAATACCCTGCACAATTAACAAACACACACATACACAAACAAACACACACGCACACATACACAAAAACGCGCCCTCACACACGCGGGCGCAAGTTGCAACCAATGCGTAATAAGCGTGAATAACTTCTGTGCTTTCAGATCTCAGTGTGCGTTTCAGAATAGATAGATTAAGGGCCTCAGATAATATATATTAATCGACGATGTTGTAACTTTAAAATTGTGGCTCTGACAGTTTTTTGCGGTTGAAGGGGGGAGGGGAGGAAATTTTGCAAATCTGAATTAAACTTGATCTGCATACGGCCTATACATGCAAAAATTTGTATCTCTATCTCTTATAGTCTCTGAGATCGACGCGTTCATACAGACAGACGGACGGACAGACGGACGGACGGACAGACGGACATGGCTAAATCGACTCGGCTGTTGATATATATACTTTACTAGCAAAACCCGCCGCGACTTCGTCCGCGTGTCAGTTGTATAAATTTGGGTTGAAATTGTGAAGCGTAATGTGTGTACAATGTACATTACAAATCATTGTTTGTTATATACAACCATAAAAGAATACTTTTTTTTCATAAGCAAGTAACTCGTCGCGCTTCGCTGTGCCTTCAACAGTATAGAACCAATGCACACCCACTTCCCATCCACATCCCACCCACTCTCCAGCCACATCTCACCCACTTCCCGCCCACATCCCACCCACATACCACCCACTTACCATCCACTTACCACCCACATTCCACCCACTTGCCACCCACGTACCACCCACCCACTTCCAAAACAACTTACCACCCACATCCTACCCACGTCCCATCCACTTGCCAACCACTTCCCAGTGGGCATCCCGGCGGTATTTCCAACATCGGAAAATAAAAACACAAATGAATTCTCATTGTGACCTTACAAACCGAGTTTCAAGTCACTCGGGTGAAAAATAGTATTTTTCATGCAGAATTTTCCGGGAATTTGAGGGGATCATGGGGCGGACTTTCCGACATTGAAAAATCATTATTTCGTATTCTACCCATACAAATCGAGTTTCAGGCCAATCAAATGAAAAATAGTTTTTTTGTATGCAGAATTTTCCGGCCATTTTCTCGATGCCGGATTTTCCGAAATCGGGAAAACACGTGTTGAATCGTTTCGCGTACTATGCTTACAAACCAAGTATCAAGTCAATCGGATGAAAAATAAAAATAAAATAATAAAAATAAAATGGGAAAAATCCCATACAAACTTTTCCGACGCTTTTCCGACTTTTCCGGGTGTAATTTTCCAAATTTTCTTTCTTAGTGCGCGCATAACTAAACGAAGGTCTATGCCAAATCTCAAACCTGTAGTATAAGCCGTTTAGGCTGTGCGTTGATAATATGTCAGTCTGTCAGTCGGGCGTACAGATTTATATATATAGATAGGGTCGGAAATGTTTCCTTCTCCCTGTTACATACATTTGCACAACTTCATGATCCCCTTTTACCCATTTTTAATGGGTACAGGGTATAAAAATAGAGATATGGGGGGTTGTGAGCCAGGGCCACTTCGCCAAAACGTCGGTTTTGACTTTCTCAGAGAATATTGCAATGATGCGCAATAAAACAGAGGAAAAACTCTCCAAAGAAGTAAAAAAAATTTTAAAAAAGCAATTAAAACAAGTGAGAAAGTCGGTCAAGCCCGACTATAACATACTCTGTACCTGGAGTAGAAGCTGAATGCAATGCTGGTGCTGCGCTCATCTCAAAGTCTCTCTCTTTTTCTCTCTCTCTCACCCTTTCTCTCTCGCTCTCTCTCTCTAAGATTGTGTGGTGTTAGTTGTGAATGGGTGGGAGAGGGTGGGAACAGGGCGAAGTACTTTTTGCTCATAACTTGAGAACCGCTGATCCGATCTTTATCATTTCTTCGGCAAATCGATATGTTTTGCTAATTACTAACTATCTCTAGAAGGTACGAAACGTCTATCTTCAAAACTGTAGGAGATATCACGTTTTTTCCGAATTGCGGGGGCGGGAGGGGGCGTGGCAAAAATTGAAAATAAACTTGATCTGCCTGCAGCTATAAGAAACATTTGTCCCATACATGTCAAACCTCTATCTCTTACCATCTCCGAGATCTGTTTGTTCATACGGACGGACGGACAGACGGACGGACAGACGGACAGACGGACGGACAGACGGACAGACGGACATGGCTATATCGACTCGGCTGTTGATGCTGATCAAGAATATATATACTTTATATAGTCGGAAATGATTCCTTCTCTCTGTTACATACTTTTGCACAAATTTAATATACTCTATGTACCTTCGGTACAGAGTATAAAAACAGCCACCAGCTTGTATATAAAAGAAAACAAGCCCGCTGCCGTCAATCTATTTTCATTAATATTTCTTAGTTTAGAATATGAGAAAAATTGTTCTTTTTATACTCTGTACCGAAGGTACATAGAGTATATTAAGTTTGTGCAAAAGTATGTAACAGGGAGAAGGAATCATTTCCGACCCTATAAAGTATATATATTCTTGATCAGCATCAACAGCCGAGTCGATATAGCCATGTCCGTCTGTCCGTCTGTCCGTCCGTCTGTCTGTCCGTCCGTCCGTATGAACAAACAGATCTCAGAGATGGTAAGAGATAGAGGTTTGACATGTATGGGACAAATGCTTCTTATACTTGCAGGCAGATCAAGTTTATTTTCAATTTTGGCCACGCCCCCTCCCGCCCCCGCAATTTTGAAAAAACGTCATATCTTCCACAGTTTTGTAGATAGATGGTTTGTACCTTCTAGAGATAGTTAGAATTGAAGAAATGGTAAAGATCGGATGAGCGGTTCTCAAGTTATAAGCAAAAAAGTGATTCAAGCTCCCCCCCGCCACCCCCCCCCCTCCCATCCTTTCACAACCAACACCGCACAATCTTAGGGAGAGAGAGCGAGAGAGAGAGAGAAAGAGAGTGAGATAGAGATTGAGATAGAGAGAGACACAGCAGCAGCACTGCGTTCAGCTCCTACTCCAGGTACAGAGTATGTTATAGTCGGGCTTGACCGACTTTCTCACTTGTTTTTTATTTAATAAAGAGTAACTGCTTAAAAACACTAATTTTAAACTTTTTAGTGGTTGGCTCACAAATGGAAAAAATTGGCTGTTTTGGAATGATTCTTACCAAATTTACGCTTAAAATATCCAACATTAATATTTAAAATGTTGTTTTGGTATTCCCCTTAAGGGATTTGTACATACGTATGTATACACCAGAGCTGTAAACGAATGATTCATTTTTGAATCAATCCTGCGAATCATTCAGCAACGAATTGACATATTTTGATTTAATTCAATTTTTCCCAATCAGAATTGAATTGATTTTGATTTAATTCATTTCCAAAAAAAGAATTGAATTGATTTTGATTTAATTCAAATGAATTAGAAAATTTGATTGTTCATTCATTTGATTAAAATCTGAATTAAATCAACTTCATTCATTTTGTCACATTTTCTAGTTTAAAATAATTAATATTATTGTTTAACTTATCCAAATTCGTTACAATTAAATAGCAATGCAAAAAATATATTTTGTAAAAAAGAGCGCAAATAAAACAGTGTGCAATTGCCTGGCAAGATGCAGCAAAGCAACTACATAGCTGAAACCATTATTGAAAAGACAAACAATCACAAAACTTAAAACTTGGTTTGTAAGCTTTGTATGCGAAATAATTCGACACGTGTTTTCCCGATTTTGGAAAATCCGCCCACGAGGAAAATTCCCGGAAAATTCTGCATGAAAACAACTATTTTTCATCCTATTGGCTGTAAATTCGGTTTGAAAGGAAAGTAGGTGATATGAATTGAAATGTAATTTTCCGAAGTTAGAAAATTTGACCCAAAGGTCGGAAAATTCCCGGAAAATTCTGCATGAAAAAATCTATTTTTCATCTGATTGGCTTGAAACTCGGTTTTAAAGGACAAAATACGAAATAAATTGAAATGTGATTTTTCAATGTCGGAAAATCCGCCCACAAGGAAAATGGTTGGAAAATTCTGCATGCAAAAAACTATTTTTCATCCGATTGTCTTGAAACTTGGTTTCAAGGATCAAAATCGGAATTAATTTTTGTTTTTATTATCCGATTGTCTTGAAATTCGGTTTGTAAGGTCAAAATCGGAACTAATTTTTGTATTTAATTTCCGTTGGAAATACCGCCGGGATGCCCACTGGGAAGTGGTTGGGAAGTAAATGGGATGTGGGTGGTAAGTTGTTTTGGAAGTGGGTGAGATGTGGGTGGGATGTGGGTGGGATGTGCGCGGTAAGTGGGAGGGATGTGGTATTGTATTTAATAAAATAATAATACTGTATGGCGTCTAGTTTGCTATCTTGTATAACGCATTTGGATAAGTTAAAAAAATAACTATTATCGTTGCACGTATAGCAACGGTCATCGTTCCAGGCATGCATTTTTTCCGCTGAGCGGTCTATTTAAAAACTTGATATCTTTGGCTTTTAAATTGCAATTTGTTAACGTAAATAGAAATAGATCGGAAAACCCTCTTGGTTTACTTGCAAAGAAGTCGGCGCAATCCTTATGCCAACCGTCCTTTATATATCTGTAGATTTTACAGATTGCATCTTTTAGACTCCAGTTCACAACTAGGAAGGGATCTTCTGTAGGAGCATTTTTGCCATTTTCGTCTACTAGATTATTTTGTGGTATATTCATACTAGCAAATAGCCCGTCACGCTTCGCTGCGCCTTTAACAGTATATAACCAACGCACACTCACTTACCACCCACTTCAGGCCCACATCCCACCCACTTTCCGCTCACTTCGCACCTACATCCCACCCACATTCCACCCACTTCCCATTTCCATCCCACCCACTTCTCAACCACATCCCACCCACTTCCCGCCCTCATCCCACCCACATCTCTCCCACCTCCCACCCACATCCCTCCCACTTCCTGCCACATTTCACCCCGGCATCCCGGCATCCCGGCGATATTTCCAACAAAATAAACTCTCATTTTGACCTTACAATCCGAGTTTCAAGCCAATCGTATGAAAAATAGTTTTTGCATGCAGAATTTTCCGGCCATTTTCCTCGTGGGCGGCTTTTCCGACATTGAAAAATCACATTTCAAATTATTTCGTATTTTGTCCTTACAAACCGAGTTTCAAGCCAATCGGATGATAAATAGTTTTTTCATGCAGAATTTTCCGGGAATTTTCCGACCGTCAAGGCAAATTTTCCAACTTCGGAAAATAACATTTTAAACTATTTCGTATTCTATACTTACAAACCGAGTTTCAAGCCAATCGTATGATACATACTTTTTTGGATTCAGAATTTTCCGGCCATTTTCCTCTTGTGCGGATTTTACAAAAACACGTGTCAAATTATTTCGCATACTATGCTTACTACTTATGTTTTGTTATGTGTAATTTTGAAAATGAATTTGGCGCTAATCGCTGGCAACAAAAGTTTCGCCCTTACAACCTTGACCACCCACTTTCCACCCAGGGGGGTGAATTTTCCGGAAGATTGGTATGCAGTTGTTGTTGAATTTTCATATAGAGCTTTGAAAATGAGTTTGAACTTGATCGGATGAAAAACAAAAAAGTTTCATACAAAAGTTTTCCGCGAATTTTCCACACTTCCCGGCAGAATTTGGCAAAATCCTTTCTTAGTACTCACTTTCAGCATAAGTTTTACTACTGTGAAAATCTTATCTTCCTATCTTTTTTTTCAACAATGGTTTCAGCTATGTAGTTGCTTTGCTGCATCTTGCCAGGCAATTGCACTGTTTTATTTGCGCCCTTTTTTACAAAATATATTTTTTGCATTGCTATTTAATTGTAACGAATTTGGATAAGTTAAACAATAATATTAATTATTTTAAACTAGAAAATGTGACAAAATGAATGAAGTTGATTTAATTCAGATTTAAATCAAATGAATGAACAATCAAATTTTCTAATTCATTTGAATTAAATCAAAATCAATTCAATTCTTTTTTTTGGAAATGAATTAAATCAAAATCAATTCAATTCTGATTGGGAAAAATTGAATTAAATCAATTTTTTTTAATTCATTGTGATTTAAAGTCAAAAAAGAATCATTCTTTTACAGCCCTGGTATACACACATAACGAAGTTTGCATTTTCGTTTCATCTTATTTAGTAAAAAGAAGAAAGGAAAAATCAAACTCCGTTGGTAAATTATATTTATGGTTATAAATTTATCGTGTTTTGTCCCATCTTGTAGCTTAATTTAACGATATCGGTATTCTATTTTAATTCTATGTGTTGTGTGTTGAATTTTATGTCGTAAATCATAACAAATTCGCTTTTTGTAATAACACTGCTCGACAGCATTTTTCCCCATTGGACCAAACCAACTTTTTCTAAAGTAAATTGGCCCGCTGATCACGAAAATCGCCATGAAAACAAAATCTATCGACGCGTTATCGAGATATTATCGATAAACCGTTTTTACGATTTTTCAAAAAGTTACCCCACTTAAACCCTCATAACTTTTTTGTTTTTCAAACGAAGTTAATGATCTAAACAAATTTAAAAAGACAAAACTTGACCAAACAGTTTGTTTTCGGACAAAAGAGAGCTGGGTCGTGTGCTTTAAACGCTATGGGCTCAAATGGAGAAAAAAATGTTTTTTTTTTGCCAAATTTGAAAATTTATCGAAATTAAAACGCTTGTAGATTCATAACTATACAAAATTGGTATGTTTTTTTAATTGGACAGCAAAAACTTTTCAATTTACTTTTAAACAAGCCCTTAAATGCAGAAATCGGACATAAAGTGGAGTTTTCAAGAATTTTTTTGTGAAAATAGGCAAAAATTCAAATACCGCTTTGACTGATTTTTCTGACTTCTAGTGAGTGGTTTTAATAAGCTCAGGCATAGAACTATTCTAATATGTATAAAATTTTATTGCAAAATTAATAAAATTTTATTTTTAACACTTTCAAAATATAGACCACCACTTTTTTGGCTGTATGCGTTCCTTGTAGACTCTCAGAAATGACCATGACAATATCACAGATCAACAAATATTAGGCCATTGAGGTTGATACTGTTCGACGGAGGCTTCCAAGCTGAGAAAAAGTCAATTTCCAAAATTATTCTAGCACGTTTTAGATATCAATGGTCAAAGTTGGTAATAAATGCCTATAAAGGCAACTTTCAAAATTATAGGTACCTATTAAAAAGCCATTTCTAACGAAATAATGCTTCTTAAAATTTAGATAAATAGGTTGATTTTTCCTCTATTAAGGGTCATAAACCAAATTCTTGATTGATGGGCTGTGGTGGCCGCCTAAACCTCAACCTCTCTGTCAAAGAAAAAAAATACGGATGCCATTGATTGTCCCAGGACATTTGAAGGAGCAGAACAATCATCTAACTGAGTGTTCCTTTTGCCTATCGAAAGTATCGCTCTATTCAACAAGAAATAAAGATCATAATTCCCACCGAATCTTCTGTTAGCAAGATGCCAATTTACAATGATATTGATTATGGAAATGTCTTTCTGAAAGTGTATTAACTAGTGTCTTATTCTCTATTCAAGTGCAATAAAAATAAAGAATAGGATGCAATATATTAAAAATTGCATTGAATGCTACATTATTCAACATTGTCTTTATTTTTATTTACAGAAATAAAGTTGGAAAAGAAATCCTGTTTGAATTTCTCTTATAGGGCACATTGTCTTCGGAGATTAGAGTCCAGCAGTAGACGGTCTCATCAGGTTTTAACCATAGTATCTTTTTTTCATGTTGGACACGTCCTGATAAAATTTTTTCACGTATACTAAAAAGTGGTGGAGTTTATTTTGAAAAAGTTTAAAATAAATAGTTATTAGTCTATTTTAAGCCATATTATTAAAATCACACACTTAAAGTTTGAAAAAAAACGCCCCTTGAATGAAAACTAAATTTTTGTCTATTTTCACCAAAAAAAATTCTTGAAAACTCCACTTTATGTCCGATTTCTGCATTTAAGGGCTTGTTTAAAAGTAAATTGAATAGTTTTTGCTGTCCAATTAAAAAAACATAACAATTTTGTATAGTTATGAATCTACAAGCGTTTTAATTTCGATAAATTTTCAAATTTGGCAAAAAAAAACATTTTTTTCTCCGTTTGAGCCCATAGCGTTAAAAGCACACGACCCAGCTCTCTTTTGTCCGAAAACAAACTGTTTGGTCAAGTTTTGTCTTTTTAAATTTGTATAGATCATTAACTTCGTTTGAAAAACAAAAAAGTTATGAGGGTTTAAGTGGGGGTAACTTTTTGAAAAATCGAAAAAACGGTTTATCGATAATATCTCGATAACGCGTCAGTAGATTTTGTTTTCATGGCGATTTTCGTGATCAGCGGTCCAATTTACTTTAGAAAAAGTTGGTTTGGTTCAATGGGGGAAAATCGACACTCATTTTGTCGAGCAGTGTAATAGCTCTTTCTGTAATAAAATTCCAGATTGAGATTGATTTTTACCAAGTGGGAATACTTCAAGGAGAAAATTATGCCCATTTAATAAACAACGAAGCGTGCAAGCAACTGCAAGCCGTGGCCAGGATGGCCAAGACAGTAACTGTTATTAGAATTAATATAACAATAAATTGTTACTAAACAAAATGTTTTTATTTTTGGCAGATTTTTAGGACTATTTTTGCTTTATCCTTCTCAACGGAGTTTAAGTGCCCACCTAACATTTGGAAGATCATTTAAACAAGAAGAGATTCCGCAGTGAGAGTGGCAAGAAGTCTGCGAAACCAACCATTGCGGCCGCCGAGACCTGCGCCAATCGTCGCTGAATGTCTTCAAGCGACGCATTAGGCTAATAACAACGGAAAATAACGTAATAAGAATTAAGTATATATTATCCTTTCTTCATTTTCATTAATAATTAATATAATATAATAAAATCAAGACTTTCCATGCTTACAACCAAGAAGATCAATGCATGGTTTTAAGACTTTCCATGCTTATAACCAACTTTATCTATACTTGAGATCGAGACTTTAAATGCATATTTTCAAGAAGATCTATTCTTGAATCCGAGACTTTTTATGCTTACAACCAAGAAGATCTATGTTTGATATGAAGCCGACTAAATTTAAACCAAGAATTTCAGTCTCAGAAATGCATGCTTCTTTTAAGTATTTTCGGCTTGGATCCAAGAATATTCCGTCTTACAGTACTTTTGACATCCAAACTGCTTGTTAGTTTGTCCGAGTGTTTGTTTTTATAGAGTTTCGAGTTTAGGATTCTCTCTTTAATATTTTTAAATTTGTATTTTAAGTGTCAATGCTATTTAGTTCTGTTAGGTCAATATCTTAGAAACATTTTAAATATAAATACTGGATATCTTGAGCACAGACTTGGTCATCATCATACCAAAACAGGAAATTTTCTTTTTTTATCTTTTTCAATATTACACTTCTCTACACTATTTTTCCCAAAGCAAGTTTTTCTAAAGTAAATTGGCCCACTGAGAAAAAAATCGCCATGACAAAAAATTATATTAGCTATTTATCAAGATATTATCTGTAATCCATTTTTTTGATTTTTTCAATAGTTTCCCATACTTAAACTCTCATAACTTCAACAGACTTAATTTGAATTGAATAAATTTAATAAATTAAAAAAAAGACAATAGCAGACTACATCTATATTTTGGTTGCTCTACCTCGTCACGTGAGATCTAGGTTTTCTTGCAGACAGACGAACGGGGCTTAGTCGACTTGTCTGTGGATGCTAATCAAGAATAAATATACTTAACATGGCCGAATATGTTTTCTTTTGACTGTTAAATACATTAGCACGACTTAAGTGTACCCTTTTTTCTCATCGAGTAACGGTTATAAAAAGGTTGCGATCCCGAATCCAATCAAGTTTGTAAGTTTTCAGAAAAAAGGAAGTTTAACCTGCCATATTTTTTAAGAATAATATTATTTCATTCAAAGTAGTCAATGTTTTATAGTTGAACTTTCTCATGCCAAGTTTGATCTGTGTCTGTTTCAAAAGGGTCTATACTGTTCAGGGAAGGGGTGCGGCCTAAAGCGCATCAAACTTTGCGCGAAGTCCTTTGGTATAAATACGCTGCACATTTGTCGGAACCGGCGGGGTCGGACGACTATAGCATATAGCTGCCATAGGAACGATCGGTCAAAAAATTCTAGTTTTAGTAAGAAAACTTCTTTTCCTTCAACGCAAACGCCCCCAAAACTCGGATTTATAAGTTATCTATGCTTTCACATAATTCCACCAAGTTTTATGAAAATCGGACAACTCTGGTATAGCAACTCTGGTAATCGGTTGACAATAGCATATAGCTGCCATAGGAACGATCAGTCGAAAAATTGGCTCTTGTGAGAAAGACTTTTTTGCTTTCAATGGTAGCATCTTTCCAGTTATAAATATTAGTGTTTTGAACACAATTTTGAAGAGCTTGACCAAAATCGGATGAATGTATCGTATACCTGCCATATAGCAAACTGGCAGGTGTATATCATGCTCCAAGGATATTTAAACTTCGGTCGAGCCGAAGTTAGCTTCCCTCTTTTTTTTTAAATTGCAATATCCCGGGAGCCAGAGCAGCTCGAGACTTGAAAAAAATGGCCAGTGATAGAGGATTAATCAAAGTTTTTGAAAATGGAAAAATTGGTGACATACACTGAAAACATTATTTGGTAGTTCGCGTTGGACGTTGAAGCCATTACCTGAAAGTATAAAGCCATGACCATCGCACAAACAAATCATTTAAAAAATAAAAAAAAACACGCTAAACTTTTTGCCAGAAAAAATTGAGAAAGACCGTTATGTCAGATAAAAATGTTTTTAAGTGAATTAAAAACATTGACGTTTTTGCAATCTCTAAGACTCACTGAAATTGAGCTCAATGTGTTATTTTCTAGATATTATTTCTTCATCTCAGACCTCACTCACATGCTGCAAGTGTCATGTAATGCAAGATGCTTATCAAGGCTGCAAACCGGTTCCGAACCGAACCCCTTAGATCCAGCAAACCGGACCCCTTATATATTTTTGACTCCTCGATACTGAACCCAAACCGAAGCATTTTCAAGCAGGAGAACTTTTAAATGACAACTGCAGCGCATAAAATGAATAACACAATGAAGAACGTAAAGTTGATGAATGTTGCTCATGTGCATTAAAAGCATATCATGATTTGGACGATGACCAAGTTGCCTAAATAGATTCCCTAGATGATTACAGTTCGTTGTGCTACTCTAAATTTAGTTACCGATTTTCTTAAGGAAGTTTAGTTTAAGGGGTTATATACAGTTAGGAGGTCGAAAAAAAGGCATTTTTCAAGAATTTCTTCTAAGCAAACTATTTGGTTTATTGATTTGAAACTTGGCAGGTATATTATGACAACCTTAAACTATATTCACATTTTTTTTATTGCCAAAAATAATCATCTTGAACGTTGATATTGCCAATTTTGCAGAGGTCCGCAAAAAAAGGCCCCTTGCGGTGAGCACGATATCTCTGGACTGGATCATCCAAAATGCGAAAACCAAATAAATTTCATTAATATAATGAATAATCTAGTGATTAATCGAAGGAATTAGCAAAAAAAATTTTTTTGACAAAATGGGGGCTACTCAAAGCAAAAGGTTCGATTTTCGAGCAAAATTCGGCTCTTTAATTGTTTAGAAAAATCTGATATTTTCATCGGATCGGGAAATCCTTCGATTAATTACTAAAAAATATAGTTAGGAAGCTTGTGTAAAAATCGCAGACCGATCGGTTCAGCCGTTTCTGAGAAATCTTGCTCACCGACTTTGAAAACACCGTTTCGAGAAAAACGCGATTAAAGTTTTGAAAGCATCTTACATGTAGTTCATTTTTTTCACTAATGTGTCTATAACTTCGAAAATATTCGTCGGATCGACTTGAAATTTTGTGTGTGTATACTCAGATATTTATATATTAAGAAAATGCAAAAAAAAAAAAAATCGATTTTTTGAAAATCCTAACTGTATATAACCCCTTAACATTAGTGGAGTTCGAACACTTTGTAAGAAACTCCCTACTCCGTCTTTATGATTTTGGAATTCGGGGTTCTTTAAAAGAGCTTTGCCTAAAAACATATAAATGGAGCGCAGCTTAAATTAAATGTAATTTGCTACGTCCAATTTATAAAAGAAGAAGAAGAATTGTTTTAAAATATTCAGCAAGTGGCCCGATAAATGTTCTATTTATTATATGCTCATTGTTCTTAGACATGAGATTACAGACTCTGTTGACTTCTGAACAAAAAATAGGTGCAAAACGGCACATTACACACATGCTGAAGCTCCAAATGAAATTCCTAATAAAAGTTTTCAAAACTTAACTTTAAATGACTCAACGGGGAAATTTTGTAAATCTGAAGCAAACTTGATCTGCGTACGGTATATACCTATGTACATGCAAAAATTTGTATTTCTATCTCTAATAGTCTCTGAGATCGACGCGTTCATACAGACAGACGGACAGACGGACGGACAGACGGACATGGCTAAATCGACTCGGCTGTTGATGCTGATCAAGAATATATATACTTTATAGGGTCGCAAATGTTTCCTTCTCCCTGTTACATACATTTGCAGAACTTCATGATCCCCTTTTGCCCATTTTCAATGGGTACAGGGTATAAAAACAAGGACTTTTAAAATATTGCCTTTACTATACTTGCTTTTCCAGCAACTCAGTTGAACAAAACTTCTCAACACTTAAGTTTCTGATCTAAGAACTAATAATAAAACTCTCAAAAGATATATTGCTTATTAACTTAAGCTAAGCAGTTCTTTAAAGTTGTAAATGTCACTTATGAATTTGATTGTTGTAACAAAAGAATATAATTTTGAAAATGAAGTATTAATAAATCGAAAATATTTTGTTGTGTTCAAGCAAACCGAGGTTCGAACTTCGAACAAAACTCTTGGGTTCAGGGGTTTTAGAAACCGGTACGCGAACCAAACCTTTTACTTCACAACGGGGACCGAAATTCTGCAAAATTTTATGGGCTTGCAGCCTATTGCGGTCACGACTTTTCCGGGTATTTATTTATATTTTAAAATTTTTATACCCTTGGAGAGGGTGTATTGAAATTGCTCAGATGTTTGTAACGCATAGAAAGAAGCATATGGGTCATTCTTTTATAAACCGAACAGCAAAATTTTTTTTTATTTTTCATTTTAATAAAAAAAAATCCGAAATTAGATCTCGACATGCCCACCAAAACGTAATTTGCGGTTTTGCACAAAATTTTTTTGTTAATTTTATAAACAATTTCAAAAATCGTCAAAAACGAAAAAATGAAAAAAAAGGGTTTTTTAAAAACGTGATATCTCAGGATTGGTTGATCGGATAGGTCTCAAGTTGATATCGATGGAAAGAATTTTACTGTTTCTACTAAAATTATAATTTTATAGATTTTTAAATAATTTAATAATATTAAGTTAATGTTGCTAAAAATTACATATAATTTTTTCTCAGTGTTAACCACCATGTTATGTCTTCTGAGGATATACAATCAAATGTTCTGAACATAACTTAAATTTTGGTGTTTTCAAAAAGATGGAGACTTTTATAGTTTAAGAGTTATGAATTTTTGAAGTTATAAACAAATTAAAAGATGCACTTGAAAAAAGCTTCGCCATGCAGTCAGTTTCAAAGCTTTTTAATTGAAACTTGGCACGTGTGCTTTATATTTATCAAGCTTTTCAAAAATGTTAACATCAGGCGGATCGGATGAGTATATCATATAGCTGCCATACAAATGCTGAATTTAGTAGTGTTATAAATTACTTTGCAAGCTCTGGTAACCCTAATTCCCAACAAAATTCAATTAATCATAACATTCGTATGGCAGCTATATGATATAGTCATCCGATCCGCGCGATGTTGACATTTTTGGAAAGCTTGATGAATATAAAGCACAATTGTCAAGTTTCAATCAAAAAGCTTTAAAACTGACTGCGTGACAAAGCTTTCCTTAAGGGCATCTTTTAATTTGTTTATAACTTCAAAAATTCATAACTTTTAAACTATAGAAGTCTCCATCTTTTTGAAAACACCAAAATTTAAGTTATGTTTAGAACATTTGATTGTATATCCTCAGAAGACATAACATGGTGGTTAACACTGAGAAAAAATTATATGTAATTTTTAGCAACATTTACTTAATATTATTAAATTATTTAAAAATCTATAAAATTATAATTTTAGTAGAAACAGTAAAATTCTTTCCATCGATATCAACTTGAGACCTATCCGATCAACCAATCCTGAGATATCACGTTTTTAAAAAACCCTTTTTTTCCATTTTTTCGTTTTTGACGATTTTTGAAATTGTTTATAAAATTAACAAAAAATTTTTGTGCAAAACCGTAAATTACGTTTCGGTGGGCATGTCGAGATCTAATTTCGGATTTTTTTTTATTAAAATGAAAAATAAAAAAATTTTTGCTGTTCGGTTTATAAAAGAATGACCCATATCCGACTACATAAAGTATATCTATTCTTGATCAGCATGACGAGCTGAGTTGATATAGCCATGTCCGTCTGTCCGTCTGTTTCTATGCTATCTCCTCTGTCATTTTTAAAGCTATCTTAACCAAACTTGCACGAAGTTTTTTGGTCAAATACGCAGCACATTTGTCGGAATCGGCCGGATCGGATGACTATATCGTATAGCCGCCATAGAAACGATCGGTCGAAAAAGTAGTCTTATTGAAAAAAACGTTGTCTTCAACGCAATCGTCCCCAAAAAGTTTTCTATGCTTTCACATAATTTCACCAAGTTTTATGAAAATCAGACAGCTATATAGTATAGCTGCCGTACAAAAGATAGTTTTGAAACGAGAGCGCAAGCTAAAGTCGGCTCTAACCGACTTCGATATACCCGTTACTCATGAAAAAACATGTTTAACAGTGTTCCTGCGTTCCTTAGGGTAACCATCCGAAAAGTATGCAACACTTTTTTAACTCGGCTATTTTTCACATTTTTGCTTGTAATTTGAGAACCGCTCATCCGATCCTTATTATTTCTTCGGCAAATTTATTCGTTATACTAACTATCTCTAGAAGGTACGAATCGTCTATCTTTAAAACTGTAGGAGATATAACGTTTTTTCGGAATTGCGGGGGCGGGAGGTGGCGTGGCCAAATCTGATCTGCCTGCAAGTATAAGAAGCATTTGTCTCATACATGTCAAACCTCTATCTCTTACCATCTCTGAGATCTAGGTGTTCATACAGACGGACGGACAGACGGTCAGACGGACATGTCTATATCGACCCGGCTGTTGATGCTGATCAAGAATATATATACTTTACTAGCAAATAGCCCGTCACGCTTCGCTGCGCCTTCAACAGTATATAACCAACGCACACCCACTTACCACTCACTTCAGGCCCACATCCCACCCACTTCCCGCACATTTTCAGCCCACTTCGCACCTACATCCCACCCACATTCCACCCACTTGCCACCAAGATACCGCACACTTTCCGTCCTCTTCCCGCCCAGTTCCCACCCACATCCCATTTCCATCCCACCCACTTCCCACCCACATCCCACCCACTTCCCGCCCACTTCCCACCTACATCCCACCCACATTACACCCACTTGCCACCCACTTGCCACCCACATCCCACCCACATCCCTCCCACATCCTACCCACATCCCTCCCACTTCCTGCCACATTTCACCCACTTTACATTCACTTACCACCCACTTCAAAAAACCACTTTCCACCCACATCCCATTCACTTCACAGTGAGCATCCCGGCGATATTTCCAGCATCGGAAAATTAAAAACAAACTAAATTCTCATTTTGTCCTTACAATTCGAGTTTCAAGCCAATCGGATGAAAAATAGTTTTTGCATGCAGAATTTTCCGGCCATTTTCCTCGTGGGCGGCTTTTCCGACATTGAAAAATCACATTTCAAATTATTACGTATTTTGTCCTTACAAACCGAGTTTCAAGCCAATCGGATGAAAAATAGTTTTTTTCATGCAGAATTTTCCGGGAATTTTTCGACCGTCAGGTAAAATTTTCCAACTTCGGAATAAAACATTTTAAGCTATTTCGTATTCTATACTTACAAACCGAGTTTCAAGCCAATCGTATGATAAATACTTTTTTGGATTCAGAATTTTCCGGCCATTTTCCTCGTGTGCGGATTTTCCAAAATCGGGAAAACTCGTGTCAAATTATTTCGCGTACTATGCTTACAACTTATGTTTTGTTATGTGTAATTTTGAAAATGAATTTGGGGCTAATCGCTGGCAACTAAAGTTTCGCCCATACAACCTTGGTGGTCCATTCAGCGGGGTGAATTTTCCGGAAGAATGTTGTCGAATTTTCATATAGATCTTTGAAAATGAGTTTGAACTTGATCGGATGAAAACAAAAAAGTTTCATACAACAGTTTTCCGCGAATTTTCCACATTTGCCGACAGAATTTTCAAATTTTTCTTAGTACTCACTTTCAGCATAAGATAAAACTACTGTGAAAATCTCATCTTCCTATCTTTTATGGTTTAGGCTGTGCGACGGTCACCAGTCAGTCAGTCAGTCAGTCAGGTTGAACTTTTTATACTCTGTACCAAAGGTACACAGAGTGTATTAAGTTTGTGCAAAAGTATGTAACAAGGAGAAGGAATCATTTCCGACTATATAAAGTATATATATTCTTGATCAGCATCAACAGCCGAGTCGATATAGCCATGTCCGTCTGTCCATCTGTCCGTCCGTCCGTGTGAACAAACAGATCTCGGAGATGGTAAGAGATAGAGGTTTGACATGTATGGGACAAATGTTTCTTATAGCTGCAGGCAGATCAAGTTTATTTTCAATTTTGGCCACGCCCCCTCCCGCCCCCGAAATTGGAAAAAAACGTTATATCTCCTACAGTTTTGAAGATAAACAATTTGTACCTTCTGGAGATAGTTAGTAATTAGCAAAATGTATCGAAATGATAAAGATCGGATGAGCGGTTCTCAAGCTATGAGCAAAAAAGTAAATCACCCTCCCTCCTGCCCCTCCCACCCTATTACAACTAACACCGCACAATCTTAAGGAGAGAGAGAGAGAGAAAGAGAGAGAGTAAGAGTGAGAGAGAGAAAAAGAGAGAGACTTAGAGATGAGCGCAGCACCAGCATTGCAATCAGCTTCTACTCCAGGTACAGAGTATGTTATAGTCGGGCTTGACCGACTTTCTTACTTGTTTATATATATAGATATGGTCAGAAATGATTCCTTCTGCCTGTTACATACATTTGCACGACTTTAGTATATCCTTTTTACTCTACGAGTAACGGGTATAAAAAGTCTTAGTAGTGAAAACTTTTTTGTTTTCAATCAATACTGATCAATATTCTATGCTACCACACAATTCTGACAAGTTTGATTTATGTCGGACGACTATAGTGCATAGCTGCCATAGAAACTATCGGTCAATGAAGTAGTTCTATTGAGAAAAACTCTTTTGTTTTCAAAATTTTGTCAAAATTGTGCTGCCATATAACAAACTGGCAGGCATATATCATACTCCAAGGGTATATAAACTTCGGTCTAGCTGAAGTTAGCTTGCCTCTATTTTTTTTTATGAAGAGTATCTTGGATTTCTTTACTTTTTTAACTTTTTAAACTTTCAGGTAAATGGCTCTTAGGTTGGGAGATATTCCAGAAGAAGTTTTAAGGTGGCCGTCCAATGCGAACTAACAAAGTCATCGCATTATAGCTTTAATTTATACCGAAAAATGTTTTCAGTGTATGTCACCTAGATACTCTGGCTCCTGAGATATTGCAATTTAAAAAAAGCTTTAAAAAGGGATTTCTTACGATATCTCAAGGACATGGCATTAAAATGACCCTACATTGGGCCTGATCAGTTTGTTTTGAAGTAATCTATCCAATTTTTAAGGAAATTTCGAAATCCCAGACTTAAGGCCGAAACCATTCCCTCATCGGTCTAGACCCTTTATTGTTTTATACGGATCTTACAATTGCCAGGAGCTTCCATTTCTGTCATATCATACCTGATTAGAGTTTTCAGTATCAGCACTATCCTCGGGGTCGTCACTGTATTCCTTGATTGGCTTGTTCATTTCTACGACAGCAACAGCACTAAGTGTTGTTGTTCGGGGTGTTGATGTCAGTGTTTCATAGTAATACTTTTGGCCCAGAGGCGAGTTCGTAAAGCTGGCCGATCCCCTAATGGCGTCTTTCTCAGTAAATTCAAAACGAAGCGGCGCTGGAGTATTTGTCTTATATCGGTTCTGGCGATCTTGGTTATATGAAGATTTAGGTGGGGACTGTGTGGTTGAGGGCTGGGATGCCAGCGGAGTGGAAACAACATGTTTAACCGCTTTGTTACCATCGGACTTTACAACGAACACATCCTGACCCGTTTGATAGCTGCCGCGAACTACGGCCGAATTCGGAGGCGCTGGATCTTGTTGATAAAAGAGGTCGGATACTTGAATTGGTTTATTGTAAGTGGATGACCCAGCACTGTCTACATTGTGATTGTGAATGTGGGCACTAGTGCGCTGAAAATGCTGAGGTGGCCGGTATTGCTGCTGCTGCTGGCTCACGCTGAGCCTGATGTTGTTGAAAATGTTTTTGTTCATTTTCTGTATCCAATTTCTTATAATTTGGCTCGTGCTTCGGCAAGAAATACTCATTTGTACTCATAAACTGCAAATAGTCCTGGGCTTCTTTGGATACTACTTGAGCGGTCGACGTCTGCTGGTAGTTTTGAGCTGGAGCTATGTTTTCCCTTGGACCAATATCAGACTCTTCGTACACTGAGTAACCGCTTTGTTCCCGCGCATTTTGAGGTTGTTTCGATGGGATAACGCTGTAAGTGTCTTGCTGGCCGTACAATTTTGGAAAATGGGAAAATTGAGAGGCTTGCACTGGAATGGCATGCTGTTGAATTTGCGAATACAGCGGAGAGTTGGCCACTCCAAACTGAAGCTGCTGATCTTTGTGAATAATGTTACCATTAAAGCGAGGTGATGCCTTAAAGTTTTGTATGTACTGCTCGGAGGGATATTTATACACAGTATTAGGATGCTGGCTGCCATCTGGCCGAAAGAACTGATTTTTGCCAACATCTAGCACTGGAGCATCTTTTGCGTGCGCAAATCGCGAAAGCTTGCTGTAGTCGTAATGATACCCAATTTGCTGCTGAGCCGGTGCTGCATTGAAAGTCTCGTCTCATTATTTGTGGCGGTCCTGCCGGTGGTATTGGAGCCCTCAGAGCAGGCGCATGCCCGTAATCCTTATGTGCTGCGGAAAACGGTAGCCGAGTATGTGGCAATTGAATGGGTCCAGGACCAGCTCGTCTATTCTGGCCGAAATGCATTTTCGGTTCACTTAAGCCTAATAGTTGCATTAGTCGTGGACTGCGAGTTTCGACTTCCATTGATTGACATTGCACTTGGTGGTATACGCATGCGAATATAAGTGTTAAACGTAAGAGAATGGCACTTTGCAACATCTTTAAGTATTCTTCGCACTGAGAAAGGTGATTGGTAAATTTCTCCGTAACCCGCGTGTCTTAGTTCCACGGCTGTCTATAGACATTTAACACTGTGCGACCATTCTGCAGATACTGCGAGATTTTTACCCAAAATAAAAGCCGAATTTCTTTTCAATTTTTCACATACACAAACACAACTTTCGGTCAAGCGTCTTTTGTTCCGAACTGGTTAGCTTTGCGGTTGATCTCTCTTTCTTTACTATTTAAACACAACCGTCCCAAAAGAAAATTCCGCTAGTTGTGATCGAACTTGTCTTTGGTTGCATGTCTCTATTCAAGACTAAATGACGATCAATTTGCGGAGATCGTTATTCAAAACAACCGTTAATCGAATAAACCACAAGAGCCGAAAATAAAAAGTTAATCAATCCAATCTAAGCATCACAAGCAGATCACTTTCTTCTCTCACTTTTTGTGGCGTCGTCGCCAGTTCGTTGGTTGTAAAGCAACTAAGTTTCCACTTGGAACACTTCTGGACCAGTGGTCGGGCTTTTTCTCGCAGCTGAAGTCCCAATTATGTCTGTCAACCGGTTTCAAGATTTCACCAGTGGGGCAGTGTGGCAGGGGTCGGTATCGACATCAATTTCAAGTAACATACCAACGCATCGTTATGTCAAACAAGTTGGCAATTTATTTATATTACTGGAATAGATTTAAGAATACCTTGCACTTAGTTTGACGTTTCCATGGAACTATATATGTTTAATACTTTTGTAGAAGAATGTGAGAAAAAGAAGACCTTTTCGGGTAACTGGCTAGGCAAAATTGAGTTTACACTTAAGCCTTATTGCCGCTAAGTACAGATTAAACGATGTCACAAATTGTATCCTTTCTTACTTGAACGCATTCTAATACTTTTAATCGTAGAGTGTAAAGGGTGTACTAAAGTCGTGATGTATGTAATAGAGAGAAGGAAACATTTCCGACTATATAAAGCGTATATATTCTCGATCAGCATTAACAGTCGAGTCGATTTAGATATGTCCGTCTGTCCGTCCGTCAGTCTGTATGTTGAAATATTGAAAACCTTACACAATTTTAAAGATATCGATATCAATTTCAACAATTATATTCGCGATATTTATAATCCCTGAAATTCTTATAACGATCGAATAATAAAAAGCAGAGTTAAAATGTTGCATACTTTTCGGATGTTCTCCCTTAGGAACACAGGAAGGATATTTACCCTTTATTCCCACCAGTAACGGGTATATTGACGAATGTATTTTTTGTTTTTTATGTTGGCTTAAGGTCAAGTTGGCAGAAAAAACGATTTTTCTTTCTTTTTTCTCCGATATATTTAGGTGGGCAAATTTTCAAAAAATTATAAACCAATATTAAACATACAATCATTTAACAAAATTCACAAAAAACAGTATACGTACAATTTTTACACGTCTGCACTGTGTGACGTGGAGCCTTCAACTAATTGTCAGTGCTCGATTAAATGTCTGTCTAAGTGAGCGCAGTTCCCAGTGTTCGCCTTAAAATTAAGTCTCCTGTCTGTTGAAACGCTTGAGATGTGCAACATTTCTAATGTAAAGCGTTTGTTGTAATGCTGCTCTTGTTGTAGTATTGTCGATGCCTCAAAATTTGGCGAGGGCCCGCTTTCTAAGCAATTTGTTGCGATCGCAGTTTTTATACTCTGTACCAAAGGTAAATAGAGTACATTAAGTTTGTGCAAAAGTATCTAACAGGGAGAAAGAACCATTTACGACCCTACAAAGTATATATATTATTGATCAGCATCAACAGCCGAGTTGATATAGCCATGTCGGTTTGTCCGTCCGTCCGTATGAACAAACAGATCTCAGAGATAGTAAGAGATAGAGGTTTGACTTGTATTGGACAAATGCTTCGTATACTTGCAGGCAGATCAAGTTTATTTTAAATTTTTGAAACACCCCCTCCCGCCTCCGCAATATGAAATAAAGTCATGTCTTCCACAGTTTTGTAGATTGATGATACCTTCTAGAGATAGGTAAAACAATATGTATCGATTTATAGAAGAAATGATAAAAATCGGATTAGCGGATCTCAAACTATGGGCCAAAACCAGGGTTCGTAAAATAACACACATTTGTTTTTTTCACGCCCTATATTAACACAAAGAAAAAATTCAGTCTGTAAAAAAATTAAATTTTCACACGTGTTACTAACAATTTTTTTCAGAAGAAAATAACAATTTTTTTTATGATATTATCACGAGAATTTTTTTCACGCGTGTTACTAACACGAGTGAAAAAAATTTTTGCTAACATCTGTGAAAAAAAACAAGTGAGAAAGTCGGTCAAGCCCGACTATGTCATACTCTGTACCAAGAGCAGGAGCTGAATGCAACGTTTCTGCTGCGCTCATCTCTAAGTTTCTCTCTCTCTCCCTCTCTCTTTCACTCACACGTTGTTGAATAAAAATGCGGTGTTTGTTGTGTGCGCGTGGGGGGGGTGGGGAGGGTGGTTTTTGTCATAACTGAGAACCGCTCATCCGTCTTATCTTCCGGCAAATCGATACTTTTGCTATTCTAACTATCTCTAAGTACGATCGTCACTAAACGTAGGAGATATAACGTTTTTCAAATTGCGGGGGCGGGAGGGGCGGGCAAAATTAAATAAACTGATCTGCCGCATGAAGCATTTCCATACATGTCAAACCTCTATCTCTACCACCCAGATCTTTCATACACCCGCGACACACCGCCACAACGCACGCACGACACTATATCGACCTTTCTATCAGAATAACTTTGGTCGATGATCCCTGACATACTTTGCACACTTTATACCATGACCTTCGACAGAGTATAAAAGGCAAGCCCGCTAGTCATACCTGTACCAAGAGCAGGAGCTGAATGCAACGTTTCTGCTGCGCTCATCTCTAAGTTTCTCTCTCTCTCCCTCTCTCTTTCACTCACACGTTGTTGAATAAAAATGCGGTTTTGGTTGTGAGCGCGTGGGAGGGGGGGTGGGGGAGGCGGGAATTTATTTTTGGTCATAACTTGAGAACCGCTCATCCGATCTTTATCATTTCTTCGGCAAAATTATACATTTTGCTAAATACTAACTATCTCTAAAAGATACGAATCATCTATCTTCAAAACTGTAGGAGATATAACGTTTTTTCCAAATTGCGGGGGCGGGAGGGGGCGTGGCCAAAATTGAAAATAAACTTGATCTGCCTGCAGCTATAAGAAGCATTTGTCCAATACATGTCAAACCTCTATCTCTTACCATCTCCGAGATCTGTTTGTTCATACGGACGGACGGACGGACGGACAGACGGACAGACAGACGGACAGACGGACAGACGGACATGGCTATATCGACTCGGCTGTTGATGCTGATCAAGAATATATATACTTTATAGGGTCGGAAATGATTCCTTCTTCCTGTTACATACTTTTGCACAAACTTAATATACTCTGTGTACCTTTGGTACAGAGTATCAAAATCCAGAAAATTTTTCACACAATATTTTTCTCGCGCGTGTGAAAAATTTTCAGAAATTTTTTTCATTGCAATTGTATTGTCTGGATATTTGCGGCCACAGCTGCATAGTTCTGCTGTGGGCAGGTCATTAAACAAATCTGCTCGATCGCACAAAGAGTGTGTGTCTTTTACCCACCCCCGTTTGTAGTCGGCCTGAGCACAGGCTAGCCGACGCGTCTCACATACACACCAATACAATTGCAATGAAAAAAATTTCTGAAAATTTTTCACACGCGCGAGAAAAATATTGTGTGAAAAATTTTCTGGATTTTTTTTCACATATGTTAGCAAAAATTTTTTTCACTCGTGTTAGTAACACGCGTGAAAAAAATTCTCGTGATAATATCATGAAAAAAATTTTTATTTTCTTCTGAAAAAAATTGTTAGTAACACGTGTGAAAATTAAAATTATTTTTCATTGATGTTAATTATCATGGCAGAAAAATATCTTTTGAGCATTTTACGAACCCTGGTCAAAACCCAACTCCCCTTCCCCTACAACCAACACCGCATTTCATTCAGCAAAGGGAGACAGAGAGAGATAAACTTAGTCGGGATTTACACGGTGAAGCAAACTTCATGAAGTTACCTCTTGAAATAATTAAAATTAATTATTCAGGGAGCTATCGATAAAAATACAAAAACTACGGATCTAGTATTTTATCGGTATTTAATCGAGGCCTTTTTGTTTTGAGTGTGGACTGCCACCAAAGAGACTGCCAAAGGATTTTGGCACAAAAATTTTTGTGAGTTTTTTTTATATGGAGTTTTTTGTTTTGGCGAGTCTTTGGTGGAAGTGTATACTAAGCTTTAGCTCAAAGCTTTTATTTACACTTTCAGTCAATTTATTTATTTTTAAAACAGTATTTAATTGTTACATTTGAATATGTGATATCAAATATGGTCTGATATAGCTAAATAAAATAGAAAAAGTGCTGACCGAATACATTAATTTTTATGAAGCACCCCTAGCAATTATCGATTGACAGTTGAAATCGACTAAAAAATAAAATGGAATTCAGACCAGCTCGGGTTGGTTACGACCCCTCGGCTATGCTTTTCACTCATTATTTTGTAGATGTTTATAAAAAAAATTATTTTAAAAAATACTTAAAATTGAAACATTTTATGTAGTGATGTTCAACGATTTTTAAAATGTTTCACGATATTAAAATGTTTTATTTATAATTTTGGGGATTTATTTTAATGCTTTTAAAAGCAATTACTTTTAATTCCGCTGACTCTGCAGCACAATTATAGTCGATTTGCGGAATTCGGAACTGCAATCAACTCGATTTTCAACAATTCCACTCGTTTTCGGAATTGGGAACACGCCCGATTATGTTTTCAATTTTCCTATTTATTTCCTTATTTGATCAAATATTATTGTCTGGTTTAAGTGAAAACTATTCATCTTGTCCAGTAAGCTCGAGCTAGGTACGTTGTAATAAAAAATCAAAATGTGTGATTAAAAATATTATGTTGGGTGCTATGGGGGTGTAAAAGTACCAACCAAATCTGGATATATGGAATAGGAAAGAGAATCGAAATCTGGTCCAAGGAGGGTGGGAACCAAACTGTCACCATGAGCAGCATCAGGAATGTTGTGTCCGAAATAATAATATTTTTTGTGTTGAATCCGATCAGTCAGGGCATCGAGGTCGATCACACCACAGAGTAAGCTGCAAGCTAGCCGGCGAAAGGTGCTCCATACGGAAGGAACAGATCAGATTATAACATAACTAGCATATAACCCGTCGCGCTTCGCTGCGCCTTCAACAGTATAGAACCAACGCACACCCACTTCCCACCCACATACCACCCTCTTCCCGTCCACTTCCCGCCCACTTTCCGGCAACTTTCCGCCCACTTTCCACCCACTTATCGCCCACATCCCACAAACTTCCCCCCTACATCCCACCCACTTCCCGTCCACATCCCTCCCACTTTCCGCCACATTCCACACACTTTCCACCCACTTCCAAAACAACTTTCCACCCACATCCCACCCACATCCCATTCATTTCCCAACCACTTCTCAGTGGGCATCCCGGCGGTATTCCCAACATCGGGAAATAAAAACAAAAATTAATTCTCATTTTGACCTTACAACCCGAAGTTCAAGCCAATCGGATAAAAAATATTTTTTTTTTCATGCAGAATTTTCCGGGAGTTTTCCGACCGTCAGGTTAAATTTTCCAACTTCGGAAAATCACATTTCAATTTATTTCACCTAAAAAAAAAATTTTTTTACATGGAGAATTTTCCGGCCATTTTCCTCGTGGGCGGATTTTCCAAAATCGGGAAAACATGTGTCCAATTATTTCGCGTATTATGCTTACAAAGCAAGTTTTAAGTCAATCGGATGAAAAAAAAACATTTTTCCCATACAAACTTTTCCCACGCTTTTCCAATTTTTCCGGGTGGAATTTTCCAAAACCCCGTCTTAGTACGCACTTTCACCACTCACAGAAACTCCTGTCCAAATTACAGCCCTCTATCTCTTACCGTTTAGGCTGTGCGATGATTGCCAATCAGTCAGTGAATCAGTGAATCTTTTTTATTTACAGAGATAATGATCTCATAAGAAATAAAAGTGAATTTAAAATTTTGGTTCGCAAATATATTTATTTATTTAATTATTATTTAATTTATTATTAACTATTTAATTAAATAATTTCCCCTACTCTCTTAAAAAATTCTAAAAGTGAAAATTGCTTTCCATTTCGTAGAGATCCAAGTTAAGTGCTTAACGGGTACAACTTTCGCTGACGCTTGCGACTGATTTGAAATTCATAAAAAAGAACAAGCGGCGAAAGACATAGTTTGATCCATTCTTATGTAAATAGCTAGAAACAGTTAATAATTATTATACATTTGTATTTATACAGACTTAAGTCTAGCAGTTAAATAAAATATAATGGCACCGCGCAGTGGAGCCACTGAGCATTTATTTACTTAGCTAATTTTAAAATAAGTAATAAAGTCAGTCGACTGTAATCCATTCTTTATGTGCTGAAGTTTACATAAGCTTTCGGAGCATAGTGGGCAAGGCGGCTGTGGTGAAACTCAAATTTTAAAGTTTTAAAAAAGCTATAGCCTTTCCACACTGGACACAGCATGGTCGGACTTGCAAAAACCTGCAGCATGCGTTCAAACCAAAAACGCAGCTACAAAAACAGTTGTCAGCTGCTCCTACCCAAAATGGTTGCAAAATATTTCTAGAAGCACTCGGAAATGATAACGTTATACGAGTTATATGGTAACATCATTGAAAACAATGCTGGAGCTTGAATTTTGCGGCTTTTGAGTAACCACCCAGTCTAAGGCTCGATTTTGCATCTTCTACATAGACCTATTTGTCACATAAACTAACAAATAACAGTGTAAATTCGATGTCTATCTGACACATAGCAGCTATCTGGGAGAACAGAAATCGGCCCTTAAACTGTGATATTTAAAAACCTAGCAAGGGTATAGAAACTTCGGCACAGACGAAGTAAGCTTGGCCTTCTCGATTTTCTGTGGCTTAATTGACTCGGCTGTTGATGCTGATCAAAAATATATACTTTTTAAGTGCGGAGATACTTTCTTCTGGCTCTTACATACATTTTCACTTACCGAATGTACTCTGTGTACCGTTGGTGTAGAAAATTATTCTGAAACATCCTGACACTGGAACGGGAAATATGGTAAGGGGGCGATATAGGTCCAGACTGGTCGCGGTGCACCGTTTCCCCAACAATAAAAAACAATATTTACTAACCACTCAGAAACCGCAGTCAGTCGGACGGCTTCTATGTGCCCCCAAACACGTGAACACTTTAATTATGTACTCTTCGAGAGTGTAATCATAGTGTTGGCCACAACAACCTAAAATTTATATTTTCAGCCTCAAAGCTTTCTATATTTCAAAGCTGCCCTCGGATTCAGCAATATCTAAATTCGTCCTTCGTGACTTACCATTGCATTGATTTTATAGAAAGTTTCCCTCGGAAAAGTAAAATGATAATTGATCAACCTTCCATGCAATGGGTCTAATGTCATTCAAATGTGCATATTAATTTCTTTCAGATTTCGGAGTGATAACAATTTTTGTATTTAGCATAATAATCATAGATGATAAGTCTAGTATTTACAAATTATATGCATGTTTCATCATTTTTAATCCAAAAGTCTTCTGTAACTTTGTTTTCAGCGTTAGCGGCGTGCCGGTCATTTGAATTGTTTTCCAGCACGATGACGATATCTGTTGTGCTGAGTACAGGGGAATCCGTAGTCTACATAAGGAAAAAAAAAATTGTATTAGAAATACATTGTTAAATTAAAAAAAAAAGGATTTTACTTTGATTTTTGGGAATGTGAAAAATGAGTAAAGGCAACTTCTCATGCATTCTGAAAAATTCCACATAAACTGGTGAAATTTTAGTAATGGCGATATTTCTCAAAATATCAATATCGATAATATCAAAAATCAAATTTCCAACATCGGTATTTAAAAAACATCAATATATCGAAACTGAAAAGCTTTTAAGGAACGTCTTCCCCATAAAACTGCAAGTGACGATTTCTAGAGAACTTTAAATCGAATCTTTTCAACAATTTCCAATAGTTTTCTCAAAACTACACTGTACATTTTTTCAAAGGTCATTAATATTTTATTTCTTTAACCCTTAAAAACGTGTACACAAAAGAGATACAAATTTAATTAGGCACATTACTTCAAATTTTTGTTTCTGACTTACAGATTATGCTTAAAAAAAAATATCAAGGGAAGAATTTAAGAGAACCCGTTGCCTAATGTGTTCTTCACTCATTCTGCTGCGTGTGCCTGTAACTCAGCGATTGTCACCTGATGCTCTTGTCACCTGAAGTAACATGCCATGACAAAAACTTCTCAAACTTTGCCTTTCGGATTCGACGTTAAACTGTAGGTCCCGTTTTCTTGTGCAAAAATTATAGAGCACACACGCCAAGAGATTGAAAGAAACTTGGCTTGGCCACTTTGGGCCATTTATTTGGTCAACAAGATTTACCAACGGTAATTTATTCAAATCGGCTAGAAAATAACAATTGGGTTTGAACTTTCCCCCATACTGCTTTATTTTTATACCCTTGCAAAGGGTATTATAATTTTGCCCAGAAGTTTGCAACGCAACGTCAGGGCGACGAGCTGAGTCGATTGAGCTTTGTCCGTCCGTCTGTCCGTCTGTCTGTTTCTACGCAAACTAGTCTCTCAGTTTTAAAGCTATTGAGCTGAAACTTTGCACAGAGTCTTCTTTTTACTGCACACTGATAATATGTCGGAACCGACCGGATCGGATGACTATATCTTATAGCTGCCATAGGAACTATCGGTCGAAAAGTGGGTCTTTGTGTTAAAAACTTTTTTGTTTTTAATGTAAACGCCCCCCGCTTCAGCAATTATTAGTTTTATACACTTTTACTCAAATTTGGAAGATTTGGTCAACATCGGATGACTATATCTTATAGCTGCCATAGGAACTATCGGTCGAAAAGTGGGTCTTTGTGGGGAAAAACTTTTTTGTTTTTAATGTAAACGCCTCCCGCTTCAGCAATTATTAGTTTTATACGCTTTTACACAGATTTGGAAGTTTTGGTCAAAATCGGATGACTATATCTTATAGCTGCCATAGGAACTATCGGTTGAAAAGTGGGTTTTATTTAGAAAAATTGTTTGATTTAATGCTGACGTTCGTAAACTCATATTTATTAAAACATTTGTAAGGGTATAAGAACTTCGGCAAAGACGAAGTTAGCTTCGCCTTCTCGTTTATTATACCCTTGGAGAGGGTATATTGAAATTGTGCGGATGTTTGTAACGCAGGGAAAGAGGCATCTCCGACCACATAAAGTATATATATTCTTGATCAGCATGACGAGCTAAGTTGAAATAGCCATGTCCGTCTGTCCGTCTGTCCGTCCGTCCGTCCGTCTGTCCGTCTGTTTCTATGCTATCTTAACCAAACTTTGCACGAAGTCTTTTGGTACAAATACGCTGCACATTTGTCGGAACCGGCCGGATCGGATGACTATAGCATATAGCTGCCATAGGAACGATCGGTTGAAAAACTAGTTTTAGTGAGAAAAACTTTTTCGTTTTTAGTGCTATCGCTCCCAACGCTCGTATTTATAAGTTTTTAATTTATGTAAAATCATTGAAAACTTATAAATACGAGCGTTGAGAGCGATAGCATTGAAAACAAAAAAGTTTTTCTTACTAAAACTAGTTTTTTGACCGATCGTTCCTATGGCAGCTATATGCTATAGTCATCCGATCCGGCCGGTTCCGACAAATGTGCAGCGTATTTGTACTAAAAGACTTCGTGCAAAGTTTGGTTACGATAGCTTTAAAACTGACGTAGGAGATAGCATAGAAACAGACGGGCAGACGGACGGACAGACGGTCGGACAAACGGACGGACGGACAGACGGACATGGCTATATCAACTCAGCTCGTCATGCTGATCAGGAATATATATTTTTTGTGGGGGGGGGCGCTCCCCCTTCCAATAAAAAAAAATATCCCCTCTCCAAGGTTATAAAAAGGACAATATAGTAATTGTTTAAGGGTACTGTATACCTTCAGAAAAATTTTTTTTTGATTTTTTTTTTATTTGCTTAAACGTTCTATTAGGATCTTATAAACATCCTGCAAAACTTTCAAGCTGATCCGAAACTCAGTTTTAAAGATATAAACAAAAACAATTATTTTTCCGACCCTTTTATATGAAAATTGTTTTTATCGATCCTCGTATTTTTAGAAATTCGTATTTTTTCCCTATTTTGGTCAAAATCTTTATAAATATTTATAAAATGTTCGATATTATGGAAAAAAATTTTTGAAAAAAAATTTTACTTTGAAATTTTTGGAGATTTTATTTTTACCATGTCTTGACGCACTTTGACCCAAATTTCTGGAGAACTGCTTAACCGATTTTGATAACATTTTTTCAGCGAAAGCTAACACCCAAATGAACCAAATCCAATTTTTACATTTATTAAAAATTATTTTTATTTCATCGAAAACCGATGTCGAATCTTTAAATGCGATTATCTCGGACCACTTTTTCCCAAATGGTTGCAAAGATTTAAAGAGTACCTGTTGACCGATTTTCAAATTCTTTCCCTTAAATTTTTCCTAATACCCACCATTCTGGTGTGAACTAGGATATTTTTGATCGGTCAACAAATAACGGAGCTAGGACCAATACAGTGGGAAAAAATAGTCGATTTTCGAAATTTTGACTTTGAAACCCCATAACTACGTCATTTATTGACCGATCCAAAATATCCTAGTTCACACCAGAATTACATTAATTCTTAACAAAACCCTGTCTTCAGTTTTAAATTCAGATCACCCGTTCTCAAAACATTTTTGCAACCATGGGCCTATGTTTTAAATTTTTGGTTAACTTTGAACAAAAATACAACAACAACCGTAGGTACAACAACAACAACAAAAATTACTAAATTTAGTTTAACCGATTACCTATCCAATGAAAAAATCCGCTTCTTAATACAACTTATAGTTTTTGAGTATTCTAATTTTTTGTAAACCTTTAAAAAATGACACCTGAAGGTATACAGTACCCTTAAGCAAAAAAAAATGTTATTTAAAGTCCAAACTACACTTTGAACCCGACTCTTTGGACTCCACACTTAAGAGAACACTTCTTCCCTCCATACCCAAATAAATGTTCTTTTTTACAAATCGGGTAGGACTTTTGGACAAAGAGCTGATTAATGGATCGGATTAATATAAATATTGTTAAAGAATACACATACTTGGGAGTAATACTAACACAAAACATGCACTTTAAAACACATCTTAACCGTAAACTGAAGGATGCTACAATGGCGGTGAACAGTACATGGAAAAGCTTTATGGGGAAAAAAGGCATTGCAAATTCGGCCAAATATCAGCTTTTCCAGGCTACTGCAGAGAGCGATAATGTTGTATGTCGCTGAAGTATGGGGGCATCAAAGTTATGATGACGTGGAAAAACTAATGCGAAACATCCTTAAGCTTCCCCAAGCTATGCACTATATCTTGAAACAGGCCTATCGCTGATGTATCTCAACACGCTGACAACTCACTTCAGGTACATAAATAAAATTATGGGACTGCCGCAGCATCGCTTGCTGAAAATAGTGGAGTTAGAAATTAGGGTTGTCGAAAATATATCAAAATATCAATATATCGATAATATTTTTTTAAAGTGATATATTTATATCGTGATATTTTTTTGACCAAATATCGAATATCGATTTTTTTATACCCTTGGAGAGGGTATATTAAAATTGTCCGGATGTTTGTAACGCATAGAAGGAAGCATCTCCGACCACATAAAGTATATATATTCTTGATCAGCATGAGGAGCTGAGTTTATATAGCCATGTCCGTCTGTCCGTCTATCCGTCCGTCCGTCCGTCTGTCCGTCTGACCGTCTGTTTCTATGCTAACTCCTCAGTCAGTTTTAAGGCTATCTTAACCAAACTTTGCACGAAGTCTTTTAGTACAAATACGCTGCACATTTGTCGGAACCGGTCGGATCAGATGACTATAGCATAAAGCTGCCATAGGAATTATCGGTTAAAAAACTAGTTTTAATGAGAAAAACTCTTTTTGTTTTTAGTGCTATCGCTCTCAACGCTCGTATTTATAAGTTTTTAATGATGTCACATAACTTCACCAAGGCTTATCGAAATCGGACAACTATATAGTATAGCTGTCATTCAAAAGTTAGGTCTGAAAAAAAGACTTAGTAAGAAAAACTTTTTTGTTTTCAATACTATCGCTCTCAACGCTCGTATTTATAAGTTTTCAATGATTTCACATAATTTCACTAAGGCTTATCGAAATCGGACAACAAAAGTTAGGTCTGAAAAAAAGACTTAGTGAGATAAACTTTTTTGTTTTCAATACTATCGCTCTCAACGCTCGTATTTATAAGTTTTCAATGATTTCACATAATTTCACTAAGGCTTATCAAATCGGATAATTATATAGTTTAGCTGCCATACAAAAATTTGGTCTGAAAAAAAGTCTTAGTTAGAAAAACTTTTTTGTGTTCAATGTTATCGCTCCCAACGCTCGTATTTATAAGTTTTCAATGATTTTACATAATTTAAACAAGATTTGTCGAAATCGGACCACTATATAGTATAGCTGCCATACAAACTGTCAGGCATATATCAAGCTCCAAGGGTATATAAACTTCGGTCGAGCCGAAGTTAGCCTGCCCCTATTTTTTTGGGATATTTTATGATATTTGTGCGTTGGTACCTCTTTGATCTGGGTAGCGAGCGCAAGCGCATTTAAGAGACAGAAAATGGATTCAAATTTGATAAAAGCAAATTAGAGCGACATAAAAAGGGCACTGCCAAGTGTAATTTGTGCGGAAAAGTATTTGAAGCAAGCGTTTGCACAACCAAATGTCCCGTGTGTTGACTTTATGCAAGCCCAAGAGTCGCAAAATAGCGGGCTGAAGTTATACTTTAGGTTGCCACAAACATCATGAGAAAGTTATCCCTTAATTTTCTGGAATTCGCATGAGACGGCCATGACGGGACTATTTAGACTAGCAGTAAGGTATCTTATTACTCCAGTGCCTTCGGAGCGACCCCTCCTCTGGTCTAGAAAATTTTTTTTTCCAAAATTTTTGTTTTGTTTTTATTTTTTGGCTTAGATATTCAAAAATATTATCCCAAATGGATTTTTAAAAATGCGTAATACTTTAGATTATTTAGTTTTTTGTTGTCGACCAATGACTTCGGTATAACAAGCAATTTTCAAATTACTTTAAACTCATTTATCTCGAAACCGAGTTTTTCGGACTGGTGCCCAAATTTTCTCAAGTTCTACCGAACCGATTTTGATGATGTAGGACTTTATGGACGCAGAATTAACATGGCTATCGTCCCTACCTCAATCTTTGAGAAAACGTTTTTACTATTTTTTTTGTACACTGGACTGCGACTGTTAAAATCAATTTTTCGTTTTTAAAAGGCCGCCATTTTTTCAAATTGCATTTTATTTTCACAATTCTGCTACGGACGATAATGGCGTTCATACTAACAAACTTCCCATCTTCCGTTTTGCTTTCTGATAATTGTAACTCCCGGAAACGTGGGTATCATCGACACGTCTTTTTTTGGAAGAGCCTACTTCGGATCCCTAGAACTTTTTGAACAGCCCTCGCATTCACAAATTTTGAATTTTTAGTTTTTAATTATGAATTGTACAATCAAATACAAAAAACAGAATTAAAAAATCTCTTCCCGATTTCTTTCCACGAATTTTTAAAAAACATGTAAAATTTGCCCAAGTATTGAAACTAAAAGTATATAATATGTATAATACATAGAAAACTCGAATCTAATGGAAAATATTGTTATGTTTGCTAATATAGACTATATCTTTTTATTTTGGGGCAGAGTATTTCATCTTTTTGGGAAAAACAGGAAAAAAATTAAAATATCAATTATATCGATGTTTTAAAAGTAATATATTTAATATCATTTGACATTTTTTCAAATCACAGAATATCATCGATACGATATTTTGAAAATATTCGGCAACCCTATTGGAAATGCTAAGGGAGAAAACGCAGTGCTTCAAAACTTGGCAGCAGCTCTTTACTACACACAATGCTTAGTGGGCGGAAATGCCGATTTTTTGGCATAAACTCCAAAATTAGAGACAGAAAGTTGAAACTTCATATATGCGCTATTTATATTATTAGTTAATTTCGAAATAATTTTTTACCGTTAATTTATTTTTTATTTTATTTTATTTATTTATTATTTTTTAATTTTATTTTTATACATTATCTACTTCTAACTCAAATGCAAAATGTTCTTTAACTTCAAACTCGTTGTCATCATCTGCTGTTCCTTTTGCTACCTCCAATGGGGGTGACTCCAAAAGCGCGATAGCCTCTTTTGGAAGTTTGCGTGACTGACACGACGAATATCGACCTTGTCTGAATCTGTCAAAATATTTCGAAATTGCGCAAATATGCGCTTAAGTTGTCAGCTCTATATAAATGTTAACACATTAACACACTCTTCTACATTAGCACTTTCAGCAATACGGAGTAATCTTGCTAGATCTGCTCCACGAAACACAATTATTGAGGCTAGGTTCTACAAGAAATATGTTCCAACAATACATTAAATACAACACGAAACAAAAGCATCTCAAATTTAACCACTCTACACTATATTTAACATACCTTAATGAATATTTTGCATATTTCAAAATGCAGTTATATATAATCTTGTAAGAATGACTAATAGTCAAACATTTACAAAATTTCCAACACATACAAGGCATAACTAGCCTTGCGCAAACAGCTGATTCAACGCGCTGCCAAAAACCAGGGATGGGCAAACAAAAATCTATCTCTAGAAGGTACGAATCATCTATTTTAAAAACTGTAGGAGATATAACGTTTTTTCCGAATTGCTGGGCCGGGAGGGGGCGTGGCAAAAATTGAAAATAAACTTGATCTGCCTGCAGCTATAAGAAACATTTGTCCCATTCATGTCAATCCTCTATCTCTTACCATCTCCGAGATCTGTTTGTTCATACGGACGGACGGACGGACAGACGAACAGACAGACAGACGGACATGGCTATATCGACTCGGCTGTTGATGCTGATCAAGAATATATATACTTTATATAGTCGGAAATGACTCGTGAGTAACCCTACTGTGAGGCGGTTCAAACTTTTTAAGAGCTCCGCGACAAAGTCATAGAAAATTGGTTTGGAGACGCAGTAGCAGCCTTACGAGTGACTCAGGCGAGTAGTGACACAGTGCTGCAGCCAAACGCGATCGAAGCGAGATCAAAACTTCACAGACAGGCAAGACACTGCAGTTTAAATACTATCGGGCCACAGGAGTCTCAGCGGCAAAAAAACATAAATACGAACAAGTAAGCAAAGCGACCTCAAAGATTAAAAGCGCCCTCTAGCGAGCGTTCACTATCGGCAACTGTTGAAAGAGCGGGTGCGCGCACTTCCAAAATTTTTTTGAAGCATACTCTTAGGCTGATACTTATTTGTTAGACACAAAAGCAACAGCGATCAGCAGGACCATTAAAGAAATTATGTTTGGAGGGCGCACACCACCGAAAGCACCGTTAATATCTTCAATAGAACCCAGTAAATCCACTATAGGAAGCACTCCGAAGGCTTCGGATATAGCCCAAAGCGCAAAAAGAAGCAGACCAACCATCACACCGCACAGTGGTTGCTGCCATAGGCCAAAAATCAAAAAATGAATGTTAAAATTTTTAAACCGTAACTGCCTTAATTAACAGATAATTGGTCAAGCTTCACAGTGGCATACTTATTTTGCTTTGATTATAGCGGTGCTTTCTTAAAATACCATCGAAAGTGTGACCTTTTTTTCATAATCTTGTACAGTGCTCGCCGCTCGCTGCCACATGCTAATTTTGTTAAATTAAATTTTTGCATAAAAGCTATATTAAGTCAAGTTGTGTAAAATGAAAATTGTTCATAAAGGTATTGACTTAACTTCTACAATTCAACTTAAAGAAAGTTCGTGTTTAATTTTGTGTAAATCGTTGTTTCAGATTAGTATATTTTTGTGTTTGTTTTTGGTTCGAGTGTCAAATGTTTAGTTAAAGTTTTAAGTGTGTCGCCCTCCTCAGCCCTCACAATCCTTTATGACATATTGTTTCTTAAAACTTTAAGATTTTAAAAATGTAAAGTGTTCTTGCTACCATCCGCTCATGCGCGTGTACTAATTTGTAACGTAATGCATGTTTTTTTCTCAATTTGGTATTTGTGTGACGGACAACGGCGTTGCCAGGGGGGCGGCGGCTCACGGAGGTAGTGATGCCCCCTACATCATAGATGAAGGGCCCTGAACGGCGCCCGGGTTAACCTTACATAACCAGCTTTATGTTTTTTCTTTTATGTCTTGTGTTTTCTTTTTTTGATTTTTTAGTTCTGCTATGGCAGCTATACCCTATAGTATCCAGATTTTTACTGAAGTTTCCCAGGTTATATACGAAAATTTCCAAAGTTTTGTTGCAATAAAATGAAAAACAAAAGTTTTTCATATAAAAACTGAATATCAGACCGATTGTTTATATGGCAGCTATATGATATAGTTGTCCGATCTGGCTGATTTTTACATATTATTTTAGGATAAATATAAAAAAAATTTGCGCCAAGTTTCAAGTCCCTACCTCAACTAGAAGAATTTTTGGCCGCTCTCCCCATACAAGCCGGACCACTGTGCACCGGAAAGGGGCGATCACAGCAAAGACATGGAGATGGTGGCAGTGGCAGACCTAAAAGCCATACTTTCAGATATGTTCGACGCCAAACTAAAAGACGTCTCAACAAAAGACGATCTGGCAGTGGTGTCGGCAAAAATTGATGCTATTCAGATGAAGAACGCGGTACTGGAAGAAAAGCTAGAAACAGTAGAAACGCGATGCTATGACTTGGAAAATGCACTGGCGAAATCGGAAACGGAAATGGTACAGAAATGTGCTGCATTGACGGCGGAGGTGGAGAGACTAGCAAGGAAAGCAAATGAGGACAACATAATTATGCATATACCCCAATCTCCGAATGGAAATCCTGTCCAGCAAGCAAAGCAAGCGTGTTTGAAGTTGCTCAAAACTGATAACGAAGGTGTCATCGTAGCAGTTCGACAGCTTGGTAACCAGGTCAACAAGAGTTCGAAGCATTGCGTGCTTGTACGTATGAGGAGAAACGAAGATGCGGCAAAGGTCCTACGAGCATGGTCTATCCTAAAAGAACAAGGCATAGCAGTACACAGAGATCATACCATGGCAGCCAGGCAGAGAAGGAGGCGAATGTTTGAACTTCGAGCGGAAATTACTAAGAAAAACCCGGAAATCGAAACCAAACTAATGGGAGAGCAGCTCAAAGTTGGAGAATCTCTATTTAATTTTAATGCCGAAAATAAAATAATGTGTAACGGGCAACCAGGAGACTTAATGTTAAAGAAGCTTTTGCAAAATGAGGCTGGGCCTGCTTGAAGCTCCAGCAACCTAAATAATCAAACCCTGTGTAGTTTTTAGTAAAAGCGCCGTCAGTCAGATTAATAATAAGATAGCTATATGTCACTCTGAAGAAATCAGTTATAATTTTAAAATACTTTCGTACAACATTGCTGGCCTAGCCAATAAACAACTGATGAATAATTTTTATACGTTTGTAAATGCGTTTAAGGTTTTCTTGCTGTACGAAACTTTTGTCGATAAAAATTTCGAGTTTTATGAGCCTTTTTTCCCCAATCACGAGCTATATTGGATACCAGCCACCAGATCAGCAAGCAGAGGGCGTGCAAGTGGAGGGGAGCTATTCGGAATCAGCAAAGACCTCAAAAACAACATAAAGTGGAAGCTCGAAAAATCACAAAACAGAATGTCCATCACTTTTAATTTTGGTAATGATATATTTAAAATATTTCCAACGTATTTAAACTGTAACAAGTGGAATGATGATTATGATGACCTATTCGATACTCTGACTGAAAGCGAAACAACCAACATGATGGTAATCGGTGACCTAAATGCTCGAATAGGAAACCATAAATTCGGAAATGGATATGTAGCCGGAGCGACCGCTATAGTACAGACACAGCGATCAACAAGGGATAAAAAAACTGATGCCAAAGGAATCAAACTGGCTGATCTATGCAATTTATTCGATTTGGAAGTACTCAACGGGCGAACTAAGGGAGATGCAGAGGGAAATTATACCTTCATTCGTGGACAATCGTGCTCTACGATCGACTACTGTGCAGCTGGGGGAAAATGGAACGAGGTAATCAGCGAATTTGAAATTAAAGAAGAAATTTTTTCTGCCCACATGCCGATAATCGTAGCTCTCACGGTAAAACCCTTAGCCCAGGTACAAGACGCTGAAAACTGCTTATTGCCAAAACTGAGGTGGAACAATCGGTTTGTGCACAGGTATCAATCAGAGCTGGACCGTTGCTTAGCTCAACAGCAACAAGGTGAAATGAGACTGACCATGGATATGCTCACAAGGAGCATAACAGAAGCCGCAAATTGTATGCAGACTGGAAAGCAAAGCCCTTTTCGACAAGCTTGGTATGATGCAGAATGCGAAAGTGCAAGAAAAATCTCAATGCAACAATTAAGAAAAATTAGAAACTCAGAAACTAGAGAAGGCCGCTTAAATTACCAAACCGCAAATTCAAAATATAAGATACTTTGCAGGAAAAAGCAACGGCGCTACTATCAGCAGCTGGAAGTGGAAATATGTAAAATAAATGATAGCAAGAGCTTCTGGGCAATAGCCAGAAAGTTGAATGGTAGCGCTGCGTCGAAAGGTATTAAAGCAAGCCCACAAGTGCTAGCAACACATTTCAAATCTCTCCTCCAAGTACCTTGTGAATCGGAAATTAGCTTCGCACTTCCATTGATAATAAATGAAGAACTTGATGCTCAAGTTACCAAATCAGAAATTCTGGAGGCATTACGTAGCGCTAAGGACAACAAAGCCCCAGGGATAGACAGAATACCAGCGGAATTTTTAAAAAACTCATCAGAAACCTTCATAGAGCAACTATTGATAGCCTACAATACCATCCTTAATGAAGGAAAATCGCCAACAAACTTTCTCTCTAATATCATCTTCCCAATTTTCAAAAAAGGAGACCCCACCGAAGCAAGTAACTATAGAGGAATTTCATTCCTGAATAGCACACAAAAAGTATTCGCTTCTATTCTGCTAAATAGATTAACGACTTGGGCCAATAGTCGTCACATTTTAAGCGAGTATCAGTCGGGTTTTCGTAAAGGATACTCAACCGTCGACAGCATTTTTGTGTTAACCGCCATTGCGAATGAGTACCTGCGGCGAAAGGAAAAAATGTATATTTTTTTCATAGACTTCAAGGCCGCGTTTGACACAATTGATCGAAGAGCTCTATTTCTAAAGCTTAGCAACTGCGGAATTTCGACAAAAATACTCAACGCAATAAAAGCTATGTACACAGATAACAAAACAGCAGTTTGGGATGGCAAGCAAAGATCGGAATTTTTTGATTCCAGTATGGGTGTCAAACAAGGCTGCCTTTTAAGCCCCTTCCTTTTTTCGATTTTTGTGGACGACATCATCACTGTTCTACCAGGAGGCGTGTCTATCGGCACAGAAGTTGTAAAAGCCCTTATGTATGCGGATGACATGGTGCTGCTGGCGGATTCCCCTAAAAAATTGCAAGACATGATAAACTGCGTACAAGACTATTGCAAACTATGGAATCTTCGGATTAACACCGAGAAATCAAAGGTCATGGTGATTAAAGACACGAGAGGACGCCCCTCGAATAGTGAAACATGGTCCATAAACGGTTGCTTAATTGAAAATGTTAAGGAATATAAGTATCTGGGAGAACTGCTAACGCCGAATATGACTTTCGAAAAGCACGTATTACAACGACTCCACGACTCCAGGGTAGCGATAAATACCACATGGAATACCTTTTTTGCAAAAAAGGATGTAAAGTGCAGTACAAAATATAAGCTCTTCGAGGCCACAGCGAGAGCAGTAATGTGCTATGCAGCCCCGGTTTGGGGACACTTACAGCTAGAAGACGTGGAAAGACTTGTACCCACTTTCCTGAAAAGGATTTTCAAATGGCCAAGGAACACGCCACACTACGCTATTTACCTTGAAACCGGCCTCGCTCCGCTTTATATAAAGACTTTAGAAATGCATTTCTGTTATATTAGAAAAGTCATGAACCTCAGCCCTCATAGACTCCCAAAAATTGTAGCACTGCATCTCTTGCATAGTAGATCGCAATTCTTTGATAAGTGGGACAGCCTAGCGCATGAAGTCGGAGTACAATTATCCTTGGATGATCCAAACTCTTGGAATGACAAGCACAAACAGATACTGGAAGGCCTGGCAGCAACAGCAAGAACTAAATTTATAGATCAGGCAAGAAAAAGTGAAACCCGAGCGTTCTACAGGAGCTTGATATATGACATGGGAGTCAAAAACTATTTCTCTGACACTCTCGGCTCACAGGCAATATCCTTGATATTTAAAGCGAGAACAGAGGTGTTACATCTCAACTATAGGCCATACATTACGGGAGTAAATACCGAGTGCAGCATGTGTAACCTACACGAAAGGGAAGACACTTTCCATTTTATAGCACTATGCCCGGTGCTTAAAGAAATCAGGCAAGCACACTGGGGAACCCAATTAATAGACATGGAGAAATTTGAGAAAATACAGAACGGTGAAAATTGGGTTGTGTTAGCAAACTACCTCAGGGAAGCACTTCAATATAGGCATCAAATCATTACTGAAGATTTTTAAAATAATGAATTTAAAAAGAAAAGAACAATTAATAATCCTAAGTCTTATATTACATTACATTAGATTTAATCAATTAATTTTGTAACTGGCTGACGGCATCTCTTGCCAATCGCTAAATATGGCACACGAAAAGAAATAAAACCTACCTACTACTACTACTACTACTACTAGTCGGAAATGATTCCTTCTCCCTGTTACATACTTTTGCCCAAACTTAATATACTCTATGTACCTTCGGTACAGAGTATAATTATAAAAAATATTAAAAAATAATTTTGGACTTTATGCCAAAAATAAGGCCATTCCGCCCAATGTGCAATGTAGAGTGTGTCGTCTTAAATACTGAAGAATGGAAGGCGGCGCAGGATGCGGTACTTTTTGCGATAGACAAGAACAATAGATTTCAGTGTGAAGCTCAAGCCAGAAGAAGCAAATCGAGAGTATGGTACAGAAAGCTCAACTACAACTTTGCACAAACAATTATTTTGGTGAACAATATAGCATGGAAACTATTGGAATTATCTTCAAAACCAGATGTGAATTGCTTCCACTGGGATACCGACCCCACTATAGCGATAATATTTGCACATTATGTAATACGCGATCTAGAGAAGACATAATTCACATCATTTCATTATGCCCTATCCTGGCGGAATATAGAGTAACATACTTTAATAAAAGTTATTTGGAACAGAAGGAGGCAATTAAGCTACTCAATGGAAAAAATTGGGAGGATTTTGCGAAGGTCATCAAAGCTATAATAAGTTACAGAAAAAATATTAAGCTAGAAGACTTTTAAATTTAAAATATAAATAGGGAAAAATTGTTAAATATAGTTAAGAAAAACCATCATAATTATATTTTGTTACAATAGAAGGCTAACGGTAAATTAACCAAGCCAAAACTGGAAAAATAAACTACTACTACTAACAAACAACCACGGGTATTCCCTCACATAAATTTCCGCGGTTTGGTAGCCGTTCACACGAAGCTCATCCGTACTCACTTCACGCCCTGAAGCCATAGCACGTAGGATTACGTTAACTCTGCAAATAAGGCCTTCATTTACGCCTGTTATTTGGGAAGACTTTTGTGGGGTTTCTAAAAAGCGTCTGGCAGTGTTGTCATTATTTGAATTCCTGGAACCAGGCATTGGAATATACACTAATAAAGCCATTTCGACCCTAAACTTGTTTTGATGCTGGGTTTTTCTTAAATTGACGATGTCTTTGTCAAAGCCGCGAATCTGCCACTTTTTGATTGAAAGGCGATGAGCAATGTGTATGATCAAAGATTTATTGATATTATAGATGACGCATGTGAGACAAAAAAAGATTGTTTGCTTAATTAACTTTCTTAATTTTTAACAATAACAATTAAGCCGGGTATCCAGCACCGCGAAAACTAAAAATTCCTGTCAAACTTCATATAAAAAAACTGTGCCAGGAATTTTTAGTTTACCTTTTCGTTGCTTGTGTATCCAGCAACATGAACGTAATCCACAGTTTCTTATCGATAGTTGGCATATCGATAGCATGGCGAGAACAGCTGACACACAGCGCAGGAATATATTCTCAACAATTATTTTGGATGCCAAGAGCAAAAATGTTCGGAAAAATGATTTTATATTTTTTTGTTATGTGCTGTCATATGGCTGAATGACCATTTGCTTGCAAAGATTGGTAGAGGGTGCCAAGGCCACACTGATGCTAAATTGATGAAAACGCCAGAGGGATGCTTTTCTGGTCAAGCGGCGGTCCAGACACGCCAAGGTAATAAACGGCGTTATCCGTATATGGAACTCTTTATCCTAGGAGTCGCACGCAAGATACTTGTCCCGTTCTCATAGCAATCGTGTTGACTCTTTGAACGAATAACGGCTAAGTTCCAGCGGTTCGCCCACCTTCCAAAGATAAGGTGATGATCCGCGATGATGGCGACCAACCAAGAAGTCATATGCATTACTTTGGGGATAACAGCATTAAAAAGTTATGCAGATATCAACATGCTAAAGTGATGTTGTGTGCCATCGGGATCCCACTGCATAATGTCATGCCATTGGTTTATCATCCCCAAGTATAAAGTATGTAGCGCATACTCCGAGCAGCATGCCGCATTCAGAAAATATTATTTATATTTTTTAAATTTATTTAAATTCAAATAGTTAACAGTGCCAAACAGCTGATTGATCAGAGTGAACTTCCACCTTTTACGTGCATGGTAACACTGTTTTAGTTATGTTCCACACACACAAGAAATAATTAGCAAATTCCTTTTTTCAGCTGGATACAGGCCTTTAATTGGTAATGACACTTTATGTTTCCAGAGAGTAGCGAGTACTTTTCTGATAAATATCAATTTCCTTCGTGGGGAATGTCATCATTTTTAAGAAATTAAAGAAGTGCAGGCCTACATAAAACAACAATTTGTATGGAAGAAATGACATCACTTTCTTCATTTCTTTTCATTTCAAGAAATTAAGCTTCAATTCATTGGTGGAAGTAAGCTATTATTTAAATTTTACGTCTTTAGAAAATTTAATAAGGTTGGTGTTCTTAGTTTTTTACAACAACTCGTACCTTTTTTCATATTTTCGTTATACTATTTAGTAAATCGTAAACTGGCAGATTTAACGTGTGCGCAGCACATTTTATTGTTGTTATGAAATGATTAGATATTCACCAAAGAATTTTCTGAGTCCAAAATATGCTCAACACCTTCGTCTTCAGAATCTGAGCAATTTTGAAAAACACTTCTTCTTCAAAAAAAATCTCATCAACAAATTTATTATTTAGTTTGCGTGCATTATCTATAGTAATTGTATAAGATACTTCGAATGACTGAAGAATTTACAAAATTGTGTTGATACTGGATTGTGGAAGGTGCATTTCCTTTATGGCTGGTGTGACGACTTTATATTGTCATCTTCCCAATATTGGGTGTTAATGCCAATAATAGACCTCTCCAGTCTGCTCACGCAATCAACTTTTATAGATAAGATTTTGAAAATATAACTAATGTTATGTACATTTGTTTGTATTTCTATATTCTATTTATGAATAAATATTAACTGCTCAAGTAAACAAATGTATGTTCATTGTACATGAATGAATATCCATATCTACGTTGCGAAAACATACACATTTGAACTTACTAGGTGCACATATCCGTACATACACGCTGAAGACTCGAAGAATTCCATGAACAATCCCACCGAGCACTTAACATATCAGACCAATCATTTTTTTAAGCCCACTGCCCTCCAGGACTTTAAGAGTCCTTTCATTCTTGGTCACAATGTCATCGCAGGCATTCATGAAACTTTTTTTTTGTCATTTGTACTTGCGCTACGTTATCAACCGGAGACGGTTTGACAAATCTTGTTATCAGATGCTCGCTGTTATTGTTAATGGTTTTCCTCTTCTTTTTTCCTCTCCTTGGAATTCACTTTCATGTTTCTGTTTTAATAATGCCGCGACAAATTCTCGGAATGCTTGCCGGTCATTTGCAGTTCCATCACGGGCTCGTTTTATTTTGAGAATCAAAGTCAATAAACTGATGTGCGCGATTTTATGACATTGAACCACAAAATTTATTTTGTATTTTATAAGAATTTCGCTTCAGGTTTTTTATTGTGAAATTGCTAGCAAATTTTGCGACGTTTAGAGTTGCAGAAAAATAGTACTGTAATGCGTCGAACTGTGCAATCTACGTTCTTATGTAAGTACATTAGTATTTTGAATAACACTAATCACATGTATATAACAAGTAACTACAAAATAATTAACACAAACTAGATACTTAGTTCTTGGAATTATAACTCGCGAAATCAAAAACTGCACAGACATGAATTAACGTTAATAAGCTTGTTAAACTTTTTAGTTTAGCTTCGGCAGGTCCCTTTCTGTTTTGCAAAAACAAAAAGCACGCAAGTCAAAACAATAAAAGGCGCTCAGCGTGATGCTTTATGGTGTTCGAGTATTTTTTATACCCTTGCAAGGCCTTGGAGAGGGTGTATTAAAATTGTCCGGATGTTTGTAACGCATAGATGGAAGCATCTCCGACCACATAAAGTATATATATTCTTGATCAGCATGACGAGCTGAGTTGATATAGCCATGTCCGTCTGTCCGTCCGTCCGTCCGTCCGTCCGTCCGTCCGTCTGTTTCTATGCTATCTCCTCCGTCAGTTTTAAGGCTATCTTAACCAAACTTTGCACGAAGTCTTTTTGTACAAATACGGTGCACATTTGTCGGAACTGGCCGGATCGGATGACTATAGCATATAGCTGCCATAGGAACGATCGGTTGAAAAACTAGTTTTAGTGAGAAATACTTTTTTGTTGTTAGTGCTATCGCTCCCAACGCTCGTATTTATAAGTTTTTATTGATTTCACATAATTTCACCAAAACTTGTCGAAATCGGACAACTATATAGTATAGCTGCCATACAAAAGTTAGGTCTGAAAAAAAGTCTAAGGGCCGTTTTCTCATGTTGCTGTTTTTGCAAATCTAGGTGGATTTGGTGCATTTCAAAATACGAAATGCACCAAATCCACCTAGATTTGCAAAAACAGCAACATGAGAAAACGGCCCTTAGTGAAAAAAACGTTTTTTATACCCTTGGAGAGGGTATATTAAAATTGTCCGGATGTTTGTAACGCATAGAAGGAAGCATCTCCGACCACATAAAGTATATATATTCTTGATCAGCATGACGAGCTGAGTTGATATAGCCATGTCCGTCTGTCCGTCCGTCCGTCCGTCCGTCCGTCCGTCTGTTTCTATGCTATCTCCTCCGTCAGTTTTAAGGCTATCTTAACCAAACTTTGCACGAAGTCTTTTGGTACAAATACGGTGCACATTTGTCGGAACTGGCCGGATCGGATGACTATAGCATATAGCTGCCATAGGAACGATCGGTTGAAAAACTAGTTTTAGTGAGAAATACTTTTTTGTTGTTAGTGCTATCGCTCCCAACGCTCGTATTTATAAGTTTTTAATGATTTTATATATAGTATAGCTGCCATACAAAAGTTAGGTCTGAAAAAAAGTCTTAGTGAGAAAAACTTTTTTGTTTTCAATGTAATCGCTCCCAACGCTCGTATTTAAAGGTTTTGAATGATTTCACATAATTTCACCAAAACTTTTTGAAATCGAACAACTATATAGTATAGCTGCCATACAAAAGTTAGGTCTGAAAAAGTCTTAGTGAGAAAAACTTTTTTGTTTTCAATGTTATCGCTCCCAACGCTCGTATTCATAAGTTATCAATGATTTTACATAATTTCAACAAGATTTGTCGAAATCAGACCACTATATAGTATAGCTGCCATACCAACTGTCAGGCATATATCAAGCTCCAAGGGTATATAAACTTCGGTCGAGCCGAAGTTAGCTGTCCTCTATTTTTTTTTTCAATGTTATCGCTCCCAACGCTCGTATTCATAAGGTATCAATGATTTTACATAATGTCAACAAGATTTGTCGAAATCGGACCACTATATAGTATAGCTGCTATACAAACTGTCAGTCACATATCAAGCTCCAAGGGTATATAAACTTCGGTCGAGCCGAAGTTAGCTTGCCTCTATATTTATATTTCTACTTATTTGTATGAATCGACCATATATCCAGCCATATTTTTTGTGACCAGGTGCATGCACTTGCTTTCGACCAAATAATGTTCTGCAATTTTGCTCAGTATGGTAACTCAATACCAAGTTCATATAAACCGAACCGAACCATTTTATTTTTCTGTTTTTGGTTCGGTTCATTACTTTTCGGTCTGTTGCCCTGCTATTAAAATTGAAAGTATCATTCCAGCCTACGTAAATTCTATTTAATATTATTTGTTGTTTTTTTATGTGGTGGGTGGTGAATATTTTAAGGGATCCCTGCTCTGAACTCAGAACAAAAAAATTGGTTGAAAGATTTATTTATCAACACTTTATTTTTATATATTTTTTTATATTTCGAATTAACGTGTATTTACTTCATATTTACGAACTTAAAAAGTTCTTGGCTTAGCAAAATTTTTGTTTAGTGAAATAGAAAACCACAAGACCTGTCTCTTTGAAATCAATGCATTCCTATGTGGCATTTTCTTAGACCCTCTTTATAATGTTAAGCTAACCTCTGAACAGAAAAGTACAGGTGTAACTGCTTTGACTGATATATTTATAATTTTATCCACTTCTGTTCAATTGCAACTAAATGGGGAAAGCAGCTCTGACCCAACTACTTTGTCTGAAAGTAGAGATGAAGTCGATTTATATATGAATTTCTATGAAAAGAAACAGGACAATACAAATACCTTAGTAGCTTCCTGAGCTTAAAACTTTTACAAAATAAATATAATGTACTTAAATGGTGATCAGAAAATTCGACCAAGTTTCCGGAATTGTATGAACTTGATAGTTATTCTTGCTGTTCCAGCTACACAAGTAAGACGTTTATTTTCCGATATGAAGTTTATTTTGACTCAGCAAAGAAATCAGATGGACGGAAATACATTGAACGCTATTATGCTTCTAAGAAATAATCATAAATTTACCTTCTTTGTCACTAGTTTTTACTTTTTATACCCTTGGAGAGGGTATATTGAAATTGTCCGGATGTTTGTAACGCACAGAAGGAAGCATCTCCGACCACATAAAGTATATATGGGCTAATCCTGCGTTGCGGACGTTACATTTGTACGCAAATTTGCTTCTTTAAATTGACACAGCTGGCGTCCACTTTGGTATATTTAAAATACTTTTGGTGCAAAATGCAGTTCTTTGGGAGTACTTTCAAGCCTAATTTAAGATAATAGGTTATCTATTTTTGAAAAAAAGTTATGCTTGTTTAAAGTTCTGTTGCGGACGTTACAAAAAATGGAAGTCGACTTTGATGGTTATGTGCATTTCCACATTTTTTAGCGAATTTTGCATAATAAACAAAAAAAAGTCTAATAACAAAAAATTTAGTTGAATATATGACCAATTCAACCCAGCTTTCAAAAGAATGATAAGTGTTCCCGTTATTAAAATATCTTAATTTTTGTGCTGTTGCGGACGTTACGTTGCGGACGTTACACTTTTTCCATTGACCCAAATAGTATCAAAAAAATTTTTTTTTTCATCCGATTGACTTGAAACTGGGTTTGTAAGCTTAGTACGCGAAATAGTTTGAAACGTGTTTTCCAGATTTTGAAAAATCCGCCCACGAGGAAAATTTCCGTAAAGTTCTGCTTGCCAAAAAATAATTTTTCATCCGATTGGCTTGAAATTCAGTTTGTAATGATACAACTCGAATTCATTTGGGTTTTCATTTTCCGATGTTGGAAATACCGATTTTTATCGATATTTATCAATTATTAATATTAATATTATTTAAACACACTTTTTGTTACTTTGAGGTTATGTTTTTCGGATTCTCGACAACCTAGAGCAATTTAGAGCCCAGATTCAGACTCAGCAGGCAATAATCCATTATAAACACCTATTTCCACCTCAAATTAACAAAAAAATTTTTGAGTATTTTCTTGCCGTTGCGGACGTTACACATTTTCACATTAACCTTTTTCAAAAATATGTGTAATAAAGGTATATTTTTTTTTTCATCAGCTTAAAGGGCATAAAATTCTCTGTTTATAAAGTAAGTTTGGATAACCGAATTATTAAAATTCATTCTGCTAAATTAAAAAAACCCAATTTTCCGTTGCGGACGTTACACACAGCAAACCGATTTTTAGTTTAAATTCTTAATATATATTAGATATCCTACAAATATAATGAGTACCTTAAATTAAAGGAAATGAAACAAACTTTATGTTTTGCTAAGCGGAAAATACTATAATGACTGTTTTTACCATTTAATAAGAATTAATAGAAGCAAGAGGAAGGTGTAGGTATGCCTCTGCCAAGAGCAGACAAACCACCGTAGAACAATATTGCTTACATATTTTGAAGCTTGAATATGTACCCTATTATTCCCTTAACAAACATTTGGATTTTGGACAACTTTAAATTTCAACCCTTGGTTTAAAAATTTTCGGATTAGCCCATATATTCTTGATCAGCATGACGAGCTGAGTTGAAATTGCCATGTCCGTCTGTCCGTCCGTCTGTTTCTATGCTATCTCCTCCGTCAGTTTTAAGGCTATCTTAACCAAACTTTGCACGAAGTCTTTTGGTACAAATACGGTGCACATTTGTCGGAGCCGACCGGATCGGATGACTATAGCATATAGCCGCCATAGGAACGATCGGTTGGAAAACTAGTTTTAGTGGGAAATTTTTTTTTGTTTTCAATGTTATCGCTCCCAACGCTCGTATTTATAAGTTTTCAATGATATTACATAAACTTCGGTCGAGCCGAAGTTAGCTTGCCTCTATTTTTATACCCTTGGAGAGGGTATATTAAAATTGTCCGGATGTTTGTAACGCATAGAAGGAAGCATCTCCGACCACATAAAGTATATATATTCTTGATCAGCATGACGAGCTGAGTTGATTTAGCCATGTCCGTCTGTCCGTCTGTTTCTATGCTATCTCCTCCGTCAGTTTTAAAGCTAGCTTAACCAAACTTTGCACGAAGTCTTTTGGTACAAATACGCTGCACATTTGTCGGAACCGGCCGGATCGGATGACTATAGCATATAGCTCCCATAGGAACGATCGGTTGAAAAACTAGTTTTAGTGAGAAAAACTTTTTTGTTTTCAATGCTATCGCTCCCAACGCTCGTATTTATGAGTTTTTAATGATTTCACATAATTTCACCAAGCCTTGTCAAAATCGGACAACTATATAGTATAGCTGTCATGCAAAAGTTAGGTCTGAAAAAAAGTCTTAGTAAGAAAAACTTTTTTGTTTTTAATGTTATCGCTCCCAACGCTCGTATTTATAAGTTTTTAATAATTTTACATAATTTCATTAAGCCTTGTCAAAATCGGACAACTTTATAGTATAGCTGCCATACAAAAGTTAGGTCTGAAAAAAGTCTTAATAAGAAAAACTTTTTTGTTTACAATGTTAGCGCTCCCAACGATCGTATTTATAAGTTTTTAATGGTTTTACATAATTTCATTAAGCCTGGTCGAAATCGGACAACTATATAGTATAGCTGCCATACAAAAGTTAGGTCTGAAAAAAGTCTTAATAAGAAAAACTTTTTTGTTTTCAATGTTATCGCTCCCAACGCTCGTATTTATAAGTTTTTAATAATTTTACATAATTTCATTAAGCCTGGTCGAAATCGGACCACTATATAGTATAGCTGCCATACAAACTGTCAGGCATATATCAAGCTCCAAGGGTATATAAACTTCGGTCGAGCCGAAGTTAGCTTGCCTCTATTTTTATACTCTGTACCGAAGGTACATAGAGTATATTAAGTTTGTGCAAAAGTATGTAACAGCGATATAGCCATGTCCGTCTGTCTGTCCGTCTGTCTGTCCGTCTGTCCGTCCGTCCGTATGAACAAACAGATCTCAGAGATGGTAAGAGATAGAGGTTTGACATGTATGGGACAAATGTTTCTTTTAACTGCAGGCAGATCAAATTTATTTTAAATTTTTGCCACGCCTCCTCCCGCCCCCGCAATTCGGAAAAAACGTTATATCTCCTACAGTTTTGAAGATAGACGTTTCGTACTTTCTTGAGATAGTTAGTAATTAGCAAAATGTATCGATTTGCCGAAGAAATGATAAAGATCGGATCAGCGGTTCTCAAGTTATGAGCAAAAAAGTACTTCTCCCTCGCCCCACCCCCTCCCACCCATTCACAACTAACACCACACAATCTTAAAGAGAGAGAGAGCGAGAGAGTGAATGAGAGAGAGAAAAAGAGAGAGAAAGACTTTGAGATAAGCGCAGCACCAGCATTGCATTCAGCTTCTACTCCAGGTACAGAGTATGTTATAGTCGGGCTTGACCGACTTTCTCACTTGTTTTTATTATAGTTTTAATTTCTTTTAGATTTACCGGTCCATACCGGTACTTACCGGTACGATACCGAAATAAAAAGGTACCGGAACCGGAACCGAATACCGAAACAGTAGCAGAACCAAAACAGAACCTTTTACCGAAACTAACGTTTCGGTACTTACCGGAACCGGAACCGAAATTCGACTCGGTTTGATTCCCTGATATTTAATAAAATAATACATAACATTAATCCAACTCCTAAAGAAGCATGCCCCGAGACGTGATGAAAACGAAGACCTTTTAGCTCGAATCGAGCAACTAAGAGAATACTTAGAGGTAACAAATCAGGATATTGGACAAAGGAATGTTAGAATATTTTCCCTTAGGAAGAAGAAGATTGAATTTTTGTGGGAAAAGGTGGTTCGGCACATGAACGTTTTTTGAGAAAAGTATGAACGAAACGAGTTATTCTCGGATTTAATAGGTGAAAGAAAGAATCTAAATTTTAATTTAATTATTTAAAATCAGCATTAAAAGGAGAAGCAAGGAGCATGGTTGCTCATTTGTTGACAGGTTCCACGGAGAACTTTGATGCTGTTTGGGAATTATTAACCAAACGATATGAAAACAACAAAACAATATTCTCTGAGCAGCTTAATCGTTTAATTGACTTGCCAAGATTAAATAACGATTCAGCTGCGGACATTAAAATGTTTATTGAATCAATCCATAAATCTATACATATAATAAAAAATAAATCAAAAATTTCGGAAGACATTGATGTCAGTATTGCTCACATAATTTTACGAAAATTTAATAAGCGAGGAAAAGAAATTCAAAATTTAGCAGATGTAATGGAATATTTGGAACAAAGGTTAAGTTCCATATGTTCCTTACAGGAGGAGGAAAGAAAACCGTCAAAAAGATTAAACAATGTCGCGTTTAAAGAAAATTGTCCGATTTGTAAGTTAGCCGGGCATAATACTCTTCAATGTTTTAAATTTAAGGGATGACTCCGGGAGAACGAAGTGAGTTAGCAAGGGAGAACCAGTTATGTCTAAGGTGTCTAAAGGGCGCTGCGAAATAAGGCCCCAATGAAATAAGGCCCCAAAAAAAAAATGAAATAAGGCCCCAAAAATTTATATGGAAAACAAAAACAACGATTTTTTCTCAAATTTGGGGTGTTATTTCATTTTTTGGGGCTTTATTTCCTAAATAAAATTTCAAAATGAAATAAGTCCCCAAAAGAAGAAATGAAATAAGGCCCCAAAAATTAGGTTTGCGGTCTTATTTCATTTCGGAAATAAGACCCCAATTTTTCATATGAATTTTTTGGGGTCTTATTTCATTTCTCATATTTTTGCTGATATATGGAAAAAAATTCCAATAACGGTTAATTTTCTTATCTGCCTGCGTTTTCTGACTTAGTATTTGATGCATTTTTGTACAGATGTGCAAAAGTACCGTTTTACAATTAGTTCAGTGATAAGCTTTTGAGTTTGTTGATCAGTTTAGTGATTTGCATTGTGTAAAGCAGACGTTCAAGTGCGAGATAAAATTATGAAGTGCGAAAAAATTGTTGGATTACGGCGAACTGGAAATTTGTTCTACGTCAAAGAACAGATAATGCTGTATTTTGACGAGGTAATTATATTGTCTATTTAAAAAAATCTTAGCGCCGCAGACGAAATTTTTTTTATATGAAAACTTTTTATATGATATCAAAAAAATTGTGTCAATCTAAGCGCCGCAGGCGAAAATTTTTTACAAAAAAATCGCGCGATTTTTGTGTAAAAAATTTTCATTATTATTTAATGTTATAGGTAGTTTGTTTCACTAAAAATCCAAGTAAGAAAATATTTTAAAATTTTATATTAGGTATTTCCAATAGTTTTTATTTTATTGAATAAATTGAATAAAGCAATAAAATGAACAAAAAAATAGAATTTAAAAATTGGGGTTTTATTTCATTTTTCAAAATGGGGGATTATTTCATTATGAAATAACACCCCAAATTTGGGGCCTTATTTCATTTTTTTTTTGGGGCCTTATTTCATTTCAGTGGGGCCTTATTTCATAATTAAAATTGGGGTATTATTTCATTATGAAATAACTCCCCAAATTTGAGGCCTTATTTCATTTTATCGTTTGGGGACTTATTTCATTGGGGACTTATTGCCTGCAGCCGTCTAAAGCACTCTAGTGGCAAAAGGTGCAGAAAACCTCATCACACTTTAGTGCATTTTGAGAAAAAAGACAGAGTTAATACCACTACGTGTATGACTAAGGGGCGGACACTGTTAGCTTCAGCACTGATTAAGGTAAAGTCGATTAACGGTAATTTTGAGAATTTAAGAGCACTGATTGATAACGGTTCACAAAGTACAATCATATCAGAGGAAGCAGTACAGACTCTTAAACTTCCAAGAATAAAAGAGCAAACTGAGATAAGCGGGGTATCTACGACAGGTTCAAGTACTTCAAAGTATAAAGTTGACCTATGCATAAAAACTCTATGCAGTAGGAATCCTCGCGAGGTTACGGCAATTGTTTTACAAAAAGTTGTTAAAAGCTTTGCCTGGTAAATCAATGAATGTTGATAAAAGGAAATGGAGTAGTTATGTACTAGCTGACCCTGATTTCGATAAACCAGGTAGGGTGGACATAATAATAGGAGCTGATTTTTATACAATAATTTTGAAAAATGGCTTCACAAAAATTGATGGATTGCTTGGACAATACACAGAATTTGGCTGGTTTGTTTCTGGTTGCACAAAATCTAAGGGAAATGAGTTAATAGTTGCAACTACTAGTGAAATAAATGAGCCTGACTCCTAGTCTTAGAGTTCGAGGTCCTCCCCAAGTGCCCTTCTTTTGTGTGGTCACTGGGGTTTCTTGATCCGCTTCCTCCGACTTAATTCCCAATAGTGCACATGTTTTAGTAATGGGCCTTGTGATTGTCCCTGCCTGTGTCTTTACTTTCACTACTCTAACTTTATCGTCCCTGCCTTTGCGTACTTCTTGAATTTTCCCCAAAGGCCAGATCGTAGGATGACATGTTTCATCTTTTAAATTACCGGGGGTTAAAACTTCATTGTCATCTATGTCATCCCCGGATTTATATAGAGGTCTAAATTTGAGTACTTCTTTCTTGCTCTACCATATGTCCTAATTCTTTATCTTTTTTCATGACCGTCTCCCCAGTCCCACAAACACCTCCAACGTGAGGTCCTGCCGGGGGAAAAAACTGCCTTTGAGAACCCCATTTTTGTAATGATGGAGAACTCTCACCATTGCTTTGTACCACATCTACCAATTTTTTATTGTTCTGCAATTTCTTCTCTAAGCGAAAGAAATGCACTGTATTATTTCCATTTAAGCCTTTTTTTGTTGATTCTGTAAATTTATTTTCGCATATTTCAGCTTCTACGTCTTCTTTAAACTTGGGTATTAAAATTTTTGGCAGATCTGGAACATCATCGATTGTATCCTTTGCCATAACTATTTTTTCACTGTTTTCAAGTGGCATATCTACTGGCTCTAACGTTGAAATGACGTTTTGTACGTCAAATTCCAACTCAGCGACTTTTTCATCAAAAGTCAAATTTCTTTCATATATTTCTTTAAAAATGTTCATGTACTGAACAACTTTTTTCCAAAAAAATTCTACCTTTCTCTTCCTAAGGGGAAATATTCTAACATTCCCCTGTCTAATATCCTGATTTAACACCTCCAAGTATTTTCGTAATTGGACGATACTTTTATTAAGCTTCTCTTCAATTAATTCGTTCGTAATTTTCTCACCTTCTATATTTCTAACTCTCCCTACCAGCTCGGCTTGCTTCTTAAGCTAACACACATTGTAACATTTTGTTTACGTTTATATACACTCAAGCCCCAAGCGCATACAATGTAATTTGATCACAAAAGTATGCGTCAGCATATTTCGCATAAGCCAGCGGCGCAGCTGACATGAGCCAACTCTATGTGCACATAACACTCTCTCTCTCACAGCGCAGTTCTCAGCGTTGTGTAAATAACCAATACATAATGTAGACGCTCTGCTGTCTGCCTTTCTGGCAGCATAGCTTCTTGATTTAGCATAAGCAAATCAGTCTCAAACAGATACTCATACAAGACCAGTCTTAACAAGTAAGACCGTTGCAGTCGAGAAGCTCGACTTCGAAATACCCTGCACAATTGACAAACACACACACATACACAAACAAACACACACGCACACATTCACATAAACGCATAAAAAACGCGCCCTCACACACACACACGCGGGCGCAAGCTGCAAACAATGTGTAATAAGCAAAGCGTGGGGGGAGGGGGGGGGGTGTGCAAAAATTGTTTCGTGAATAACTTCTGTGTTTTTGCTCAGATCTCATTGTGTTTGAGAACACACAACACAAAAATAATAAAGTATCCTTATCATTTTACAATACAAACAAAAATACATAAAACGAGAAAGGCAAGGCTAACTTCGTCCGTGCCGAAGTTTTTATACACTTGAAAAAGCTTGTCTCAACGGTTAGCGACTTTCACCAAACTTCGCAGAACAGCTTAAAAACATTTAATATTACCCATGACCGTGATTGAGAGCGGTAATATTGAGAAAAAAACAGTATTTCTCTTTAAAACCCATTTTTCGACCGATCATTTGTATGGCAGCTACCAGAAGTAGTCATCCGATCCTGTGCGAAGTTTTAGCTCGCTAGCTTCAAAACTGAGGGACTAGTTCGCGTAGAAACAGACAGACGGACGGACGGACAGACGGACGGACAGACGGACGGACGGACAAAGCTTAATCGACTCAGCTCGTCATGCTGATCAAGAATATATATACTTTACTAGCAAAACCCGCCGCGACTTCGTCCGCGTGTCAATTGTATGAATTTGGGTTGAAATTGTGAAGCGTTATGTGTGTACATTACAAATCATTGTTTGTTATAGACAACCATGAAAGAATACTTTTGTTTCATTAGTAAATAACTTGTCGCGCACCCACTTCCCTTCCACATCCCACCCACTCTCCACCCATATACGCCCCACTTCCCATCCACTTACCACCCACATTCTACCCACGTACCACCCAATTCCTGCCCACATCCCGCCCACTTCCAAAACAACTTACCACCCCCGTCCAACTCACATCGCATCCACTTCCCAACCACTTCCCAGTGGGCATCCCGGCGGTATTTCCAACATCGGAAAATTTTTCGTGCAGAATTTTCCGGGAATTTCACGCATGGGGCGGATTTTCCGACATTGAAAAATCACATTTAAAATTATTTCGTATTCTACCTATACAAACCGCGTTTCAAGTCAATCGGATGAAAAATAGTTTTTTTGCATGCAGAATTTTCCGGTCATTTTCCCCGATGCCGGATTTTCCGAAATCGGGAAAACACGTGTCGAATCATTTCGCGTTTTATGCTTACAAACCAAGTTTCAAGTCAATCGGATGAAAAATAAAATTTTTCCCATACAAACTTTCCCTACGCTTTTCCGACTTTTCCGGGTGTAATTTTCCAAATTTTCTTTCTTAGTGCGCGCCTGCATAACTAAACGAAGCTCTATGCCAAATCTCAAACCTGTAGTATAAGCCGTTTAGGCTGTGCGTTGATAATATGTCAGTCTGTCAGTCGGGCGTACAGATTTATATACATAGATGTGGTCGGAGATGATTCCTTCCATGCGTTGCAAACTTCTGGGCAAAATTATAATACACTTTTCAAGTGTATAAAAATTATTTATGACTCATGTATCCTGAATAAATACGCACGATCACATTACAAGAAGGTCTGCCTGACCTAAGCATATGTACATGTTGAAAATGCACGTCCTTAAGAGGAAGACCCCTGCGTTGGCAATAAACATTGTAATTTATGACATATGCTGCATAAAGATTAGAAAACTAAGATTCTCATGTTAGCTATTTAAGCTAAGATTTTAAGAAATTGTTATGTATGTAGCTGGCCGTCGATCTCTCCGTCTGACCACCCACTCTCTGCAGTTAGTCGGTTTGCAGAAGTCAACACGCATGCATCGCTACGCACAGCGATCACTGCCAAACTTCACAACTATTACACACACACGTCCGTATACAGTATGTCAAAAAGTATGGAAAAAAAATTAAATTTTTCCCTGTTTTTGCAAAAAAGAGGCTTTCTATGCATGGTATTTCTTATTTTATTGAGATTCTTTATTGTTCCCAGAGCTTGTTTGCAAAAGGAATAAACCAAATCCATTTAGTTTTAACATTTTAAAAAATAAAAACAAAAAACATTAAGTTTTCACAGTGTCAAGAAAGTGTTTTGACAAGCACTGTAAATAGCGTTGCCGTTCGCTTTTGACCAGATCCCGTTAGAATTGAGTTTGCATGTTTTGCATTGCGTTTTGCGTGTGTTTTCGTTTACTGTTTTCTGACGAAATTCCTAGACCGTTAGTTGATCGAAGTCTTGTGCGTGTTTAGTTTTGTCAAAAACACAATGCCGGGAAAAAGAACATCGTTTGTTGTCGCCCAGGCAAATCAGTTCCAGAGCTATCCGAGAGTTTTTCTGTGTCTAGACAGACCATCTACAAGATCTTAAATCGAGCAAAAAAGGAAAATAGACTGGAGGCAAAGTAAACAAAAGGCCGTCCCCGGAAAATATCAGACAGAACTGAGCGATATTTGTTAAGAAAAGTGGATGAAAATCCGAAAATTTCAATCAGGAGCATTGCCGCTGACCTGAAGGAAAACAATGGTGTGAATGTTTCCCATGAAACAGTGCGTCAGCTGCTCATTCGAAATGCCTACACATCACGAGTAGCACGTAGGAAACCTTTGCTTTCTTTAATTAATATAGAAAAGCGGCTTTGCTTTGGCAGAATGTATAAGGAGAAGCCACCTGAGTTTTGGAACGACGTAATATTTTGTGATGAAACCAAAATGATGCTGTACTACAATGATGGCCCATCCAGAGTCTGGCGGAAGCCTTTAAGAGCTTTGCAAAACAAAAACATTATTCCGACTGTAAAGTTTGGTAAACTTTCCATCATGATGTGGGGCTGCATATCCAGCAAGGGTGTTGGGGAAAGAGCATTCATTGAAAATAACATGGATGCTAAACAATATTTGAACATTGTGGAGTCACATCTCGGAAGGAGTGCAACCAAGTTTGCATTTTATGATGGCAACAAACCAACATTCAAGTTCTATCAAGACAGTGACCCCAAACATAAAGCACATACGGTGAGGATGTGGCTACTTTTTAACTGTGGAAAAGTGTTGGATACTCCACCCCAGAGTCCAGACATGAATCTTATTGAGAATGTGTGGTCCTATTTGAGGAAAAAAGTATCAAAAAGGAGTCCAAAGTCTCGAGCTGAACTAAAAACTGTCATATTAGAAGAATGGGAGAAGATTCCTGATACATTGACATGACATGAAAAACCTTATTAATTCAATGAATCGGCGATTAAATGCTGTATTTGCTGCCAATGGAGGCCACACAAAATACTAAAAACATTTTACCATGCATAGAAAGCATCTTTTTTGCAGAAACAGGGAAAAATGTGATCTTTTTCCTGTGTCAAAACACTTTCTTGACATACTGTAAATACACTCTATCTACATTACCCACTGTATATCATTTTATCAATAAATAGTATTAAATTAGCTCGCGCATATTTAAAACTGGCGACGAGGATGGGATCTACAAATAAAACAATTAATTAAAGTGCGTGAGGTAATTGTGATTTCCATATATGCCATTTCGCCAACTACGAGAAGAAGTTGCGAAAACTCTTTGGTGCCAAACCAAGGAGAAGTGGAAAAGAACGTGTGTATCCAACGAAGAACAACAATAACGCAGCAGAACATTCCGTTTATTCGCCTGTAATTAAGGAATAGCTGTACAATACAATTGCTGTTGTTCTGTTCTGTGCTGCGGGCACATGAAAAACGAAAACGACTGCGATCAATCATTGAACACTTGCGCCGACTCAGTTATAAAAAGGGAATTCGAAAACACCGAACAAGCTTCACGTGGAAGTGCCGCTATTTCTGCAACTGAGAATACACTGAACTTAAAAAGTATTCCTCCTTCAAGTAACCTTCATACTCATCGAGCTACCATGTCCGGAGTAGGTAGTCTGGAACCTTTTGAGCTGTATAACGCCAGCAAGTGGACTTCATATAAGGAGCGATTCTAATTATTTCTGCTGGCCAATGATGTCAAGGAGGAGGCGCGTAAGAAGGCGGCATTTCTTACCTTGGCATGCGCTCCGATTTATGACCTTCTGACATCATTGGCATCTTAACCGCCCACTTATCTCTACGTCCATCGGAAATCGCTGCTTTCTACCAATTCCATCAACGTGACCAACACTCGGACGAGTCCGTTGGCAACTATATGGCCGCATTACGTACACTTGCAGTGGACTGCAACTTTGGAGCAGCGCTCGACCGCATGTTGCGCGACCGCTTTGTGTGCGGTATAAGGGACGAAGGTCTACAAAGAAGTCTGCTGGCGGAGACCGATCTAACAGTACAGCGCATTTTGGAGCGCGCATCCCAGCGACTCTCATCACGCTGATCCACATCTACATCGCTGCGGTGGTTCACATCTACGGAAGCAGTGTTTTCATCGCGATACTATTTGCCACTCCTGCGGCCGGAAGAGCCACCTACAGCGTGTCTGCCGAAGCACGCACCGGTCAACGTCGAAATCATCCGGATCGTCATCACCTACTCCCAGCTCACATTCCGCACGCCAGGGTGCTTCTCGACACAAGCCATATCGTGGAAATTCCAATGTGCATCAAATACTACCACTGGTCAGTCAAAAGAAGTCCGCATCTTTAATCATCAACGGGCGTACATGCCTATTCGAGGTCGATTCTGGATCACCAGTAACCATCATGAAGGAAGCCACTTTTCGCTACATCCAATCCACATCGTCCCTGCACCGGGAGATAAGAAACAAAGCGACTGTGACATAGCCGCTACATCGTCTTCTGGACAAAAACTCTACCTGACAATGGAACCGCCAGCACCAAGAGGCATTTACGGCGCTGAAGCGCTTAGTCGCATCAGACAACTTGTTAATTCACTACGACGGGAGCCTGCCTTTAGTATTAACATGCGATGCCTCACCTTACGGACTCGGAGCAGTCCTAAGTCATAAATTACCAAATGGAACTGAGAAACCTATAGCCTTTTATTCAAGGACACTGTCTAAGGCAGAGGGAAATTACGCACAAATAGACAGGGAGGCAGTCGCCCTTGTCGCTGGGGTCAAAAAATTCCATAACTACGTTTACGGCCGCCAATTCACATTGGTTACAGATCATCGCCCACTTCTTGGAATCTTCACTACTACGAAATCAGTACCAAATGTGTGAGCGGTGTTTTTGAATGCCTACGACTTCAACCTTTAACATCGTTCCGGAACAAAAATGGGTAACGCAGATTTCCTAAGCCGATGTCCAATTGCAGTTCAACGGGAGCCATCGTCAACAGATGACGTCCTTATGATTAAAGGGGCAACTACACCCTTGGTAAGCGCACAACTGCTCGCACTACAAACCGCAAAAGACTCTCACCTCTCCAAAGTTCTCAACTGGGTGTTAAGGGGGTGGCCCAGCAACAAATTCGAACGCTCAGACAAACTGTACCCATTCTATGTTCGCAGACATGAACTATCTGCCAACCGAGGACTACTAGTCTGGGGCAACCGAGTCGTCGTTCCTACTACTTCTAGACAAGCAATACTACGCGTGCTACATGCGCCGCATCCGGGCATCGTGAAAATGAAAGCAGTGGCACGCAGCTACGTGTGGTGGCCGAACATTGATGCCGAAATCAAATTGGTAGTGAATCGCTGCCCATCATGCCAACAAAATCGTAATGAGCCAACACAAACTGGAACACACCACTGGAAATCTGCCAAACGACCATGGTCCCGCCTCCACATCGACTTCGCTGGCCCATTCTAAGGCAACACGTTTTTCCTAGTAGTCGATTCGTACTCCAAGTGGCTTGAGGTCATTGTGGTCAAGTCCACATCAGCTGCCTTTGCCATTAAGTTCTTGCGACAACTCTTCGCCACTCACGGTCTTCCAGACGAGCTGGTATCAGACAATGTCACAGCGTTTACCTCTGACGAATTCAAAAGGTTCATTGACCACAACCTAATCCGACATATCCAATCAGCCCCGTTTCATCCTGCTACAAACGGCCAAGCTGAAAGAATGGTACAAAGTACAAAGGGCTATCTTAAGAAGTTCGACCGGAATATAAATATTGATCTCGCCCTGTGCAGATATTTAATGAGTCAGCATATGACGCCACACTCCACTACCAATCGATCACCTGCGGAGCTTTTACTCAATCGAGAAATTAAATCATACTTCGACAAAATTCAACCACAAGAAATAACCTACGGTAAGGTCTGCGACGCTGAAGTCACAAAACGTTTCGTCTGGGTTCGCAATTACTCCACTGGCCTAAAATGGATTGAGGGTCTGGTATCAGAGCAAACGGGACCCATCTCTTACAACGTTCGCCTTAACGACTCACGAGTAGTCAGAAGGCATCAGAATCAACTTCGTGGCCGCGAACCGTCATCACCTGACCATGAGGTTGCAGCGGCATGCCCGGCAGGCATCGATTCAAAAGCAGTCTCCTCACCGATTTCTCAAGCAACTCAGCCGCTTAATACTCGGGTTCTTCCTAAATCATCACCGGCTACACCACGCAGATCAGGGCGCAACAGACATCCCCCTCAGCTGGCCGTCGGTCTCTCCGTCTGACCACCCACTCTCTGCAGTTAGTCGGTTCGCAGAAGTCAACACGCATCGCTACGCACAGCGATCACTGCCAAACTCCACAACTACTACACACACACGTCCATATATATACACTCTTTCTACATTACCCACTGTATATAATTTAATCAATAAATAGTATTAAATTAGCTCGCGCAGTTCAGATATGGCTTGTACACCACGATTAAGTTTAAAAAATTGGCTATAACGTGTTGAAAATTACTCTTCAAAGGCCAATTAATACAATTATTCAATTTATTTGGGTTTGTTGATGCTGCTCCCATGATATTTTTAGGCTGCATTGATTATACTGTCGCAAAAAACTCATAAATGCAGATATTTTTGCTCGGTGTAACCACTATATTTTTTAAAAAGCCAAAAATAGGGCAAAATAGATTTTCCGCGATATCTTGATAACAAGAGCTGATGGAGAAAACCGAGAAGGAACATCGAGAAGGCTGAACCAAAATGGCTGTTGTTTGTTATTTAACGCAAATCAATGATACTATTTTGAAGTCCAAAGTGTAAATAATTAAAATTTCCCTCAGTGTAGCGTTTATTAAAGCATCAAATAAGAAAACGGGCAAACCTGCGTATAAGTTTTATTTTATTTTTTGGCACAAAAATGCTACTTATAAGGGGGTGAGAATATTTTTAATTACAACCTTATGTACATAAGTTAAAAGGTATTCATGTTATATCCCATAAGTTACTAAATAAAGCCCTGCCTTATGTTGATAAATTCTAAAAGAACAAAGGCAAAGCAGCCCACATTAACCAAATGCACCTGCGCTCGCCTAATGGTTGGACGTGCGGTGGGTAATTATTTATTTTGGGTTCCGTGCAGCTCGCATAACCTTGGTGTTACCTGACTCACTTATACTTACTGCTCGTTGTAGGAAAACGGATGAACATTGAACAAAAATAACATTTAAAACTACTCAGCCAATAATCATGGAGGGTGTTGACTAGCTTTAATAAACTATTTGGACAAACCAAAAAAATATGATGTTTGTGTTGGTGTAAGGACTAAACATGCCCAACGCAACATTCCCAATTTTTTGCATGCACAGACAGTGCCTTTCAATTATTTTCAAACTTTGAACAAAGAAAATTAAATTGGTTGCCTGCTTGTTTTTAAACACACATAAATCATTTAAAAGTTTTCCCGTATTGCCTCCATTTACCTTTTTAAACTTCTAAGAGCATGTAAAAGTACAAATGTGTACCCCAGGGGTACTGCGACCAATGTGTATTGAAATGTTGGTTGATATTGATTTAACTTTCAATGTGGCACCTTCACTATGCGCGTGGGCCCTTTAAGTTATGAGTTCGATTCAATTCTAAAGGGAGTTTCTTTTATAAAATTTAATGAATTTAAATATTCATAATACCAAATTTGCCTTTGTAGTGCAAATTTAAACAGAAATAAACCGCACTCATGATTGTGTGGCTAGGTTGCCCACATTATTCTTCACTTTTACAATTTTGTAATTAGTGTTAGCTGGTGATTGATGGAAAATGGGTTATGATTCGAGTAAATGTACATATTTTATATGAGTTGTGGGTTTATTGGGTAAAAAGTGTATTTTATTTACCTCGTACGAGCTTGTATTTACCTTTATTAGAGGAAGATTGTAAGTGTTCTGGATTGAGACTCTATTTGAAGTCATCGACTCTGCATTTTTAATATTGTTAATTTGACGACTCGATCGAATGTGAACCTATATGAAAAAATTAAGTTTTAATTAAATAATTATTTTCATTAGTCTGCACGTATGATTGGTTAAGAATTTTGGTAAATTTTATGAAACGACTTAACATTGGGACCATTCAGCAGATAATTTCGATTTGCGATTTTTGATTTATGATTGCCGATTTTAACTACTAACTGTTCTCTCAGATAGCTGCTATGTGTCAGATAGTCATCGATTTTACACTGCTATTTGTAAGTTAATGTGATACATAGCTCTATGTAGAAGATGTGAAATCGGCCCTAAATGTAGTGATTGCCGATTGCGATTGGCAAATTTGACATTCAAGATTGCTGAAAGGGAATCGAACAAAAAGTATGATTGGTTATCGATCCTAATCCTATTGTTCCCAAACTTGTTATTGATTAATATTATATGCTGGAAGCATATAATGACAAATTTGATCCAAATCGGATAACTAAAGACCAAAGCGGCCATAAGAACGATCGGTCAAAAAAGTAGATCTAGTGAGAAAAGCTTTTTTGTTTTTTATAGAAGCGTCTTTATTTCCAGTAATGAATAATATCTGTTTCAGCGCAATAATGAATATATTGTAAAGCTGCCATATAACAAACTGGCAGGCATATATCTACTCCAAAGGTATATAAATTTCGGTCTTACCGAAGTTAGCTTCCCTCAATTTTTTTCAGATCGATCAGCAACTGAAAACTGCTACGTTTATCCTATAAAAATCCACGATTTCTTTATTTTGATAAATTAATATGTATGTTACTGTTACTGATCAGCGCACCTATAAAAAACATTAACTCAAAGTTAAATTGACTGCTCCTCGGTATTGCGACAACGATCCAAATTTAAGCTTGGCATGGAGATACCCGCAAAATACCCGAGAAATGAAATAGTCCATATAAAAAAAATGATTTCGCACGGATTTCGGAAGTTGCTGTTTCGTGAGTTGGTATGGAGTTCACGCGCGAAATTGGCATATCGATATCACAGCGTTGCCACCCGACGTCCACGTGTCACGCGATAGGCAAGTGATGAGAGATGATTTCGAAGGTGTGAAATATATGTAAAACATATTTTTCGTACTCTACATGGCGGTAGACACTCATATACATACAAGTGTTGTGGCGCGGAGTTTTTAAATGAGTAGGACAACTATAAAAAAACATTAAAAAGGCTGAACATCTTTTCATTGGAGGAAAAGGTGATGGCGGCTTGACAAAAAAGATCTGTAAATGTATAGATATTTATTGAGTTTAATTATGCAATTCACAATTGATTGTTTTTGCTAGGAGATCATTGCAACGCGGCTTGGGCTTCGTTAAAGGCCAGCGCCATTTTCGACCGGATGAGCCTCAGAACTTTTCAATGGTCAAACTTGGGACTTCTTTGTCGCCGCAAGTCGTGGACAACATCTTCTAATCCATGATATTGCATTATAAGCAGGGCTGCAAACCTCCTAAAAATCGGTAGGGGTTCACTCCGGGGTTCGAACCCGCGAAACTTTTTGGGGTCGGGTTCAAAGAGCAGGCTCAGAAGGTCCCTGAACCTAGGTTCGGGTTCGAACCGGGGTTCAGGAACAAGTTTTTTCTTTGCTCATTGAGAAAATATGTAAGTAATTTGAAACAAAACTAATTGCCGATTTCTCATTATTCAGATAGCTGCTATGTGTCAGATAAGCTTACCATTTACTCTGCTCTTTTTCTCTTGTGAAATATGGCTCTATGAGAAACATAAGATGAGAAATCGGCCCTTAAACATTTTATTCATAGGTGTAAGTTAAGAGGCTTAATAATATCATATTCGAGGTTGGATCCGGTGTCGACTGCGCAACCGTTCAGTCTACATCAGGCTAGTTCCCAGTCCAGTGAATGATGTGATTTCTAAAAAACTATTAAAGAACTCGACCGTATATTTTTGCTATCAAGAGATCGAATGATATTAAGTGGGATTTTAAAGAAAAAAGCCCAATAGAACTGTCGATTTTTGGAAGAGAGAACATTTAACAATTCCGATTCTGCATGATTTGATCGAAATCGAAAACGGGAATAGGTCTGTATATTTATGTTTGATTATAACTTTTAAAACAAGACACACACACACACCACCAAGAAGGATGGTCTACTGTACAACTGATTTAAGAACCTCCCGGTTTTATTATAAGAAGGATTTGCCTATCTTCTGCAAGTCGGCATAGCCCATTGCAATAACTGTTTTGGAATTGCAAAGGTTACACAAGTGCAAGAAGTGACAACAACACAGAAGGACAAATTGACAGAAGTAGTCATTTTGTATGTGTGTGCCCCCATTTTGGCCCTTCTGTATTAGTGGAGGAAATTCTATCGCCTTAGTTATCACAATTGGTATAGGTTCATTTTTAGAGTGTCTTCCGCAATCTTTCATTATTACTTACGCTATCGCTGGATAAAACAAATATGGAGTGGCAAAGTGCGCTGGACTGATACTTGTGATGCAGGAACAGCTGATTCAACAAATGTGACATCTTTAAGTTCTTTACAATAATAGATTTTTTAAAACTTTAAAGCAAAGATATTGCTTTTCATCTTCATCAAATAAAACCTTGGTTAAGAATTGTTAATTATTTCTTTATTTATCATTCTTAAAGCTTTTGATTATTAGCTCCTTCTGAATATTATACAAGGAAACAAAATGTTTCTTTGTAAGCTGTTTTTATTTCAAGGCTTACAAATATTAGGAAATGGCAGTATTCGCATTGATAGCACCTAGAAAAAATGTAATAGAACACGTGTTTTGAACCGAACCCTTTTCTACTATATTTTGCTCCGGTTCAGGTTCGGGTTCGAAATGAAAAAAATTGTTCTGCTCCGGTTCAGGTTCGATTCGGACTTCCCAAAAATCCCGGAGTCTCCGACTCCGGAGCGGTTCAACTCCGAACCGGTTTGCAGCCCTGATTATAAGTACATAACGTCGAGATGAAATGGCCATAACAGTCGATTCTGCCTTTTCCCTAGTCGTGTCCAAAGAGCACCAATTGCCAATTGGAGCAAATGATTGAAAAGTTACAAATAAAGGTATCGATGAACCTACAAACGATTTTTTTTTGCGATTTATTTAAGTTATACAACTGCCTCCACATGGATCTTCACAGGAAGTAAGGATTAAACAAACACTGTCGAACCCTAGGTGTCTTCACTAAAGCTTCTTACAAATCATATAAAGCTATTGCTGCACCTATTGCATCATTATAGGAAACCATAAATATTCACGGTTAATTAGTTTAAATTGTACCGCCAAATGAAATTTGAAAACAAAGCAACTAGAGATGAGCGACTTATTTCGCACTTGCTATCGACGAAATAATGCGAAGCGATTTCGCACACTTTTCGCAAGTATCTCCATACCAAGCTTAAGCTAAAAGACGTAAGTTCCATAAGTGCGATTGATTGTTTGATAGGCTGTTTTGTTTGAAATTCTTCAGGGATTTCAAACGTTTCACAAAGAAAGCAAAATCTATTGACAGCATCCTTCTATGAATATGTGCAAGAGGCAGCACTCACTGTGGTTTGTGTGGATGACAAAGTGTTCAACCCAACAGCTTTTAGTATCTTATCCGGTATTTCAGAGAGTTTCTTAAAATCGGACTCTTTCCACGCAGTAAGAAGCTGACGAATCGATTGCGGAATTTTAACCAGGAATAGGGTAAGAATTATACTTTAGCTGTCCAATGAGAAGCAAGATGCCGTATACCGAAAACAATCGATTAAAACTTAGAGCCAAAACTGGATCCGGTTTTGAGTGCAACAACTAAACCGCAAAGCTGGTACTTATGTAGTTTTGGGGGACTTTTACACAATTTTCTAAATTGTAATTATACACAAGTAAGAGTGTTGCGGTCGAGTGCCACCACAGCAAAATACCCTGTCCCAAGTAAAGTGGTTACTATAGCTTTGAATTCCCTTTATTTTAAAATTTATTTCAATAAATGGGCAGGTGCACTTGCATATCTTCGGTGTTTTTGCTCGGATCTCATTGTGGTACACAGAATAGATAGATGTTGGGTCTAACTGAATATATATTAAGTCACTAGGTTCAAACTTAAAAATTGAAGCTCTGACAGTTTTTCGTGGTTAGAAGAAGATGGAGAACGAATTTGCCAAAACTGGAGCAAACTTGATCTGGGTACGGTGTACACCTACATATATGCAAAAATTTGTGGCTCTACTTCTTATAGTCTGTGAGAGAGAGAGTGACAGTTTTTCGCTGCTAAGTGATGGAGGATGTGGAGTGTTCCAAATCTGAAACAAACTCGATGTGGGTACAGTATACACCTACATACATGTCAATACTTGTGGCTCCATCAATTACAGTCTCTGAGATCGACGCGTTCATACAGACAGACAGACGGGCAGACAGACATGGCTAAATCGACTCGGCTGTTGATGCTGATCAAGAATATGTATACTTTATAAGTTCGGAAATGCTTCCTTCTCCCTGTTATATACATTTGCACAACTTAATAATTCCCATTTCATTTTCCCATTTTTAATGGGAACAGGGTTAAAAAAAAGAGTCTGGTTCAGCAAAAATTATGTGTTGTGAAATTTAAAAGCCTGAGACAATCTCTCTGAAAATATTCCATCCTATATTCTTAGACCCTCTGTAGTCTTATGAAACCATTGAACAGAAAAGTACTTCTGTGCCATATCCATATCTGATACAGGGAAACTTAATGAGGAAAGCAGCTCTAAATCAGATATGAGCTAAAGTGGGGGCTAATTCTATTCATATGAGTTTATATTGCGTTTAGATTTCACTCAAGGCAAATGAGTTTTAATAAAAGCAAATTTAGTTAAGCATAATAGGTTTTTTGAAATAAGAGACGAAGAAATTGGCCAAAACAAAGATTAAAACAAAGTGATTGTTTTAGTGACCTTGTGATTAAAAATCGTAGAACTTTTTTCTCAGGCTATAGGTCATTAAGGTATAATTATGTCCATAACTTTTCTAAAACAGGACACTCACAACACCACAAAGAGGCTAGTTGACTGTATAACCAAAGACATTAGAATATGAAGATGAGTAACGCCATACGATTTTTTTGCATACGATTTTTTGGGGCTGCCTTTTCAACTGTCTTTTGGCTCTCTTGAAATTATTTCAAAAGCCAGAGAGAGAGAAAGCGCTCTAGACTCTAGAGCCAGCCGACTTTTTGTACGCATACAAAGACAGCCGACGACTGTAAGTGCCCAGCAAACATTTTTTATCGCTGAAGATAAGAATGCGATTCTTCCAGTAGGTGTCGCTTCACTCTGTCGATATCGCATATTTATCGCATTCTCATATACCTTCGGGAAGAAATGTGCCACTCTGCGACACTTCTTGGAGGAGAGAAAGCGTTTCTTCTGGGAGTTACGAAAAAGTCTCTTCTCAGGGATAAAAATGAGTTTCTCACAAAAAAATAAAAATTTGTGCTTGCTGCTGCCCTGCTAGCTTGCTGCTGGTTCCCGCAAACGTTTTATTATTCCAAAAACATGTATACACGTTTCTGTAGTACGGCGTACCGGTGCTGGATCTAACGAATCCGCTAACGAACGTCACAACCAGCCACCAGCCTAACCACCAGCCTAACCACCAGCCTAACCACCAGCCATGTTATTTGCCTAACGCATTTTGTATGGGAATGTCCGCAAAACGTACGTACGGTTGGGTTCATTTTCACATTCAGATTATCCGTGCTCAAAAAGTTTTTGCAACCAAAAACAACCCCAGGAGCAACAAAAAACATTTTTACCGATTACCTATCGAATAAAAAACCGCTTGTTAATATCACTTATAGTTTTTGTGTAATTGAGTGAGAAAATGTTTTGTGAATTTAATTGTGATATATAAAGATGACTTCTTTCAAAACCAACAACGATGTCGATATCAACCGCAGCCTCAAAACTTTACCATCAGCGACGCTAGCACGAATACTACTGTTGTCCCGATTAAGGAGAAAACGAAGTCTCTAATCTTGGGCGGTAAATACATCGAAGTGTTGGAAACGGTAGTAAAGTGCCAAATACTGGAGAAGAGTGTTGCGTAATGCACTCGAAATGGTGATTGGGACGTTAGACTCGTCGTTTTTCATGCATTGTTGATCGTGATGTCCAGTTTCAGTTTTTAGAATGTTGAAAAAAGTTCTTGTTCGCTGGGCAACACCAAATTGTATTTATATGTTATTAGAATATTTTTGTTTTTAGAATATTTATTTTTAATTTTGCTCTGCCAGGAAAACTGTTAAAGGTTCTTTCAAAGTCATCTCCAACTTTATTCAGCACTTAAAAAACCGCATGCACTTCATCTGCCGCCTCGAAGTCTGTGATTCCTAAAGTCCTTTTCGTGACTTTAAGTGCAGCTTTGATTAATTTTTCTGCTTTTTGACTCATTTTTAATATTGTCGATTACTCTCTTTCAATAGCTTGCCAAAAAAGGGTCGCAATGAGATAGTTATCGGAATGTACGAACAAAAAAAAAAAACTTCATGAAGCAATCTTTGTGGTGTAAATGCGAGCGCAGTTTTGAAGATGCTTCAAAACAAAATCGAAGAGAACTTCATGAAGCAAACCTTCAGAAAATTTAAAAAAAAATTTTTTTTTTATTTGCCTAATCGTTCTATTAGGATCTTATAAACATCCTGCAAAACTTTCAAGCAGATCCGAAACTCAGTTTTACAGAAATAAATAGAAACAATTATTTTTCCCGAACCTTTTATATGAAAATTGTTTTCATCTACCCTCGTATTTTTAGAAATGTTTAGTTTTTTCGCTTTTTTGGTAAAAAAACTTTATAATTACTTATAAAATGTTCGATATTTTGGAAAAAAAATTTACTCGAAAATTTTTGAAGATTTTATTTTTTACCATGTCTTGGCGCAGTTTGACCTAAATTTCTCGAGAACTGCTTAAACGATTTTAATAATTTTTTTTCGGTAAAAGCTAACACCCAAAAGCAGCATATTAAATTTTTACATTTACTAAAAATAAATTTTATTTTATCTAAAACAGAAACTTTAAATGCGATTATCTCGAAACCACTTTTTCCAAAATGGTTGCAAAGATTTAAAGAGTACCTGTTGACCGTTTTTTAAATTCTTTCCTTTAAATTGCTCCTAATACCCACCATTCTGGTGTGAACTAGGATATTTTTGATCGGTCAACAAATAACAGAGCTATGACCAATACAGTGGTAAAAAATAGTCGATTTTTGAAATTTTGACTTTAAAACCCCAAAACTGCGCCATTTATTGACCGATTCAAAATATCCTAGTTCACACCAGAATTACATCAATTCTTAACAAAACCCCGTCCTCAGTTTTAAATTCAGATCATCCGTTCTCAAAAAATTTTTGCAACCATGGGCCTATGTTTTAAATTTTTGGTTAACTTTGCACAGAAATACAACAACAACCGCTGGTACAACAACAACAACAAAAATTACAAAAATTACTAATTTTAATTAATTTAACCGATTACCTATCGAATGAAAAAAACCGCTTCTTAATATCATTTATAGTTTTTGAGTAATTAAATTTTTTGATAACCTTTAAAAAATGACACCTGAAGGTATACAGTACCCTTAAATAAATACAGATTTGAAATGTGCAGAAAAATGAAAATTTTCTATTTCCGGCTGGAAAATGTCGATAGTTTTAAAAACTAAAAGACTAGTTTGCGTAGAAACAGATAGACGGACAGACAGACGGACGGACAAATCTCAATCGACTCAGCTAGTCGTCCCGAACTATACTATATATATATATTAGGTTATAGGGTCGGAAATGAACTTTTCTATGCGCTGCAAACTTCTAGACAAAATTATAAAACCCTAACAAAGGGTATAAGAATAATGCCTAAGACCTAAGAATAGGTATGAAGTATACACATATGAAAATTCATAAGCGAAATTTTTTAATTCGAAACAATTTTTTGCAAATGTATAAAAGGTCCAAAACAACGAATCTGATGACCATATAAAATATCACGATAGTCTACTGGATCGGAGCTTATTTATTATTTTTTGAACGATAGAAACGAACTAATGGATGGACTGCAACATTACGGTAACAACTGGTGGTACTGCTAAGTCTGCGGTGATTTGACTAGTAAAACAATAAAATCTTACCGAATGGACTCGATCATAATTTACTGTGGTACCCAAACTCGTTGCGATGGTAGTTTCCCGAAAACTCGAATGGTCTCGTGAAAATCCATTGTTGTAGTATGCACCCATCCTTCTTCCACAAAGGATTTCTTTAAAAGCAACGCGATACCGATGTGACATCACGCTGTACACAATGGGGTTAATGGTGCTGAGGAATAAGAAAACATTCAGATTTTTAAAATTAATTTTTTTTTGTCCTTGTCTATGGGTATGTGGATTTACCATGAAACATAATATGCAAATCCAGCAATTGAGAAAAGCCATTCATTTATAGATTCAAAATGTGCATTACTTTTAGCGTACAAGAACCACAGACGTTGCATATGAAATGGAAACCAGCAAACGAAGAATGTTATGACAACAGCCGCTGTTTTATTAATATAGGGAGAAAGATTACAATGCAAGACAATTCTGTCGGAGTGGTTGAGTGCTAGCTTACCCAACATTCTTATGACGGCCTTCTTTTTCATTTGAGAATTTCGGGATTCGCGATGCACTGAACCATGCTGCAGTCCTGTGATGTTGTATGAGCTTAAGTCCACTTCATATTTTTAAAACATCCTCGTACTTACCCAATTTTTTTGTAGCCCGCGATCGAATCTTAAATCCCATTCGTCCATATAGCAAAATGATAAGCACCATGGGAATAACGAAGAATATACAAAAAGATGCTTCAAACAAGGGAATCTCTTGTGGAATCTCCGGCGACATTGAACAGAATGCAGACTCCGCTATAGAAGTATTAGCTGAGAACGGCCAACGGGGGAATATTTTAGGTATGTATTGAAAATGGATGCTAACCATTGCGACCATACCTGGTGGGTAATTTAGATATTGAATGCCAGTATGTATTCCAAATGGGACGGCGCTTAAAAAACTCGCGATCCATAGCAATGCAATGATGCGCAGTGCGCGCTTGAACCCGACCATTGTATATAAGTGTAAGGGATGGCAAATGGCCAAAAACCGTTCCATTGAAAATGCAACAATCGTCAGCACCGACACATATGTACAGCTGCAGTGTAATTGATTGCCGATTAGTGCGTTTGTGGTAAGCTTTTAAATGAAACACAATTAAAGTATACTTACGCCTCGGATATGAATGCTCGGATCTTGCAAAAGGTTAATCCAAATAGATATGGATACTGGTGCCAGTAAAGAAAAACTTCTGCGGGCAAACCTGTATACCATTAGATTGAAATATTAAGTCAGTTACAACTAGACAAAACGTTTTGACCAATATTTTGGTACACCTATAGATAAGGTCATTATACAACTATATAAGGTAAGGTGCTCTCTGAGAGAGCTCTCTTTTCGGGACTCCAAATTTTCATTGTGTTGCTGTCATTTGATTGAAAAGGTTGTGTATGCACGAATTGTTTTTGATTTTCCGACGGGATTTCTATTTTATTTGGAGTTTGTAAAAATGTCTAGCCAATACTGTTGCGTATGTCGATGTAAAGCAGTGCCAGCCGATAGCTACCAGGGATTGAAGTCAGTTCTGGATTCATGCAAACGCGAGAAGAACCCTTGATTGTGTGAATCGGTAAACACTGAATTGCAAGTAAGACGCCTGTGGTCTGGAGTAAAAGTAAAAGTAAAATTGTCTATACAGCTCCTCCAACGGGGCCAAGCCAAGCCTTCTCTCAATCTCTTGGCATGTGTGCTTTAAATTTTTCGCACAAGAGAGAGGGACCTACAGTTTAACGCCGGATCCGAACGGCAAAGTTTGAGAATTTGCTTTTTCATGGCTAGTTACTTCACAGCTGGCGCCATTAGCTGGTGAAGGTGACCGTATGTGTAAAGCTATTTTCTAAAGAAAGAAAAAAACTTTTATTATTAGATGTTCAGAGGCGGGATCGAACGCACGACCTCCCGCCCAGCAGTCCAGCACACTAACCACTGGGCCACATACGGCCACGGTCTGGAGTAGAGGCGGCCAAATGGAGAGGACAGAAAAGTGCGCTTGTGAGCTGTGGATCGCCGCCTCTGGTCTGAAGAGAGCTCTCATGGCCGGCAATGAAGTAAAACAGGGTTCCCCATGAAGAGAGTGCGAATTCGTGTCCGTCTTTTTCTAGCCCAGGGTTCCCCAAGCAGAGAGCGATAAAACGTGACTGTGTCTCTCTCTAATACTCAATGAAGTGTGACTTCGACAAGCATTCGGCAAGTAAGTTCGTGCTCCCAGGGCTATCGCTGGGGAACTCTGCTCTAGCCATATTGTTACGTCACTGCATTTTGGGCTGTCACCGGTTAGCAGGGCATTTCAGGGCGGGATCTTAACCCCAGACCGCATCGCGAATAATCACTACAGCGGACTTAGCCGGCTAGAGAGTTCCTACCGGCAACGCTCCCAAGCAGCGATTTGGCTTTTTCAGCTGCCCTAAAATGGGAGCCATTGCGATAAATAAAATATAGTCATGTATAAAATTCAGTCATGTATATAATAAGTGTTTGTAATTCTGAGGGTGCTTTGCTTTTTGTTTAATTATCTCTTTCTCTCTCGATATTAGCAAAAGCTGTCAGTACTCGATAAACTCGGAATGTTATCTCTATAAATATAAAAGAGAGTGACCTGACTGACTGACTGATTGGCAATCATCGCAGAGCCTAAACGGTAAGAGATAGAATGATAGAAATTTTCACAGGAGTTTCTGTTAGTGGTGAAAGTCCGTACTAAGACGGGGTTTTGGAAAATTCCACCCGGAAAAGTCGGAAAAGCGTCGGAAAAGTTTGTATGGGAAAAATGTTATTTTTCATCCGATTGACTTGAAACTTGGTTTGTAAGCATAGTACGCGAAATAATTTGACACGTGTTTTCCCGATTTTGGAAAATCCGCCCACGAGGAAAATGATCGGAAAATTCTGCATGCAAAAAACTATTTTTCATCCGATTGGCTTGAAATTCGGTTTGAAAGGAAAGTAGGTGAAATAAATTGAAATGTGATTTTCCGAAGTTGGAAAATTTGCCCTGACGGTCGGAAAATTCCCGAAAAATTCTGCATGAAAAAAACTATTTTTCATCCGATTGGCTTGAAACTCGGTTTGTAAGGACAAAATACGAAATAATTTGAAATGTAATTTTTCAATGTCGGAAAATCCGCCCACGAGGAAAATGGTCGGAAAATTCTGCAAGCAAAAAACTATTTTTCATCCGATTGTCTTGAAGTTCGGTTTGAAAGGAAAGTAGGTGAAATAAATTGAAATGTGATTTTCGGAAGTTGGAAAAATTGCCCTGCCGGTCGGAAAATTCCCGGAAAATTCTGCAAGAAAACAACTATTTTTCATCCTATTGGCTTGAAACTCGGTTTGTGAGGATAGAATACGAAATAATTTGTAATGTGATTTTTCAATGTCGGAAAATCCGGCCGTGAGGAAAATGGCCGGAAAATTCTGCATGCAAATAACTATTTTATACCCGATTGACTTGAAACTCGGTTTGTAAGGTCAAAATCGGAATTAATTTATGTTTTTATTTTCCGATGTTGGAAATACCGCCGGGATGCCCACTGGGAAGTGAATGGGTTGTGGGCGGGAAGTGGGTGGGATGTAGGCTGGAATTGGGTGGGATGTGGGTGGGATGTGGGTGGGATGTGGGCGGGAAGTGGGCGGGATGTGTGTGGGATGTGGGCGGGATGTGGGTGGGATGTGGGCGGAAAATTGGCGGGAAGTGGACCGGAAGTGGGTGGGATGTGGGCAGGTATTGGGCGGGAAATTGGCAGGAAGTGGGTGGGAAGTGGACGGGAAGAGGGCGGAAAGAGGGTGGGAAATGGGTGGTATGTGGGCGGGAAGTGGGGGAGAAGTGGGTAGGATGTGGGCGGAAAATTGGCGGGAAGTGGGTGGGATTTAGGTGGGAAGTGGGTGGGATGTGGGCGGGAAGTGGACGGGAAGGGGGCTGGAAGTGGACGGGAATTGTGTTAGATGTGGATTTGAAGTGGGTGTGATGTGGGCGGGAAGTTGGTGGGATTTAGGTGGGAAGTGGGTGGGATGTGGGCGGGAAGTGGACGTGAAGGGGGCTGGAAGTGGACGGGAATTGTGTGGGATGTGGACTTGAAATGGGTGTGATGTGGGCGGGTCGTGGGTGTGCGTTGGTTTTATACTGTTGAAGGCGCAGCGAAGCGCGACGGGTTATTTGCTAGTCTATATATATAAAACTGTTCAACCTGACTGACTCATTGACTGGTGACCGTCGCACAGCCTAAACCATAAAAGATTGGAAACTGAGCTTTTAACAGTAGTTTTATCTTATGCTGAAAGTGAGTACTAAGAAAGGATTAGGGAAAATTCTGCAGGGAAATGCGGAAAATTTGCGGAAAACTTTTGTATGAAACTTCTTTGTTTTTCATCCGATCAAGTTCAAACTTTTTTTCAAAAATCAATAAAAATAATTCAACATTAACTGCATACCAATCTTCCGGAAAATCAACCACCTCTGGGTGGAAAGATGGTGGTCAAGGTTGCCAGCCATTTGCTCCCAGTTCATTTCGAAAGGCACACTTTGCTTTACAGTTGCGAGAGCAGAGAGCGCACGCAAAACCAAAGCCCAGAGAGCATAAATCGAAGAGAAACGATTTCAATGTGTGCGTGGGAGCAATTGAATTGAGTTACCGATCAGGAGCGTAAGAAAATGAAACAAAATTTGTAACACAATGAATCAAGGCAGAGGAATTAGTTTTGTTCCGTTGCCTCGGCAACAACAACAAGACAGAGTACAAATTAAAAAACTACAGTTGCAAATAAAACAAAAACAAACGCAAATACAAAAACTCCAGCCACAATTAAAATAACAGCAACATGAAATAATGTGTGGGTGGGTGGGAAGTGGGAGCGATGTGAGTGGGAATTGGGCGACAAGTGGGTGGGATGTGGGTGGCAGGTGGGTGGGAGGTGGGTGGGAGATGTGTGGGATGTGGGTGGGAGATGGGTGGAAACTGGATGGGAAGTGAGAGGGATGTGGGTGGGAGGTGGGTGGGATTTGGGCGGGAAGTGAGGTGGGAGGTGGGCGGGAAGTGGGTGGGATGTAGGCTGAAAGTGGGTGGAAAGTAGGTGGGAAACGGGTGGAAGTTGTGTAAGAAGTAGATTGGGAGTGGGTGGGGTGTAGGTGGGATGAGGGTGGTAAGAACGCAGCAGCAAAGTCGTAACGGTGAAAAAGCAAAGTAGTAAAACGTTGATTTCAAGCCTTTGTATGTAAGATTCGATTTCTGGGCTCTACAGAGGAAACAAATTTATAGAATGTTTTCAAATTTGATAAATATTTCACTGATTCTGATATGGGTTCTATACTGTTCAAGGCGCAGCGAAGCGCGACGGGCTTTTTGCTAGTACCTTATATAGTTGTATCATGGATAAGGTCATCAATTAAACACAACTTATTGTTGACAAGTATGCAACCACAAGCTACTGTCATTGACGGGCCGGTGAATCAGAATTCTCCATTTTCGACCTCTGATTCCACATTCACAACATCTTGAAGATGAAGTGAACCCTTCACTGCGTATAACTTGATTAATTTATAAAAAACGAAAGTGAAAATTAGCTACAAATTAAATTATATTTTTATTGTATTAATTAATTTGAACCACATTCCACAACTTTTAAAATTGTGGAAAAATTAGAGAAATTGTATCTAGGAACGACAATTGGACATGAAAAAAACGAAAGTGAAACCTCAACTAGAAGTCTTAAAAAATGGTGTTAAAAATTTCGCGGATTTTTGTAGGTCGCGGTTTTCAGTTCAAAAATCTTAAAAAACTATCCTGGGGGAGGGTATACATGCCAGCTTTGACCAAAAACAAACTTGGAATTTTTTAATGGATAGATACAGTGGCGTAGCCAGAGGGGGGTTTTGGGGGTTAAAACCCCCCCTCCCCCCTGGCCGACATGGAATATATTGTTATATGCAAAATACTATACAAAGAAAGAAGCATCTAAAACAAATAAGTAAATTTGACCCTACTTAACAACAATTTTGTCCTAAATGGACCGCGAATTGCAAAGAATTATTATGCATTTAAGTCGAGGCGGTCATCCAAGGTTTCCTTTTTAATTAATTTTTACAATTTCCGGTTTTGGTTCCACAAATATGTGAATTCTTTTCGTCAAATGTCAAATAAATAAGAAAACATTACAATTTTTGAGCGATTTAACCACAGCTTAAAAGCAATAGCAAAATTTAAATGACGTGTACAACATTATACCCTGTACCCGTTGAAAATGGGTAAAAGGGGATTATGAAACTGTGCAAATGTATGTAACAGGGAGAAGGAAGCATTTCCGACCCTATAAAGTATACATATTCTTGATCAGCATCAACAGCCGAGTCGATTTAGCCATGTCCGTCTGTCCGTCCGTCCGTCTGTCTGTATGAACGCGTCGATCTCAGAGACTATAAGAGATAGAAATACAAATTTTTGCATGTACATAGGTATAGGCCGGCCACAGGACCAACAAATGTCAAGATACCTTGTTTATGCAAATATCTCGTCAGCCTGACGTGCTGGGAGAAAACGGACAATTTATCTGAGTTCAGCCGCCGAAAATACATAAGGAACGGTTGCTAACTTCTCTGTTGCAAAAGTTGGCCTTATTTTGTAAACTTGTGTTATTAATAGGGCCCTGCGAAATATGGCCCCAATGAAATGAGGCCTAAACAATTGATATAAAAAACAAAATCCAAATTAAAATGAAATAAGTCCTCAAAAAAAGAATTAAATCAGACCGCAAAACTAATTTTTGGGGCCCTGTTTAATTTTTATAAGGAAATAAGACGCCAATTTTTATACCCGTTACTCGTAGAGTAAAAAGGGTATACTAAAGTCGTGCAAATGTATGTAACAGGCAGAAGGAATCATTTCCGACCCTATAAAGTATATATATTCTTGATCAGCATCAACAGCCGAGTCGATTTAGCCATGTCCGTCTGTCCGTCCGTCCGTCTGTCCGTCTGTCCGTCTGTCTGTATGAACACCTAGATCTCAGAGATGGTTAGAGATAGAGGTTTGACATGTATGGGACAAATGCTTCTTTTATCTGCACGCAGATCAAGTTTATTTCAAATTTGTGCCACGCCCCCTCCCGCCCCCGCAATTTGAAAAAAACGTCATATCTCCTACAGTTTTGTAGATAGATGATTCGTACCTTCTAGAGATAGTTAGTAATTAGCAAAATGAATCAATTTGCCGAAGAAATGATAAAGATCGGATGAACGGTTCTCAAGTTATGAGCAAAAAACTGAACCAAGCCCCCCGCCACTCCCACTCCCACCAAAAAAAAAAATGTTGCATACTTTTTGGATGGTCAAGGAATGCAGGAACACTGTTAAACATGTTTTTTCATGAGTAACGGGTATATCGAAGTCGATTAGTGCCGACTTTAACTTACGCTCTCGTTAAACATGATTTTTTGGGTTCTTATTTAATTTTTCTTATTTTTGCTAAATATAAAAATCGTACGATTTTTTGTATCAAAATTTCATTAACTTTGGATTCAATTTTAGCGCTGCAGAAAATTTGAGACAAAAAATTCGCGCGATTTTGGTTTTTCAAAATTTTTTAATTAAATATTTCGGGTTTTATTTTATCGCAGTGGGGCCCTATTTCAGACTTCAAATTGGGTTATTGTTTTATTATGAAATAACACCCCAAATTTAGGGCCTTATTTCAATTTATATTTTCGGGACTTATTTCCTGCTGCCTGAGCGGTTGAGCGGTTTGTTCATAAACTCTATCTTTCTCCAATTTTACCTCCAAACCAGAGACTAAAAACCAGCGCTGCAAACCCCTCTAAAATCGGAAAAGGTTCACTCCGGGGTTCGAACTCGCTAAACTTGGGTTCGGGTTCACGGAGCGGGTTCAGATCCACGGTGAACCTAGGTTCGGGTTCAAACCGGGGTTTTGGAATCATTTTGTTTGCTAATTCAGAAAACATGAATGTAAGTCGGAACAACCTAATTAAATTATTGATATTTTGAATATGATATTCGAGCTTTGATTAATTAATTTATAAACAAAACAAATTTAACTGACCGAAAAAAATTTCGACAGATACTTGTGTAGCAGGAACAGCTAATGCAGCATAGGCAACTTATTTTAGTTTTTTACAATGATAGTTAAGAATTGTTAGGCAATCTTTGAATTCCTTTAAAAGAAGCAATAAAATCGTTCATTATGTATTTGTCACGAATTCTTTATTTTCTAGCTAAGCTAAAGATTCCATTTCATGTTTATAAGAAGGAACTTGGTGAAGAACCATTATTAATTAGTTCCTTTTGACGATTATGCAATTAAGCAATTTGTTTTATTGCAAATAGTTTGTGTTCTACGGACAAAAAATTAAGTTTCTTGGATCCAAAAAAAAGAATGTAAGAATTTGGGATTGCAAGTAACGTGTGAGAAGGTTTTTTTTAAGAACTTTCTAAAGAATAAAATAATAAAAATCGAAAAATAGCAAAACTAACATTACATTTCACATTGTTCTCAATTACCCTTTCACAAGGGTTTCGAAAATGTGAAATTTATTCCTGTTCTGGTAAAAATAAAAAAAAGAATATTTTGGATTCAAACGTTTTGCCTTTTGGCTAATGGAATTAAAAGTAATTCCAAATTTGGCAAATTGTCATTGCAAAATATAAGCTACCAACAAAATGAAAATAAATCATAATTCTCTGGTCAATTTCAGGTGTTTTGGTATCCCAATATTTTTCAGATAGAATTCATTTTATTTTTTATACCCTTGGAGAGGGTATATTAAAATTGTCCAGATGTTTGTAACGCATAGAAGGAAGCATCTCCGACCACATAAAGTATATATATTCTTGATCAGCATGACGAGCTGAGTTGATATAGCCATGTCCGTCTGTCCGTCCGTCAGTTTCTATGCTATCTCCTCCGTCAGTTTTAAAGCTATCGTAACCAAACTTTGCACGAAGTCTTTTAGTACAAATACGCTGCACATTTGTCGGAACCGGCCGGATCGGATGACTATAGCATATAGCTGCCATAGGAACGATCGGTCGAAAAAATAGTTTTAGTGAGAAAAACTTTTTTGTTTTCAATACTATCGCTCTCAACGCTCGTATTTATAAGTTTTCAATGATTTCACTTAATTTCACCAAGGCTATATGGTATAGCTGCCATACAAAAGTTAGGTCTGAAAAAAAGTCTTAGTGAGAAAAACTTTTTTGGTTTCAATGTTATCGCTCCCAACGCTTATATTTATAAGTTTTCAATGATTTCACATAATTTCACCAAGGCTTGTCGAAATCGGACCACTATATAGTATAGCTGCCATACAAACTGTCGGGCATATATCAAGCTCCAATGGTATATAAACTTCGGTCGAGCCGAAGTTAGCTTGCCTCTATTTTTAAATAATACATTTTGCGAAAACTTTCGATTTCTTAAAGGATAACAAAAGCGTAAAGAAAAACGTAAAAATTTTTTAACATTGCGAAAGCTCCGACCAGTTCGATAGGCATTTCTCAATCAATAGTCGTCTATCGTTGGTCAAAGGTTCGTCAGTCCCCAATTGATGTTTTTGAATTTTTGTTGTAGTAATTTATTTTCTTCTGAACCGAACCCTTTTCAACTATTTTTCGCTCCGGTTCAGGTTCAGTATCGGGCGTAAAATATTTTTCTGCTCCGGTCCAGGGTCGGTTCGGATTTTCCAAAAATCCCGGAGTCTCCGACTCCGGAGCGGTTCGATTCCGAACAGGTTTGCAGCCCTGCTAAAAACTAAATCAAATTCAGTTTGATTCAAGGCATTTATATTGGCCTAAAGCTTTTTTTACTTGTACAGGACAAGCATCCCATTCCCGTTTTCTATCAAATATATCCTTAATCGAAATCGGACGAGTTAGACACTGCAACCGATTCGTAGACAAATTTTGTTGAAAAATTTTATGTATACAGTGTGTGTTTACGGAAACCGCTTGTGAAATGTGGATTGTAATAAATTTTCGAAATATTGCTCATTTTTGGAGTCTTAATGTGGCAATTCGCCCTTCTTAGAGCCTTTCTATGTTTTGTGTGTAGAATGTTCTTGAAAGAACATCGCACTGGACTTTTGTTAATTCTAGTTGGTCCACTTCAGAAACACTGAAACAATTTAAAGAATTAACCTCTTTGCTCTATCACTCAGTCTGCCCATCGTTTTGCCTTTTTTTGTAACGGTAAAAGGGATTTGTGTTCAACCTAAAATTTCAGAATTTCGTTTAGCTTGACTATAAAAATAAAGACGTAGTTAATTTATATATTTTTCAATTTTATGTTGAACAAAAAATTGTTTGAAAAATATGGAGGAAATGAAGTGCAGAAGTAGAGCCGTTGTTTTCGCCTTTCAAATCTAAACCCCCCCCCACTAAAAAAAAATTTTTGTTCTGAAACCCCTCCCCCCCTGACAAAATCCTGGCTACGCCACTGGATAGATAGCTCGAAAAAACCTTGTGGTTGAAATGATAAAACTCGCTGTTAAAAATTCAGGGTTGGTACTAGAAGTTTAAAAAAAATCGCTAAATTACATTCGGTTGATGTACTTTAAAACTGCATACTCAAACAAGTAAGACCGTTGCAGTCGAGGAGCTCGACTTCGAAATACCCTGTACAATTGACAAACACACACATCACAAAGAAACACACACGCACACATGACCGTTGGCTTCATTACTGCTCACCCCAATGCGTTTGTAGAGCTCTACAACAAATGCATCACAGAGCGGACTGTATGGAAGCGTCAGCGCCTAGTCCTCATCCCCAAACCTTCGAAGGAGCTTGAAAACCCCTCATCGTACAGACCCTTGTGCATGCTTGATACCACTGGCAAGATATTCGAAAGAATAATATGCAACCGACTGGAGAGCGAGCTAGAATACCTAAGCGGCCTTTCTGATAACCAATACGGCTTCCGAAAGCACCGAAGCACAACAGACGCCATAGGTGCAGTTGTCAGACTTGCCAATAATGCCATTGAGGGAACGAGATGGGCGGGAGGAGCAAAGCAGTACTGCCTAATCTGCACAATCGATGTGAAAAATGCTTTTAATTCTGCAAACTGGACCAAGGTATTGCAGGCGCTTAGCGACCGAAGGATCCCTCAATATCTTATTCAGCTAATTGCTAGCTACTTTAAGGACAGAATTCTGCTGTACAGTTCCGAAGCAGGACAGCACCAATACACTGTATCAGGAGGAGTACCCCAAGGCTCTGTGCTAGGTCCTACACTTTGGAACGTCATGTACGATGGAGTTCTGAGACTCGACCTGCCCGATGGATGCACTTTAATAGGCTTCGCTGATGACATAGCTCTTGTGACTGTGGCAAAACAATTGGGTGAAGTCACAGGACGATGCAGCCTAGCGATTGACCAAATCATGGAATGGCTAACCGCGAATGGGCTCACGCTAGCCGAACACAAAACAGAGGCCGTCCTAGTAAGCAGTAGAAAAAAAGTTGAAATGGCAACGGTACGCGTTGGCTCCATCACAATCGAGTCACAGCCAGCTATCAAATACTTAGGAGTCTTGCTCGACCATAGGATGACGTTTGGACAACACCTTGAGCACGTGAGCGCCAAAGCTGCTAAGGCGACAGCAGCTGTAACAAGGATGATGGCAAACACCCGAGGGCCAAAGCAGCGTAGCAGGCAGCTCATAGCGAGCGTGGTCACCTCCATTATCCTATATGGGGCGACGATTTGGGCTCCTGCTATGAACATAGCGTCCTATAGCCGCCAATGCAAGTCGGTATACAGACTCTGCGCGCTCAGAATCACCTGCTGTTTCTGCACCGTATCGGAGGAGGCAGCCCTAGTTGTTGCTGGAACAGTCCCCATCGACCTGCTAGCAGCGGAAAGACGGAGCAGACGCACTGGAAGCCGGACACAGCGGGACCTAACAGTTTCGCAATGGCAGAGCAGATGGGACCGCGGTATAAGCGGTAGGTGGACTTACCGGCTGATACCGAACTTGGATCCCTGGCTGAACAGAAAGCACGGACAGGTTGACTTTTACCTTTCCCAAATGTTAACTGGACACGGATGCTTCAAGGCGTACCTGCACCGTTTCAAGCACGAGGAGAACCCCTACTGTGATCACTGTGGTGGCGAAACTCGTGAGGACGTAGATCATGCCTTTTTCAGCTGTCCACTATACGGAAACGATCGCACAAGAGCTTCACACGAACTGAGTTTGCAGCTGACAGCCGACAACATCGTGCAGTGCATGTTGTCCAGCCAGAGTGGGTGGCAGACAATAGCCAACATGGCGGCAGCCATTATGAAGGACCTGCGGCGCAGAGAGACGACTCGGCGGGCAGCCATATCGGTTTGAGCGGATAACCAGACCGCCATCCGCCCCGCGAAGTAATGCTTTGCGGCGGTCCCGCGGGTGCGGAATCATCCTTTTTTCTTCTCTTCACCTATTTATTGTTAATAGCTTTTCCACTCTCTACATTTATACTATTACTAAATAAAAAAAAAAAAAAAAAAACATGACCGTTGGCTGAACGGAGCAAAACAATACTGCCTACTTGCGACTCTTGATGTAAAGAATGCCTTCAACACAGCTAAATGAAGCTGCATACTGAGTGCCCTTGAAATTGCCAGAGTCCCAGCATATCTCAACAAAATAGTAGCCGACTACTTTAATGACCGGATGTTGCTTTCGGATACCGACCTCGGCTCTGTTACCTACAAAGTAACTGGAGGAGTTCCCCAAGGATCCGTACTAGGGCGGTTGTTATGGAACGTAATGTACGATGGGGTACTAAAGCTGCAACTACCACGAGGTGCGAGCCTCATTGGCTTCGCGGACGATATCGCCTTAATCGTCGTGGGCAAACAGCTCAGTGATGTCGAGCAGACCTGCAATCTAGCGGTTAATATAGTCGGCCAATGGCTTAACACAGCAGGACTATCGCTGGCAGCCCACAAAACTGAAGCTGTGCTGATCAGCAGTAGGAAGAAGGTAGAGACAGCAACCATTCAAATAGGAGACGATACCATAACCTCACGACCACACCTGAGGTATCTAGGGGTCACCATTGACCATAGGCTTAGCTTTAAACAGCACCTAATAGATGCGAGCAGCAAGGCAAGCTGGACAGCAGCATCGCTGGCAAGAATTATGGCCAACACCAGAGGGCCAAAGCAACCGAGGAGAAAATTGCTAGCAAACGTAGTAAGTTCCACACGCAGCGCCGATATGGGCAGAAGCAACAGCACATAGCACATACATCCGCTCTGCCAACACTGTAATGCGACTATGTGTCCTCCGAGTGAGCTGCGCATTTCGTACCGTCTCCCACAATGCAGTACTGGTCATAGCTGGCATCATTCCATTGGACCTCATGGCACAGGAAGCAGCAGAGATCAGGACTCGATCAATTAATGGCCCATTGACAGACTATAGAGCCGAGCTGCGCAAGCAAACATTATGGCAATGGCAGAACCGCTGGACAAATACCACAAACGGACGCTGGACCTTTAGCCTGATTCCAGACTTAAGAAGATGGCTGGACAGAAGACATGGTCATATCGACTATTACTTGACGCAACTTTTAACGGGACATGGGTGCCTTAGATCCTATTTGCATAGGTTTAAGCACGAAGACAGCCCTTTCTGTACTCACTGCGTGGTTACAGGGATAATTGAAGACGCAGAACATGTATTCTTTGTCTGTCCGTTGTACATAAAGGAAAGAAGAGACCTAAGCATGAGGGTGGGGAGGTTGCCAGCCGTTTGTAATCTGGTAGACATCATGCTTGAGTCAGAAAAAAATTGGTCAGCGGTAAGCAATATGGCCACAGTAATTCTCAAACGACTGCGCAGCGCTGAAAGACAGCGCAATGGTATACATACAAGGAGAGAATCCTAGAAGAGCCTTGGGCATTCCCCCCGGCGAAGTAATACCTAACGGTGGTGCCGCCGGGAATCGGGGTGGAATGTTTAGTGGGTGACCTAATGCAAGTCCCACACTTCGGTTACCAGTCCTTGGGGCCGAGGAGGCTTTCAATGCTTTAAACCACCCTCAATATAAAAAAAAAAAAAAAAAAAAAACACGCACACATAAACATAGACGCATAAAAAAACGTGCCCTCACACACGCGGGCGCAAGCTGCAACTAATGCGTAATAAGCAAAGCGTGGGGGGAGGGTGGGTGCAAAAATTGTTTCGTGAATAACTTCTGTGTTTTTGCTCAGATCTCATTGTGCGTTTCAGAATAGATAGATTAAGGGTTTAAGATATTATATATTAAGCGACGATGTTGTAACTTTAAAATTGTGGCTCTGACAGTTTTCTGCGGTTAAAGGGGGGAGGGGGGGAATTTTGCAAATCTGAAACAAACTTGATCTGCGTACGGCATACACCTTTGTACATGCAAAAATTTGTATCTCTATCTCTTATAGTCTCTGAGATCGACGCGTTCATACAGACAGACGGACGGACAGACGGACATGGCTAAATCGACTCGGCTGTTGATGCTGATCAAGAATATATATACTTTATTCTCCCTTCCTTCTCCCAGTTACATACATTTGCACAACTTCATGATCCCCTTTTACCCATTTTCAATGGGTACAGGGTATAAAAATTAAAAGCATTGGTGGCCGATTCCCCTACAAATCCGGCTATGCCCTTTGAATACAAAAAACTTGGCCTTAAGTACAATTTTCAAACAAAAATGTGCTAAGGTGAGTCCTTTTAATGTTATGGGCTCAAATGAAAAAAATTGAAAAAAAAATTTTAAATTAAAAACAATTGAGAAAGTGTCAAGCCCGAGTTTATTATTGTAGTAGTAAGTAATGATTAAAGGCCACCACTAGCTGCAGGTGACCATTACTAGAATCTAGCATACTTTACAACACTTAAGAAAGACACTGTACAACAATTAGACATAAGGAGGAAGAATGAGCCTTGGCGGCAGTTCGCCGAATAAAGAAAACCGAAGCAGACGTGTGTGTCAAATTATTAATTGCGTGCTACAAACTCAGAAGTGGGATTGATCCAATTCGTCATTACGAAAACAAAACAAATTTTTTTTCGCCTTTTTCGCGTGACATCTAAATTGATAAAAAAAAAATAGGGGCAAGCTAACTTCGGCTCGACCGAAGTTTATATACCCTTGGAGCTTGATATATGCCTGACAGTTTGGTCCGATTTCGAAAAATCTTGTTGAAATTATGTAAAATCATTGAAAACTTATAAATACGAGCGTTGGGAGCGATATCTTTGAAAACAAAAAAGTTTTTCTCAATAAGACTTTTTTCAGATTAACTTTTGTATGGCAGCTATACTATATAGTAGTCCGATTTCGAAAAATTTTGGTGAAATTATGTAAAATCATTAAAAACTTATAAATACGGGCGTTGGGAGCTATAACATTGAAAACAAAAAAGTTTTTCTCACTAAGACTTTTTTTCAGACCTAACTTTTGTATGGCAGCTATACTATATAGTTGTCCGATTTTGACAAGGCTTGGTGAAATTATGTCAAATCATTAAAAACTTATTAATTTGAGCGTTGGGAGCAATAGCACTAAAAACAAAAAAGTTTTTTTCACTAAAACTAGTTTTTCAACCGATCGTTCCTATGGCAGCTATATGCTATAGTCATCCGATCCGGCCGGTTCCGACAAATGTGCAGCGTAGTTATACCAAAAGACTTCGTGCAAAGTTTGGTTAAGATAGCATTAAAACTGACGGAGGAGATAGCATAGAAACAGACGGACGGACGGACGGACGGACAGACGGACAGACGGACGGACAGACGGACAGACGGACATGGCTATATCAACTCAGCTCGTCATGCTGATCAAGAATATATATACTTTATGTGGTCGGAGATGCTTCCTTCTATGCGTTACAAACATCCGGACAATTTTAATATACCCTCTCCAAGGGTATAAAAATGGAAGCAGTTGGTGCGGAAGACTATTCAATCGGAGAACTGCGCAAATGGCTAAGTAAATTGGGCCTACCGACAAATGGAAGCAAAGCCAACTTAGCAGCACGGCTTAGTGAGGTGCCAGTGGAAATCAGAGGTGTAAAACCATGTCTGGAAGGCGAACTTGAATTTCATCACGACGCAAAGAAAAATCAAGCGGAAAAAACGAACGATGTCCCAGAACAGCAAGAAGATGGAGACAAAGACGAAAATGCTGGCGCCAGTGTAGTTACTGTTTCTAAACTAGGCGAGAATGTCGAGAACAAAGCGAACAAAATTGAACGGGCAGCCGAAGAAGCAGAGGCAGAACAATCGACGAATAACGGTGAAATGATGAAATTAAAACTAGAGCAGTTGAAATTTAAAAATGATGCCTTAGAGAGAGCTGAAAAGGAGAGAGCCAAGAGAGAAGAGACAGAGAGCGCGGTGCTGGCAGCTAATTGCAACTCCAACAACATGTTGCTAAACACTATAAAGGAAATGTTGCCGACTTTCAATGGCAAGAGTGATGTAAACATTTGGATTACTCAGGTTAAGGCCATTGTTCGCATATACAAACTGGATGATAACATATCACGAATTCTGCTTATGTCAAAGTTGAAGGATGAAGCTCAAACATGGCTTCATTCAAATTTCAGATGTTCCTCACTGTGCCAGTCGAAGAGCTGCTAGAAATGATGACTCAAACATTTTGTGCTAAGGAGAACAAAATGTTGTTGCGCCGAAAATTCGAAGAGCGCCAATGGCAGGTTGCAGAGGATTTTGCGTCTTACTTTGCTGACAAGATGATGTTGGCATCACGGATTCGAATTGAACAAGAGGAGCTAATCGACAACGTTATCGAGGGCATACCAGATGTGCAGCTACGCAGGCAAGCACATATGCATTGCTTCACACATCCGTCGGGACTTCTTCAGTCTTTTGAGAAGATAACATTAGACAAGGCATCTAATACTGATCGCACTCAAAAGGGTCCTAAAGAAAAACCAGATGCTTATACCAACAACCGCTGCTTCAATTGCAATGCAGTGAGCCACTTTGCAGTAGAGTGCCGTAAACCTAAACGGGAAATTGGAGCTTGCTATGGGTGTGGAAGTTTGGAGCACCGAGTAGCTCATTGCAGCTACAACAAGAAAAAGGATAATGAATATGTAAGGTATATCGATATATATTTTAGAGACTTTAATAACCGAACGTTCTTTCTAGAATGCCTCATCGACTCGGGGAGCCCAATAAGATTCATAAAAAGATCCTGTTTTGAAAAAATATTGAATAATTTTGAAAAATGTAAAATTAATTGGAAACAAAATGAAAATGTTAACTATTTTGGTTTAAATAAAAGCAAATTAATTGTCTTCTTGAAGGTAGTGAGCTCTGTCACTATTAAAAGCAAAGAAATTTATTTTGAGCTATTGGTTGTGTCCGATGAGTCGATGAGCTATAATGATGTACTGGGAAGAGATTTTATGAACCTATGTAAATTTAAAATTGTAAGTCAAGAACTGGAAGAAAATATTACTGCAGATAGTTATTGCGAAAACTATGAATGTGAAAAAGATCGAAAGAATGATTTGAAAACAAATGCTACTGAAATGAAACGATATGTTATTGATAAGTTTACAGAAAACGAATGTCCAAAATGAGTGTCCTAATGAAATGCTTAAAGCCAAGGAGAGTCCAAATGAGAAGGTAATGGAAAATGATTGTCCAAATGATAAGTGTAAAGAAAATGAAAGCTTGTTGAGAAGAAATATAGAAGGATCAAAAAAGCAGAATATATCATTTAGAAGAGGAAGTGAAGCAAAGTTAAACAATGAGTGCTCAGCAGATTATTGTGTTATAAAGAATGGTGTAAATAATGAAGAATTAAAAGGGAATCATGTTTACATAAGTGAAAGCCACATGGTCTTACTGAAGGAGGTCTTTAAGCGATTGGTAGAGAGCAAACTGGAGCTAAGATTAGACAAGTGCGAATTTCTGCAGTCAGAAATAAAGTATTTGGGGTATATAGTTTCTGGAGTTGGAATCAAACCGGATGACAGAGGATTACAAGCAGTTAAAGATTTTTTGTTCCAAACAAGGTGCATGAAGTACAAAGTTTTCTGGGTTTATGTTCGTACTTCAGGCGATTTGTGAAAGATTTTTCAACGAGAGTGAAACCATTGTATGATTTAGTCAGAAAGGATAAGCAGTTTGGTTTTGGGGCTGTCGAGCTGGAGTGTTTCGAAATGCTAAAAAGTAATTTGTTAGAAGCTTCAACCATGGCGTTATATTGTCCTAATGATGCTACAGAGTTACACTGTGATGCCAGTGCGCTGGGTTTTGGAGCAATTCTATTGCAAAAGAAAGGAGATGGTAAACTACATCCAGTATTCTATTTTTCAAAAACAACTACTGAATCAGAGTCAAAATACCACAGTTTTGAATTAGAAACTTTAGCAATCATATATGCACTACAAAGGTTCAGGATATATGTGCAAGGCATAAAGTTTAAGATAGTTACAGATTGCAGCGCTTTAACCCTAACTTTAAATAAAAAGGAACTTAATCCAAGAATTGCAAGGTGGGCGTTGGACCTTCAAAATTATGAGTTTACGCTATGCGCTTAGCAGAAATACACATATTCTTACGATGAGTTCAAACACTTTTGAGGAAAACTTGATCATTTGTCAGAGTAAAGATAAAAAACTAAAGCAACTACGAGAAATTTTACAAGAAACTGAACATAAGCATTATGAAATGAGAAACGGAGTGATTTATAGGAAGAAAGACAGTAATTCTCTGTTGTTTTGTGTACCTGAAGAAATAGAAAGCCATGTACTTTACAAGTATCATGATGAAATGGGACACGTAGGGATAGATAAAATGACAGATATAGTTGCAAAAAGCTATTGGTTCCTAATATGAGAGCAAAAGCTAAGCAGCATATAGATAATTGTCTAAAGTGCATTGCTTATTCTGCAAAACATGGCAAGCAAGAGGGATTTTTGCATAACATTTCAAAGAACTCATTACCGTTTGAGGTTTTGCATATAGATAACTTTGGTCCAGTGGATAAAGGAAGAGCAAACAAACACGTTCTTGTTGTCATAGATGCTTTCACAAAATTTGTGAGGCTTTATGCTACAAGAACAAACACAAAAGAAGTTATCAGTGCACTTCAGGATTATTTTAGAGCATATAGCAAGCCAAGGTGTATCATTTCTGATAGAGGAAGTAGTTTCACTTTAAACGACTTTGAAACCTTTTTGGAACAAAATGAAATTCAACATATTAAAATAGCTACTGGATCACCCCAGGCTAATGGACAAGTGGAAAGGGTTAATAGAAGCATTGGGCCTATGATAGCCAAACTAGTAGACTCTGATAAAGGATTACATTGGGATTTGACATTGGAGCAGGTTGAGTATGCACTAAACAATACTATTCAAAGGACTATAAGGGAACATCCAAGTAAAATGCTATTTGGGGTCTCGCAAAAAGGTACTGTGGCGGATATATTCAAAGAAAAGTTAAAAGAAATAAATGATCAAGAAGACGTAAGAAATCTACCAGAAATTTGCTAAAAGCTAATACACATCAGTTAAAAGCACAATTATACAATAAAGAAGCTGTAGATATGAAAAGACAGGAACCAAACAAATACAAAGAAGAAGATTTAGTCATGATTAAAAACTTTGACACTAATACTGGAATATCTAAAAGTTTAAGGGACCTTTAAAGTGACCAAGGTTTTGCAAAGTGATAGGTACATTTTAGAAGATGTGGATGGATTTCAACAATCAAGAATCCCCTACAAAGGTGTATGGGCAGTTGCAAATATGAAACCATGGCTAAGAAACAAGAAAGACCAATAAACTTGTGAAAATGTCAATTGTTAATAATATTTTAAGATACTTTTAAAGAACATGTAAATAAGCTCTTTAAGTTTAAGTTCATTCAATGTATACATATCTTAGGAGTGCAGGATGCACACCAGTCAGGATGGCCGAATACTAGTAGTAAGTCATGATTAAAGGCCACCACTAGCTGCAGGTAGAGCAGTGACCATCACTAGAATATAGCATACTTGCATACTTTACAACACTTAAGAAAGACACTGTACAACACTTAGAGATAAGGAGGAAGAATGAGCGTTGGCGGCAGTTCGCCGAATAAAGAAAACCGAAGCAGACGTGTGTGTCAAATTATTAATTGTGTGCTACATTATACTTTGTACCTGGAATAGAAGCTGAATGCAGCGCTGCTGCTGCGCTCATCTCTAACTTTCTGTCTCTCTCTCTCGCTCTTTTTGCTGAATGAATTGCGGTGTTGGTTGTTGGGGAGGGGGGGTTTTTGGATTTTTTTTCTTATAACCAAGGCTGCAAACCTCAAAAATTTTGCAAAAGTTTCGGTCCGGAGGTTCGTACCTGTTATACAGTCTTAGGTTCGGTTTGCGGACCGGTTCCTAAGACCCTTGAACCGAAGGTTTTGGTTCGAACCTCGGTTCGCTCGAACATAGAAGATTCCGATTTATTAACACTTATTTTTTAAAATAATATTTTTTATATCTATTAGCCTCTTATCACTTACATAATTTCTTAATACTTTAATTTCTTAAAAGTTTGCCGATTCCATTGATTGACAAATTACACTATGCAACAATTTTTTGATCCCGACTTCTAAATAGTTGATCCTTATGTAAAATTTCACGCTGAATTCAAATATGTTCTCAGATATGTCAAAAGTAGAACGGTTCTTGAGATATCGCGATATTTTCAATTTTAGTGTTTTGAAAAAAAGTAGGTCTACTAAAATGCCATTTTCTCTGATTTTAGTCCACCGATATGTATAAACTGGAACAAAAATTAAAGATAATAAAATTATTTCTTAAAAAAACGACAGTTGTTGTAAATCCAACCATAAATGACGAAGGTAATCTTTAACGAACATTTTTTGCCCTTGGTCATCGAAATCGGATGAAAAATAAACGCTATATTCACAATTAAGTAAACATACCTCTGTTTGAGAGTATTTTTTGCTAGTTTTTTCAGTATAAAAATCACACCTGAGCAAGCCAAATAAGAATAAACGTTGAGCATTATGAGTTTTTATTGCAGTTCAAGGTTGGATAAAAGTACTCAAATGATGTAGACCGCTTTTGTTTTTTGTGCAGACTGTGTGTTTCTCGCGACAAGAACCAGCAAGAGTCTCCCATCATTGCCGGATCCCAATTGCCTTGGTAGCAAAACTCCATCTGCTGCATTTGCTGATGGAAGCGTTCACCATGCTCGTCGCTTTCGTCGCCTAGGTTGTCCGGGAAAAAATCCAAATGGGAGTGCAAAAAGTGAATTTTTATTAACACCTTTAAAAAAAAAAAAAAATAAAATTGGTAAATATAAAAACTCGATGAAAAACAGACTGAGCTTATACCAAGTTTTCCAGTAAATCATCAACAATTTCTTTGTAGTCCTCTTTCTTTTGCTTCCCAGAAAACTAGACACTACTGCGCAAAATGATTCCCATGCTTTTGCCTTGTCTACTGATAGTGCCGAGTAAAATTCTCTGTCGCTCATTAGCTTTTTGATTTGCGGACCCACAAATACGCCTTCTTTGATTTTGGCGTCAGAGAGTTGTGCGAATCGTCGTTTTAAAAATTCAAATGCCGCAAAATTTTCATTTTTATGGAGAGCTTTAACGAAGTTTTTGAAGAGACCAAGCTTAATATGCAACGGAGGGAGAATAATTTTGTCCATTTGAACTAGGGGCGGAAACTTTAAGTTATCTTCTCCGACTACAAAATTGGCCCTTCCATCCCAGTCTTTACGCAAGTAATGTTCACTGCGATCTCGGCTGTCCCATCTGCACAAAAACAGCAATGCTTTGTCCATCCTTGTTGCAAGCCTGTTACCATTGCTCAACTTTCAGATCGGCACAGATTTTCCACTGGTGAACTGCAATACAAACTCCTAATGCTCAACGTTTATTCTTATTGAAAAAAACTAGCAAACAATACTCTCAAACAGAGGTATGTTTACATAATTGTGAATATAACGTTTATTTTTCATCCGATTTCGATGACCAAGGGCAAAAAATGTTCGTTAAAGATTACCCAATCCTGTCAATATCTGAGATCTGAGCAATTTTTATGGTAAGATTGAAAAAAACTTAATGAAAGACAGCAAAAAATTAAAAATTATCAAAAATTTTTCAAAAATCCAACTTTGAAGTGCCATAACTTCGTCATTTATGGTTGGATTTACAACAACTATCGGTGGACTAAAATCAGAGAAAATGGCATTTTAGTAGACCTACCTTTTTTCAAAACACTAAAATTGAAAATTTCGCGATATCTCAAGAACCGTTCTACTTTTGACATATCTGAGAGCATATTTGAATTCAGCGTGCAATTTTACATTAGAATCAATTGCTAAAAGTGCGGGATACAAAAACTTTTCAAATTTTGTGACATAGTGTTATTTCTAATGACAGTTTCTGCTTCCAGAGCGTAGGGAGTACTTTTTTAATAAATACCAAACTCGTTCGGAAGGAATATCAAATTGTATGAAAGAAATGATATAATTTTCTTCATTTCTTTGGTGGAAATAGCTTATATAATGTAATTTTATAGCTGATTTTTATGAGCTGATTTTCATCAGCTGATTTTACGTCGCGTGTGTGTGCAAAGCCACTCGAGAGCGCGCTCATGTAGCACATGTTGTTGCAAAAGAGAGCAGTATGAGGTCGCATGCTGTCGGAGTGATGACGTCGCAGCCGTAGATCGGCGTTGTATACGTATTAAATAGAACCGTGCCTAATTTTGGTTTAAGTTAATAAGCATTATATCTTCTAGAAGATGTTCATTTATACTAGCTCTTAGATCAGAAAGAACAAACTAAAGTGTTAAAAAGGATCGTTCAACTGATACCTGAGTTGTTGGAGCAGCAAGGCAAGTTTTTTCAAAATCATAAAAGACTTCTCAATGTATGGGATGTTGTCTTGAACAATATTTCATAAACTTCTCTTCTTTGCAATATAAAGTCATCCAAGCTTAGTTCAAAACGCAATCGTCTTTACTAGAATCTGTAGATATTTTCAATATTTCCCTGTGTGTTTCGTTGGAAAACAACTTAATTTTGTGAACCGAACCTAGATTTTCAAAAAAGAGGTCTGGTTCGGGTTCAGGTTCGAGAAGTTCAAAATTTTAGAGGTTCGGTTCATGGTCCGGTTCGAAGGACCCAAAAAACCCGAACCGAACCGGTTCTAAGGGGTTCGGTTCCGGACCGGTTTGCAGCCTTGCTTATAACTTGCGAACTGCTCATTCGATCTTGATGACTGCTTCGGCAAATCGATACATATTACTAACGACTAACTATCTTTTGAAGGTACGAATCATCTTTCTACAAAACTGAGGGAGATTTGACGTTTTTCCAAAATTGGCAAAAATTAAAAATAATCTTGATCTGCCTGCAAGTATGAGAAGTTTATGTCACATACATGTCAAACCTCTATCTTTTACCATTTCTGAGACGGACGGACGAACGGACAGACAGTCGGACACGGCTGAATCGACTCGGCTGTTGATGCTGATCAAGAATATATATACTTTATAGGCTCAAAGATGCTTCCTTCTGGCTGTTACATACATTATTTTTATGATTTTTATACACTCAGAAAATTATTTTTCTATATTTAAGAAAATCATCCTAGAATCCAAATCGGCCTAATACTTAGAAAAAATTTCTATATTTATGAAAAAATTTTCTGTATTTTAGAAAAGTGGCCCTGCGAATAAATTTTTTAGAAAAAACTTTCTAAAATTCAAAAAACCATATTTTTTTTCTAAATTTTAGGGTGAATTTTCTTTATTGCCTTTTCTAACTATTAGGGTAATTTCACCTTTGATTTTAGAAAATATTTGTTAAATATTTAGCGTACTTTGCCCTAAAATAAAGAAAATAAACCGCAATTTTAAGAAAGTTTTTCTAAATTCTTCGACCTTTCTAAAAATGTTTTCAACATTGCATTGCGCTATGCTGCCGTTCGGTTTTAGACGAAGCCGTCTATATGATGGCAATTGTTTACGCACACTAATGTCTATCGCAATGCCTGAAGAATGTAGATGTATTGAGCAAGCTTTTATTTCGTCTTGTAGTAATCGATTAAAGGATTGTATAAAATAAAAGCAATCTAAAAACCCCTCAAGTAAAAAAAAACATTAAAAAAAATAACCATTTAATAAGAAAGAACTATGCTCCTACGGGGATTGGATCCCAGTCCATGACATTTTCTAAGCTAATGTCTTATCCACTCGACCACGACTCTTGCTTATTATTGAGTGGTCAATGTGAGTACTTAAGCTCTAAATATGCCACACGAATTCTTAGGTATGATTTTAACACAAGGTTTTGCTAAATAGAAAGGCAAGGCTAACTTCGTCCGTGCCGAAGTTTTTATACACTTGAAATCGCTTGTCTCAACGGTTAGCGACTTCGACCAAACTTCGCAGATCAGCTTAAAAACATTTAATATTACCCACGACCGTGATTGAGAGCGGTAATATTGAGAAAAAAAACAGTTTTTCTCATTAAAATCCATTTTTCGACCGATCATTTGTATGGCAGCTACAAGAAGTAGTTATCCGATCCGGCCGGTTCCGATATATTAGCAGTGTGCAGTAAAAAGAAGACTCTGTGCAAAATTTCAGCTCGCTAGCTTCAAAACTGAGGGACTAGTTCGCGTAGAAACAGACAGACGGACAGACGGACGGACAAAGCTTAATCGACTCAGCTCGACACGCTGATCAAGAATATATATACTTTATGTGGTCGGAGATGATTCCTTCTATGCGTTGCAAACTTCTGGGCAAAATTATAATACACTTTTCAAGTGTATAAATATATATAAAATGAGAAGAAAAAGTGTGCTCCTACTGGGACTTGATCCCAGGCCTCCACGTTTGCTAACCGAATGTAATGTTAACTAGACCAACTGTGTACGTTATTAACTATAAGGCGAGTCGCCTCTGGAAGTTTTTTAAAGGCGATTTTCTAAAAATTAGGGCGAAAATGGCACTTTTTAGGGGGAATTGTTTTTTGAGTGTACCCGTTACTCGTAGAGTAAAAAAGGGTATACTAAAGTCGTGTAAATGTATGTAACAGGCAGAAGGAATCATTTCCGACCATATAAAGTATATATATTCTTGATCAGCATCAACAGCCGAGTCGATATAGACATGTCCGTCTGTCCGTCCGTCCGTCTGTCTGTATGAACACCTAGATCTCAGAGATGGTAAGAGATAGAGGTTTGACATGTATGGGACAAATGCTTCTTTTATCTGCACGCAGATCAAGTTTGTTTCAAATTTTGGCCACGCCCCCGCAATTTGGAAAAAACGTCATATCTCCTACAGTTTTGAAGATAGACGATTCGTACCTTCTAGAGATAGTTAGTAAGTAGCAAAATGAATGGATTTGCCGAAGAAAGATCGGATGAGCGGTTCTCAAGTTATAAGCAAAAATGTGAAAAATAGCATACTTGCATACTTTTCAGATGTTCACCCTAAGGAACACTGTTAAACATGTTTTTTCATGAGTAACGGGTATATCGAAGTCGGTTAGAGCCGACTTTACCTTAATTAATGTTGGTTAATTTATCTCTATATCTATAAAAGAGAGTGTCCTGATTCACTGACTGACTGACTGACTGATTGGCAATCATCGCCAAGCCTAAACGGTAATAGATAGAGGGCTGTAACTTTCACAGGAGTTTCTGTTAGTGGTGAAAGTGCATACTAAGACGGGGTTTTGGAAAATTCCATCCAGAAAATTTGGAAAAGTGTCGGAAAAGTTTGTATGGGAAAAATGTTATTTTCCATCCGATTGACTTGAAACTTGGTTTGTAAGCATAGTACGCGAAATAATTCGACACGTGTTTTCCCGATTTCAGAAAATCCGCCCACGAGGAAAATTGCGGGAGAATTCTGCATGCAAAAAACTATTTATCATCCGATTGGCTTGAAATTCGGTTTGAAAGGAAAGTAGGTGAAATAAATTGAAATGTGATTTTCCGAAGTTGGAAAATTTGCCCTGACGGTCGGAAAATTCCCGGAAAATTCTGCATGAAAAAAACCATTTTTCATCCGATTGGCTTGAAACTCGGTTTATAATGTCAAAATGAGAATTCATTTTTGTTTTTACTTTCCGATGCTGGAAATACCGCCGGGATGCCCACTGGGAAGTGGTTGGGAAGTGAATGGGATGTGGGTGGTAAGTTGTTTTGGAAGTGAGTGGGATGAGGGCGGGAAGTGGGTGGTACGTGGGTGGCAAGTGTGTGGAATGTGGGTGGTAAGTGGATGGGAAGTGGGTGGTGTGTTGGTGGGATGTGGGCGGGAAGTGTGTGGGTTGTGCGTGGAGAGTGGGTGGGATGTGGATGGGATGTGGGTGGGATGTGGGTGTGCATTGGTTCTATACTGTTGAAGGCGCAGCGAAGCGCGACGATTTATTTGCTAATGAATCATAAGTATTCTTTCATGGTTGTCTATAATAAACAATGATTATACCCGTTACTCGTAGAGTAAAAAGGGTATACTAAAGTCGTGCAAATGTATGTAACAGGCAGAAGGAAACATTTCCGAGCATATAAAGTATATATATTCTTGATCAGCATCAACAGCCGAGTCGATATAGACATGTCCGTCTGTCCGTCCGTCCGTCCGTCCGTCTGTATGAACACCTAGATCTCAGAGATGGTAAGAGATAGAGGTTTGACATGTGTGGGACAAATGCTTCTTTTATCTGCACGCAGATCAAGTTTATTTCCAGTTTTGGCCACGCCCCCTCCCGCCCCCGCAATTTGGAAAAACGTTATATCTCCTACAGTTTGAAATGATAAAGATCGGATGAACGGTTCTCAAGTTATGAGCAAAATAGTGAACCAAGCACCCCCCCAACTCTTTTCACTTCATATGTACAGTTGTAGGATTTCAAAGCGAAATGAGAACCCGATTAACTGAAAACTTAATTCTATGTTAATGAATAATCTGAATACTTGACTCAAAAATATATGCAGGGTTTGTTCTAAAGATAATAAGACTGATTTTCTTCCGCCGCGATTGTACTTCGGAGCGTGCGCGCACTGGCTGGATTCGGTAGAGGGCGTTCCTAGCTAACCAACGAGCGGCTGGTCAGTTGCCTCCGAGCACCTGGAGAGTCAGGACAGGCATTTTCGCGTGGTGTAAGCCGAAAATCCAGCAAAATGAGTAATTCCAAAGTGAACTCGAGTCTTTTGAGCGCTTTCACGTAAACTTGTCGTTAACGGTAAAAAAGACAATGAGCATCGTTTTCACTTTGGATTTACTAATTTCGTTGCGTCAAGTTTTTTTTTTATCGATTCGCCGAAGGAATGGTTAGGATCGGATAATCGATGCTCCAGTTATGAGCAAAAAAAGATAAGACATTCTATATGTAGTTTTGGTCGCTGAGTTCAAATCAATTATCCATTTTCACCCAGTACGTCAGGTCTACGAGATATTTTGATTAGCCAGTGTTGAGCGAGGATTGTTTTCATTTGTACTTCCTGTAGCCACATTATGTGACCTTATTGACCCTATTTATTTTAATTTAAGCTACATTGAATCACATTCAACTAAATCCGCACGATGAGTATTGATTTTGTTCATAAGATACAAATTTTACGATTTTAATATTTAAAATAAGGTTACTATTTGAGAAAAATTTTAATTTTTTTAAGTTTAAATAGTTCTAAAGTTCTTCAGAGTCAAATCGAGTTTAAGACATTTATCAGTAAAATTAGTTCTAGGAGTACTTCTATTTTATACGAACCGAAAAGTAAGTAGAGCACGTCGGAAACTGCAAGACTGAAAAGGTAATAGTTGGTCGCCGTGTGCATCGTTGAATGCCGAATTATAACTATGCACACGAGTAGATTGCCTATAACTCCAGTTAAAAAAATTCCTCCGAATGTGATAGTTATCTGCAAAAAGAAGAGTCTCATTAGCAATCAGTTAATCTGTGGTGCTGTTTTTAAAAACTAAGTGTTCACACTATGGTCCCAAATCCCAAAAAGCTGGACAAAAGTCGAAAAAAAAAATATTTTTTATAGACTTTTAATGATTGGAATAGTTGTAGTGGTACATCTAGTTTGTATTCTGACCGTTAATAAGGAGAAAGTGTCCCCACCTGGCTCAGGTTTGAACTCTGTTCATGAGCGTCGAGCGTGCCTCATCGTTTATTCGTCATGCGTCGAAAATAACACAACGTTTAGAAGCGTATAGATTCGCGAAATATTAACCGATTTGGATTCTGAAAAATGAATTCTACTCTAGAAAGTAAGTACAATTTAAACGAATTGCTCAAAATTATTATTAACAATGCATGAAATAGTGAATCATTAATAAAAGTAGAGGTTTTTTTTCGGTCACATTCTGAAAAATCGTGTTAAGAAAGCAATAAGTCAAAACTCCCAGCAGATCCCACTCTCAAACAAATAAGAATTGTTATTTAGACAATTCTTCAAAACATAGTCAAAAATTAGCAGCCCATAGCTGCCGGTTTAGTCTCGGTGATTATTTTTGTGCGACAATTGTCGCGACATTGCAAATATACACTGCTCGACAGCACTCTCCCCAAACCAACTTTTTCTAAAGTATTTTGGCCCCCTGAGCACGAAAATAGACATGAACAAAAAATCTGTCGAACAGTTATCGAGATATTATCGATAAACGGGTTTTTCGATGTTTCAGACAAATCAAGTACCTTTCCGAAGAAATTGTCCGCCATATTGGATCCGCCATTTTGTTTTTCCAATTTTTGACGTCAGATTCGTGATCAGCGACCCCGAAAACCCCCGAGTACAAACTTTAAGCCAATTAAAAAACGTTTTTCGACTTTTGGCCGTGTTTTTGGGATTTGGGACCACTGTGCAACAGTTTCTCGATTCTCGTTTTCACGAAAACATCTAATAAATTGTCGAAGAGGGTCTGGAAATTTTGAAACTTGTTTGATAACACAAGTTTACAAAAAAAGCAACCGTTCCTTATGTATTTTTGGCAGCTGAACTCAGATAAATTGTCCGTTTTCTCCCAGCACGTCAGGCTTACGAGATATTTGCATAAACGTGTGTTTAGAGAGGTATCATTACATTTGTTGGTCGTGTGGCCACATTAAGTGTCCTATTCCAACCAAATTTGTTTCAATGTAAGGTGCATTGAATGACGATACAGATAAACCAAACAAGAAGTTTTTATTTTGCTGATAAAGTACAAATTTTTGGATTTTAATATTAAAAAGTTGGTTATTTTTTTAAAAAATTCATTTTTTTTTTCAAGTTAAAAAACTTCTAAAAAATTATCCAATAATATTAAAAATCTTTAAAAAAAACGAGAGCGCAAGTTAAAGTCGGCTTTAACCGACTTCGATTTACCCGTTACTCATAAAAAAACATGTTTAACAGTGTTCCAGCGTTCCTTAGGGTGAACATCTGAAAAGTATGCTACACTTTTTTTAATCGGAAATTTTTCACATTTTTGCTCATAACTTGAGAACCGCTCATCCGATCTTTATCATTTCTTCGGCGAATCGATTCATTTTGCTAATTTCTAACTATTTTTACGAATTGTCTATCTTCAAAACTGTAGGAGATATAACGTTTTTTCCAAATTGCGAGGGCTGGAAGGGGGCGTGGCCAAAATTTGGAACAAACTTGATCTGCGTGCAGATAAAAGAAGCAGTTGTCCCATAAAGGTCAAACCTCTATCCCTTACCATCTCTGAGATCTAAGTGTTCAAACAGACAGACAGACAGACGGACGGACGGACAGACGGACATGGCTATATCGACTCGGCTGTTGATGCTGATCAAGAATATATATACTTCATATGGTCGGAAATGATTCCTTCTGCCTGTTACATACATTTGCACGACTTTAGTATACCCTTTTTACTCTACGAGTAACGGGTATAAAAATGGTTGGTAGTCCTTTGTTTATTCTTATTTCACATCTTTTCAGTTTTTCGATATCATTGCGCTTTTAAAAGTTATAGCCCAAAAACTATAAAAATTTTCGACTTTTTTTGCATAATATTTAACGCCAAATTTTAGTATATGAACTAGGGTTGTCGAAAATGTTATCGATATATCGAAATATCGATATTTTTGCCAAAATGAAGAATATTTATATCGTATATTTTTCGGAGGCGATATATCGGATATCGAATATTTTTTGGTGATATTTTCGGCGATATTTTTGTTTTAGCGCTCGGTCGCACTGTTGCGAATGACTGTTTCTTGTGCTCTGGACATTTAAGACTGTTTCTTGTGCTCTGGACATTTAAGACAAAATTTTTTAAAGTTATTTAATTAAATTTGATGCACAGAAATCGCAGTGCAAACTGTGCAACAAAGTTTTAGGAACCAGTGGAAACTCAACAAATATAAAAGCACACTTAAAGGCAAAGCATGGAAATGCTTGGCTGAAATGCAGCTCATCAACGGTAAATCTAACTATAAATGACTTTGAATTCTGGGAATTGGGGTCCTTTGTATGCTGCTATTTATGCATTTTTTCATATTGTGGTTATTTATATCGTGAAACACATTGTACATATTTTTGTTAGTCTATAAAAGGGGCATCAGCAGGCTCGTACATGTTTGATCTCCGGAAGCTTTAATGTAAATCAATTATAATTATTTTTAAAATCTTCGAACATTTTTAGACGAAAAATCAACCAAAGCAGACATTAGTTGTGGATGCGATAAAGAATTTGGGAGCCTTTCAAGTAAATATGGAAACTAAGTAATTGAATTTTTTTGTGTGTGTATTTTTAAACAGTACACTCAATCCATTCCCATTTCTACTGCCAACGACAAGTGGTTATTTATTTGGAAATGTAAAAATATTTAAATTTATAATCGCGTCTTTATCGGAATTGATTGAAGAAAAGCAAAAAAGTTAAAGGAATATATGTAAGGATAAAGTGAAACAGGACTTTCATCAAATCTGTAGTTATGCATTCACCTGCGACGCCATTACCATTACCAAGTTCAAGTTGTGAGAGTTAAAAATTAAATAAAAACTTAGTAACTTTTGTTAATTTAATAAATATTTAATAAATCCATATTTTTTAATCGCACATAGATTATAGTTCTTATTACGCGTCAAATGACGCCTCAATTACCTCAAGACCTGTTCATAGTTAAGAACCGGGTTTTTATTGAAAAATATCGAAAATATCGATAATATCGATGTTTTTTACACCAAAATATTTATATCGAAATGATACTTTTTCAATATCGTCAAAAATATCGATATAGATATTTTTGAAATATTTGACAACCCTAATATCAACTTCGTGTTTGGTTTATCTGTAACGCCATTCAATGCAGCTTTCATTAAAACAAAGTTGGTTGGAATAGGACACTTAATGTGGCCACACGACCAACAAATATCTCGTAAGTCTGACGTGCTGGGAGAAAGGACAATTAATCTGAGTTCAGCGGCCAAAAATACAATATACATAAGGAACGGTTGCTAACCTTTCTGTTGCAAAAGTTGTCATTTTTTTGTAAACTTGTGTAATTTTTGGAGATACCTTTTAGAATTGACAAAAATTAAAGCAAAGAAGGCAAAAAAAAAGAGATGGAGAGATGCGAGGTGAGCAAGAAAGTGAAGCTGATCAAAGTGGGCGAGTAACAACCATTTTAATGGAATCTGTTTCCCTTGCAGTCTACACAGCCCATTACAGTAGTGTCTCCAGTTAAGATAGGTTTCGTAGCTCCCGCCGCTTTCGATGCTACCTATGTGGTCACCTACCAGCTACCTTTAAGTCCGTATTCAACTAATACGCCCGGAGAGTATGATCCTCCAGTCCATGCAGCTGGCTGTGGCTATGAAAATTACCTCTGGCTTAATGTGCTAATTCGAATTTTCCAATTTCTGATCACAGATTCGTGTTCAGCATACGAATCACCCCCATTTCTTCAATATACTGTAAAAAGTCTAATTTGGTCACCTTGTCTTATTAAACTCTCCTTTTTAATTTCAATTTTGGTTGAGCGGGTAGACACTGAAGACTTTATTTTGTTAACAATATTATTTGTTGTAGACAATATTCTTCGTCTGAATCCCACTCTAATAACTAAAATAAAGCAATGCAACTCGCTCGCGTTCACAATTATCACAGAAAATAAAGTTCGCGCTCTTTGAGTCTCTCAATACTGGCCTATCCTTGTATTCTGATAAAAATTTAAATTAATCAGTGCAACTTGCTTCGCTCAAAGCTTTCACTATGTCATCTTCTCGCTTTGCTCATAGCTAGAAATAGTATCGCTTCTCGCGTAGCATCGCGTCTCACGTACCATCGCTTAACGCGCGCACTCAGACCTATCTATTGTATGGCAGCTATACTATGTAGTTGTCCGATTTCGAAAAATCTTGGTGAAATTAACTAAAGTCATTGAAAACTTATATATACGAAGGATGGGAGCGAAGCATTGAAAATAAAAAAGTTTTTTTTCACAAAAACTAGTTTTTTAACCGATCGTTCCTAAGGCAGTTATATGCTGTAGTCGTCCGATCCGGCCGGTCCGACAAATGTGCAGCGTATTTGTACCAAAAGACTTCGTGCAAAGTTTAGTTGCGATAGCTTTAAAACTGACGGAGGAGATATCATAGAAGCAGACGGACGGACAAACGGACAGCTGGACGGACAGACGGACGGATAGACGGACATGGCTATATCAACTCAGCTCGTCATGCTGATCAAGAATATATATACTTTATGTGGTCGGAGATGCTTCCTTCTCTGCGTTACAAACATCCGGACAATTTTAATATACCCTCTCAAAGGGTATAAAAAGAACCATTGTTACAGAAAAAGAGCCAACAATTTTTTCTTACTTATATTTACTTGTTTTTTTTCAAAATTGTCTATATCTATATACATAAAGTGAAAAGACATTGTTGATGATCATCAGCCTAGAAGACAAACCGTAATAGTTCAAAATTTCACAATAACTTCCTATAGTGATCGGACATTGTACTAAGAAAGCATTTCCTCAACGCTGCTCCCATTGCTCTCCAAAGCGAAAAAAAAACGTTTAAGTGCTGAAACTATTTACTAGAAGTGTGTTTTCTTGATATCGAAAAATAACAAAAAATATATTTGTTTAAAAATACAATTTCAAAACAAAAACAAAAAATCTTCGCTCGAGTCAAGCCATGATTCGAACCCACGCCTGCTGACATGGGCGGTTGACTCTCTCCCCTCGCGCCACGGTGGCCATTTCCAATTCGGTGGCAGACCACTTATCGCAAGGCATATTTCTTTTGTTACTTTTAATAAGGCGTCATCTTTTATAAAGATAAAGATGCTCAAATAAATCTTGAATTGTCTGAATGGAGTTTTAATATCCCTATATTAGCGATACTTAGTCCTTCGTTCCTCCCAGGGGGGCGAAAACATTTCGTTATTCACACGTAAACGACCCGAAAGCTTGCCTAAGCTGAGACGAAAAGAGCAGAAACCCGACATTCGCTCGCAAGAGTTCGAAGCGGTTAGATTTTTAAACACCAATACTCTCTCACTTTTTGGCCTCGCTCTATATTTTTAAAAAGAGAGTGTACTGACTGGCTGACTGACTGATTCACTGACTCATTGGCAATCATCGCACAGCTTTAACGGTAAGAGATAGAGGGCTGTAATTTGGAGAGGAGTTCTGTTAGTGGGGAAGGTGCGTACTAAGACGGAGCTCATGGGGAAAATGGACGGAAAATTCTGCGCTCAAAAAACTATTTTTCATCCGATTGGCTTCAACCTCGATTTGTAAGGATGGAATACGAAATAGTTTAAAATGTAATTTTCTGACGTTGGGAAAATTTGACCCAAAAATTCGAAAATTCTGCATAAAAAACTATTTTTCATCCGATTGTCTTGAAACTCGGTTTGTAAGGACAGAATACGAAATAATTTTAAATGTGATTTTTCAATGTCGGAAAAACCGTTCCCAAGAGTGAAAATGCCCGGAAAACTCTGCATGAAAATGATCTATTTTTCATCCTGTTGGCTTAAAACTCGGTTTGTAAAGATATACTTCGTATATAATACGAATTTATTTTAAATGCGACTTTCCAATGTCGGAAAATTCGACCCGACGGTCGGAAAATTTCCAGAAAATTCTGCGTGAAGAAAACTATTTATCATCCGATTGGCTTGAAGCTCGGTTTCAATGGAGAAAATCGAAAGTGTGATTTTCCAATGTCGGAAAATCTGATCCCCGGGAGTAAAATGCTCGGAAAATTCAACATGCAAAATAACTATTTTTATTCTGACTAAAAACTCGGGACAGGGAAGAGGTTGGGAAGTGGATGGGAAGTTGGCGGGATGTGAGCGGGAAGCGGGAGGGATGAGGAGGGGTGGGATTTGGGTGGTATGTGGGCTGATATTGGTTCTATACTGTTAAAGGCGCAGTGAAGCGCGACGGGTTATGTGCTAGTTGGACATATGTGGTCGTGTGTGGCCCAGTGGTTAGTGTGCTGGACTGCTGGGCCGGAGGTTGTGGTTTTGATTCCGCCTCTGAACATCTAATAATAAAAGTTTTTTTCATTCCTTAGAAAAGTAGCTTTTACACATACGCTCACCTTCACCAGCTATTGGCGCCAGCTGTGAAGTAACTAGCTATGAAAAAGCCAACTCTCAAACTTTGCCGTTCGGAACCGGCGTTAAACTGTAGGTCCCTTTTTCTTGTGCGAAAAATTTAAAGCACACACGCCAAGAGATTGAGAGAAGCTTGGCTTGGCCCCGTTGGAGGAGCTGTAAAGCCAATTTTACATTTTTACATTTACATGTCATAAGACTATAATGAAAAATCGTATATCCATTCAATTTCTTAAGTGTTCTTAAACTTACAAATAAAAACAAAAAATATTTCTTGTATTTATTAATTTTTTAACTTATGAAAAAATAATAGTCCATATTCTATATACTGATTTTTTACATAATATTATATTAATCACATTTTGAGATCAGTTGCTTTCCTATATTTATAAGTGTTTTACAAACCACTCATAATTTGGCTTTGTTTTTATCAAACTGATGGCAAAAAATGTACGCTCTGCCGAAGCAAAGCTGTGCGGAAGGGACAATATATTTCATACAAGTCATACTAATTCCTTAAACACTTCAATATTAACCCCGTTTTTTACTTTTGCCACTTCTTCCCAAAATAAAGATATCTCCTCCTCTGTTTTAAACTTAGCTTCAGTTAACTTTACCATTGCCCATTGAGAAATAGTTTCATCTGGATCCGATTCACATAAATACTCAAAGTTATTAGTTAGTGGCATTATATCAGTTTCTTGGCTAAAAATTACGTTGACGGGTGTGATCATAATGAGAGATTTAATATCCTCTCGCCAAAATAGAATGCTTATTTCCAAACTCACTTTTTGTTTTCCACCTGAGAACTAGTATTTGTGGTTTCAGCGTCTGTGTAAGAAGACTCAGTGCAAGTTGCTCTTTTTCTGTAAGAAACCTAAATGTATAATCAACTAATAAGGCATATGTTGTGCTGGTGCTTAAAGTCTTTTTTAATTACTTGTCCATTTTTAAAAAAATTAGCTTAACGCCTAATCTCACTACTAAAATTTTCGCGGCCGCCACCGGCTCAAAACCATGCGTGAATTACAGTATTCCTAGTATTAGCGATGGTCATTTGATCCGATTATTTACAGAGTTGCATGCCGTGTATTCTATAGTTTTCAGAGTTGACAGGAAAAATATCCAGATCTACATTAGGTGCTGAATAATGTTCAAACTTTTTTCACTTAAGCCAATTATGAGCAATAAGAGCCAAAAAGAGCCAAATCCAATAAAAAAGTGCCAGTCCACCAATCGAATTATGGTATTAAATAAATTGGGATCGGGAGTACTAATTACCTCAAAAATCAGTTTTAAAATCAAAGAGTTAAAGAAGGAATCATCACCGACCACATAAAGTATATATATTCTTGATCAGCATGACGAGCTGATTCGATTAATTTTTGTCCGTCTGTCTGTCCGTCTGCACGAACTAGTCCCTCAGTTTTGAAGCTATCGAGCTGTACTTCTTCTTTTGTCTGCACACTGCTAATTTGTCGCAACCGACCGGATCGGATGAATATTTATTATAGCTGCCATACAAATGATCGGTCGAAAATGGGTTTTGGTGAGAAAAACTGTTTTGTTCTCAATACTAACGTTCACAAACACGGTCATGGGTAATAATAAATGATTTAAAGCTGATCTGCGAGGTTAGCTCGAAGTCGCTAACCGTTGAGACAAGATTTTTTAAGTGTATCAAAACTTTGGCACAGACGAAGTTAACTTTGTCTTTATCGTTTTTTAATGCTTAAGTCATTTTTTGTTAAACAATTTTTGGCTTACCAATAGAGTTCCATTGAATTATTATTTCCAGGTTATGAACGTCATAAAGCAGACGAATAGCAAAGTACAAATTGCTGCATGTGGTCTAAGTGATTTTGATAACTATTTTGAGGTCCCTTCAAAGAATTAAACAAAATGAATTGGACCCTAGATGCGACGTTGTTCCTTCTGGACTTATGGGAGGAGAACCTCAATGGACTCCGTGGGCCCAGGAAAATCACGCACATATAAACGAAAATGGCAGAACAATTGGCCGTGTATGGCCCGACTGCGGTTCAGGTAAAAAATAAGATAGGCAACTTAATCAAAAAGTACAGGTACAGATTCGATTACAAACAAATTATTCAATTAGGGTGTTCACTTTGTTGAGCACTTGAGCACTTGGGGAAAAGTGTAAACATTTCCAACAACAATTTACTCTGAACAAATTGTGCACAGCTTGCTCGACCCAGGCCCTGACTACGAAAAGTCGGGCACTTGTACCTTATAGAGACCTGCACGAGTAAATAAAAAAGTAATCGATAATTACTCGTCGAGTATGATTACAAATGAGTACGATTACCTAGCTGTCAATTTGGCACCGTACTCATGTTTACTTTTCAGGGTTCGGAATCGCCCTTTACCTGCAGTCTCGAAAGGAGACTGACGGCTTATTAAATCGCGAAATAATACCAAAGAGGATAAAAATAGTAATAAAAAAAAAGACAGTGCAAATAAAGTGATAAATCATGGCGGGATCATTGCATAAGCGCAATTCGCAGCTAAGGGTTCTCCGAGGTAATAAAAACGCGAACTACTTAAGAAACTGCTTTCCATGGCCAAAAATGACCACACATAACAGCATTACCATGATTAAGACAATGCCGAACCGCGGTAAATACCATGGATGACCAATGGTTAAAAATACAGTTAAGATCATAAGGAATGTTTCAAACCACTTTTCGTGACTGACAACTCATCAAATCGCGGAAAAATACCGTTGAGGATCGAAAATAGTAATAATGTCAAACAAACAGGAAAAAAACCATGTAAGGATCATTGCATACGCGCAGTTCGCAGGGTTATCCGTGGAATTAAAACCGCTAATTAATTAAGAAACTAGTTTCAAGACCACAATAAATCTTATGTAACTACATCACCATGATTATGACTAACCTCTAGTGACTAACCGCGATACATACCATGGATGACCATTAACAAAGAACTTAGAAGAAGAAATTTTCTTCAAAATTTCCGAAAATTTTTTCAAATAAATTGCCGGTGTGGTCATCCATGGTATGGTCATCCATGGTATTTATCGTGATTCAGTATTATCATAATCATGGTAATGTAGTGCTCATGTGTGCTCATTTTTAGCCTCGAAAATCAATTTCTTAAGCACTTAGCGGTTTTATTACCATGGAGATCCCTTAGATGTGAATTGCTTTTATGCATTAATCCTGGCTTGATTTTTTACTTGGTTTTAAGTAAAGTATGTTTGGCATTATTTATATTTTTGAACCGCAACGGTATTTTCCCGCGATTTGATGACTTGTCAGTCCTAAAAAGTGGTTTGAAACATTCTTTATGATCTTCGCTATATTCTTTAACATTGGTCATCCATGGTATTTATCGCGGTTCGGTTTATTCATAATCATGGTAATGTAGTTATGTGTGGTCTCTTGTGCCCTTGAAAAGCAGTTTCTTAAGCACTAAGAGGTTTTGTTACCATGCAGATCCTTCAGCTGCGAATTGCGCTTATGTATTAATCTAGGCATGTTTTTTTTACTTGGTTGGGCATAAAGTTTTTTTTGACATTATTAATATTTTTATCCTCTTTGGTATTATTTCGCGATTTAATAAGTCGTCAGCCGAGTGCTGGATGCTGGCTCCCAAACTGTGCCACCAAAATAAACCTTGCTAGTATTCTGATTATTATTTTTAATTTAATTTTATTTTTAACGGTTTTTCGATTATAATCGTACGATGCCGACTACTACTCGGCACCGTAAAAATAAATCATATCTCAAACGTAGTTGTGCACAAATTTCGTGCACAGAGGGCTGCTCACAATACTAGTCAGGCAAAACTGCTCAAGTGCTCAAGTGCTCAACAAAGTGAATACCCCAAATGTGTTATTTATTCATAATGTCAAACATTTTCGTTGTAGAAATTAGCAAAACTAAATTGGGCCATCTGACGGAGCACCCTCAAATAGGGAGCTTTACTCCAGAATCCAGTACATGGCTATAAACCTAAGGAACGTGGGCTTCTCCAGTGAGACTGCAAGCCGAAAAGGAGTGTCTTGCTTTCCCACCCCAGGCAGAAGTTGGACTAACATCTAAAATGTCTGCCTTTCCACACGAAAACATTCCTTAAAATCAGTATTTTTGGGCATGTCGATCTCCCAAAAGAAATTTTTGATAAATTTTTCAAACTAATATTTTTGAGATTACATGACAAAAATTGCCATAACTTCCTCAATTTTCAAGCTACTGATATGTTCGAGCACTCAAAATGTTTGAAAAAGATGCGGCTTTCACATATATTTTTTTGAGAGTTTTTGAAGGATGGGTCTTTTTTGCTAGACTAAGTTTTTTGAAAAAATACTTTGTTTTTCAAGAAAGGTAAAAAATAAAAAAATTTTCAAAATTTTTTTAAAAAGGGCTTTTTAATCCTGCACATTTGGGAAAAAATTGAGAAGCTCTATCTTAAACCGTTTTCGTGTTATTGAAAATTAAAAAAATTCACAATATTACACTTTTAAGCGTAGAACTTCCGAAAAAGAGCTCCAAAAAAGCTCACATTTTGGGGTTAAGCTTCTCTCATAATAAGCTCCCTTTGGGCCAATTATCATCCAATTCGGAGACATCATCCCAGAAAAAAGTTTTTTTTGTATGGAATGCCCCTTATATTTTGTGGTCGGACATTTTATGTATGGAAAAATGTAAGACCATACTGATACCCTCTTAATCGATGCGTATTTGTGTAAAAAAGGCACAACAAAAAAATTGTTTAAGAAAAAAATAGTTTTGGGATCTGCGACTTGGATTCAAACTTCATCACTCATACGTACTGTTGCCCCTGCCTTTATGTTTATTACTTAAGTAGTTGGCGTTGACTTGGTTTGAAGTCATAACATTTAACAAAAAGGTACCATGACCACAGAAAAAAATTGTTTCTTTATAACCAACACAATATGGGCTAATACGAAAATTTGTAAACCAAGGGCTGAAATTTAAAGCTGTGCAAAATCCAAATGTTTTTTAATGAAATAATAATTAAAGCTTCAAAATATGTAAGCAATATTGTTCTACGGTGGTTTGTTTGTTCTTGGCAGTGGCATATCTAAACCTACCTCTTGCTTGTATTAATTCTTGAAAAAAGCGGTTTTTTATTGGTAAAAAAAATTGTAAAAACAGTCATTTCAGTATTTTGCGCTTAGAAAAACTTAAAACTTGTTTCATTTTCCTTAATTTAAGGTACTCATTATATTTGTAAGATATCTAATATATATTAAAAATTTAAACTAAAAATCGGTTTACTGTGTGTAACGTGCGCCACGGAAAATAGGGTATTTTACTTTAAAGGTTCTGTATACCTTCAGGTGTAATTTTTTAAAGGTATACAAAAAATTAAATTACTTAAAAAGTATAAGTGGTATTAAGGAGTGGTTTTTTTCATTCTATAGGTAATCGGTGAAACTAAATTTAGAAATTTTTGTAGTTGTTGTTGTACCAGCGGTTGTTGTTGTATTTCTGTTCAAAGTTAACCAAAAATTTAAAACATAGGCCCATTGTTGCAAAAAAATTTTTGAGAACGGATGACTTGAATTTAAAACTGAAGACGGGGTTTTGTTAAGAATTGATGTAATTCTGGTGTGAACTGCGATTTTTTTTGATCGGTCAATAAATGGCGCAGTTTTGGGGTTTTAAAGTCAAAATTTAAAAAATCGACTATTTTTTCCCACTGTATTGGTCATAGCTCCGTTATTTGTTGACCGATCAAAAATATCATAGTTTACACCAGAATGGTGGGTATTAGGAACAATTTAAAAAAAAGAATTAAAAAAACGGTCAACAGGTACTCTTTGAATCTTTGCAACCATTTTGGAAAAAGTGGTTCCGAGATAATTGCATTTAAAGTTTCGACATCTGTTTTCGATGAAATAAAAATTATTTTTAATAAATGTAAAAATCGGATTTAGTGCATTTGGGTGTTAGCTTTAACCGAACAAAAAAATTATTAAAATCGGTTAAGCAGTTCTCCAGAAATTTGGGTCAAAGTGCGTCATGGTCAAGACATGGTAAAAAATAAAATCTCTAAAAATTACCAAGTGAAATTTTTTTTTCAAAATATTTTTTTTCCAAAATATCGATCATTTTATAAATATTTATAAAGTTTTTGACCAAAAAAATTAAAAATACTAAGAATTTATAAAAATACGAGGGTCGATGAAAAAATTTTCATATAAAAGGGTCGGGAAAAATAATTGTTTTTGTTTATTTCTGTAAAACAGAGTTTCGGATCTGATTGAAAGATTTGGAGGATGTTTATAAGATCCTAATAGAAAGTTTAAGCAAATAAAAAAAAAAATGAAAAACAAAATTTTCTGAAGGTAACCGTACCCTTAACAGAATGAATTTTAATAATTTGGTTTCAATATTCTTATAATATTACAATACCAATAGTAAAGAAGACGAATGTTATTGCGGCGCTATTTTAAAGGTTTCTTTTTAAGGGTTTGTGTGTTTGTGGAAGATGACGTACGAAAAAAAGTTGATACGGTCGAGACCAAAAAATTCTGAAAGGGTGTGATGGTAGTATAAAAAAGCTGCATGGGTTTGGACTGATTAGCTGCCGTTTTCTTTTTATTGACCTTTGAACTTTTCAGCTTCAGTGTAGGATTAATAATTCCATATCTCGTAAGCTATATTGAATTTTGCTTTTATGTCTTTTGCAAAGTTGTTGCTCTTGGCTTGGCCTACAAAACATTTCTTAGTAGCAAATCAAAAAAATTACGTCTTGGTACTTAAAATTACAAAAGAATCCAAAAAAATCAATTTTTCACATTTTTTTTTAGTTTTTCAACTTTTTCCTGAAATCCGTTACAAATTTGGACAAGTAATGTAGGTAAAAGTTGTTGCTTAGACCGAAATAAACAAACCGTTAGTACGAACGCACTTTATTTAAGTACTCTTTGATATAGTAAAAAGACCAAAAGCATGAAAAACTGTCAAAAAAATTCGAAAAAAAAAACGAATTTTATCGGTAAAAAAGTAAATAAATTAAATTTCTTTAGTTACATTTTTTAAGTCATATTTTTTCATAGTTTTATTGATTTAATAAAAAACAATCGAAATTTTTGATCGTGTCAGCCAATTTCTACCAAAAACTGTACTTTTTCGAGTTTTGGTTGAAATTATTCATCTTTTAGGGTCTTTAACTATAAGAAGGACCATTCGAATGAAGTTGGTATGTTTCAACCGATTGTTTACGTTAGTCTATGCTACTTTTTCGTCCTTCATTGCTTGGTCAAATTCGTTATAGTTTTCAAGAAAAAGTTGAAAAACAGTACAAAATGAGGGGAAAACATGTTGAATTTACGACATTTTTGCAATTTTGAGTTTAAAGATGTGACTATTTTGACTTGTTACAACTTGCAACAACTTCTTTTCAGACGTCAAAGCGAAATTCCAAATAGTTTACGAGATAGGGAGTTATAAGTCCCAATCATATGCTTAAAACTTCAAAGTGCTATAAAAAGAAATCGGCAGCTAACCAGACCAAACCCAGGGAAGGTTTTTGTACTACTATCATACCCTTTCAGAATTTTTTGGTCTCGACCGTATCAAATTTTTTGAGTTCAAAAATGTGTCACAGTGTAATGAGTGATTAGTATCTTGTAATAAATCACACTTGCAGCATGAGAACAACAGCCAGCAGTCCTCTTTCCGTTGGGACAACTACAGCAATAACGTTGTACGCCATCTATGCTATTATTGTTTGGAATAAAATAGCCGTAGACAGGACTTGCTGTTAATATGCCTCGAGCGAACGTCGAATTTTATTATTGAGGGACTCATTTTAACGAACGAAGCATCAATCGTCCTGTCCTCATTCAGGATCCTAGCGACAGTTGGTAAGATCCAGAATAATCGTCTTCCGTGAGTCTTGGAAATTACAAAAGCGATGATGTATTCAATGGACTTAATAAACTTCTTCTTCGGTTGTAACGCTCTTGCTCAACTTCTTCAGACAAAGTACTCGGAGCCATCATACGATTTTAAAAATGAGAAAGTATTCTGCTTCCTAATTCTTTATCTGAGTTCAACCTCTGTCCAAACTTGTTGTTGAGATACCCAGCGATTCTGCATAGATCACCAACTTTGTTGAGATATTTGTTGTCCAGGCTGTGATGAAAAAGTTTATATTTTTTAGCAATTGATCCATGAACGGCTTCGACAACCCACCTAATTTTGGTGATTTTTCGAGACTCATTTGCTTCTTCGGTGTCCAGTTGAGCTTTTTTCCCTTTAAATGCTGGCATCAGAACTCTAAAGCCTTTTCCTTCTGTCTCACCAACGACATCGCGAAAACCCCTATCCACAACGAATATATCATTAGGTCGCAAAAGCCTTATTAAATTAGTGTTGGCAAGAATTTTTTTTATAATCGAAGCATCGTTTTCTTTACCATAAAACGGACCGCATATGTCAAGAACGAAGCCATTTGTGGTACAAATGGTAAAGGGCTTGCATAAATGAGTTTTCTTCTGTCCCGAATATGATTTACGTTGATATAAAAATAAGCGAATATATATTGTTGAATATTTCATTAGGAAGCGTATCTTTGATTTTTTTCAATCTTTTTGATAATTGGCTTTAAGGTTGGGGGAAATTTCAGGAAAAGTTTTAAGGTGGCGGTCCAACGCGAACTGCCAAAACCATCACATTCAAGTTTTCTTTGAATTATAGCAAAAAATGTTTTCAGTGTATGTCACCAATTTTCCAGTTTTCGAAAACTTTGATCAATTCTCTATCAGTGGCAATTTATTTCATGTCTCTAGCTACTCTGGTTCCCGAGATATTTCTATTTAAATAAAAGCTTATTAAAAAAGGATTTTTGACGATATCTCAAGGACATGGCCCCAAAATGACCCAAAATTGGGCCAGATCAGTTTGTTTTGAAGTTATCTATCCAATTATAAAAGAAATTTAAAAATCCCAGACTTTAGGCCGCACCCCTTCCCTTATCGGGCTAGACCCTTTGTCTTTTGACGAAGAAGTTGCTGATTTGGAATTTGATGTACAAATCGCCGTTTCAGCGTTAGAGAAAGAAGGTATGCCACTTCAAAACCAGGGTTCGTAGAATAACACACATTTGTTTTTTTCACGCCCTATATTAACACAAAGAAAAAATTCAGTCTGTAAAAAATTTTAATTTTCACACGTGTTACTAACCATTTTTTTCAGAAGAAAATAAAAAATTTTTTCATGTTATTAACACGAGAATTTTTTCACGCGTGTTACTAACACGAGTGAAAAAAATTTTTGCTAACATCTGTGAAAAAAAAATGCAGAAAATTTTTCACACAATATTTTTCTCGCGCGTGTGAAAAATTTTCAGAAATTTTTTTCATTGCAATTGTATTGGTGTGTATGTGAGACGCGTCGGCTAGCCTGTGCTCAGGCCGACTACAAACGGGGGTGGGTAAAAGGCACACACTCTTTGTGCGATCAAGTCGATTTTTTTAATGACCTGCCCACAGCAGGACTGTGCAGCTGTGACCGCAAATATCCACATTGAGTCCAAACATTCGACTATTAAGTAATAGTAAAAAGAAATTGTATTAATTGCGAATAAAATTCAAAACAAATTATTTGAAACAATTTTTAAACGTACTCTAAATGAAGATACCAGGTTTGGGTTGAAGACAAAAAATCAATTACATTTTACGCAGCGTCACCAGAAAAGTACCTGTACAATATGCATTTGTCTCTTTTTTAAATTGGTTAACTCTTACCTATTTTGACTCCCAGCCCATTGACGGTTAACAGGTAGCTGCGAAAACTGGGGAACGCCAATTTTTATGGCCCTCATAAAAAGGGATATTCCCTATTTTATTTGCGGTTACATTTGCAAAGTGCAGCTGTAGGCAGCAGGTCATTACGAAATTCGGAGAGGCACACGCAAAAAGTGTGCCTGCCCACCCCCGTCTGTGCTCTGGCTAAGCCACAGTCTCACATACACACTAATACAAATGTATTCGTCTTGCGGACCAGTGTTGCCAAATCAGCTTTTTTCCCGTCATTTCTGGCTTTTTTTAAAACCGTATTGCGGGAAAAAATTACAAAATGCGGGAATTCTGGCTTTTTTAAAAGGATTTCGGCTTCTTTTTAGATTTATTTTTGTTTTGGAGAAAACCAATAGTTTTTCACCCTTGTCAGTCATTTTTCGACAACAATTAACACTTGCCATATGCCACGATAAACGGCTTCGAAAGACTTGGCTTAGGAAGTATAAATCTGATACTTCTCGAATAATCTCGTGCAGTTCTTGAAAAGGAACAATAAGAATCAATTCTATTGAAAATGCCACAAATCAACGAGATTTTTTAAATCAATGACACTGACGCATCTGGCCTGCTGAAAGATCTTTTGATTGCTATCAATTTTCTATAAGTTATTCCATCAGATACCAATAATAAAATACTACATGTGGACTATTTGGAGAAATTCGCTTTCAAAAATTTATATTAAAGATATGAGTTTGTGCTGCAAAAACTTCATAGTTGATCTTATAAAACAACAGAAGCTGAACTTAATTTATTTAAGTTGTCTTCTGCTGATCTGATTCTCGGATTTTCATAAAGTGCATTGTATTAAGACATTTAAATTATTTCAGGTTGCCTGAAAATCACAGAATTCTTCAAAAAAAATTACATATTTTCAGATCACTACATTTTACAACCAAATAAAAAGTTTTTTCCCATTTTGGAAGAATTTTCCGATATTAGGAAAATATAGGGAGAATAACGAAGAAACTATAAGGTTTTTGAGTGAAGTAATCGGTTTCAATCAAAGATTTTTTGAGTTAGCCTCGTTTGCGATTCAGAGTTTGTCCTTGCCATGGTTCAACGCTAAAGTTGAGCGTGCCTAAAGATACTACGTTTTATAAGGTCCCCTCTAGTTACCTTAAGCAAATAGGTGCAACTGAGGCCTACGGCAAAGACGAGGATGAGGAACTTCAGCACTCTGATATATTTAAAATATTTTGTATAAATAATTACATTAGAGACAAGAAAACGATGCGCTTTTTTTACGCTTTTTTGTCGAAAAATACAGCTTTTTTTCCCCCTCCGACCCGCTGAAAACAGATTTTTTTACTCGGCAGAAGTTGGCAACACTGTTGCGGACAGAGTCAGCGCGTCTCACATACACACCAAAACTATTGCAATGAAAAAAATTTCTAAAAATTTTTCACACGCGCGAGCAAAATATTGTGTGAAAAATTTTCTGAATTTTTTTTTTCACAGATGTTAGCAAAAAATTTTTTCACTCGTGTTAGTAACACGCATGAAAAAATTCTCGTGATAATATCATGAAAAAAATTTTTATTTTCTTCTGAAAAAAATTGTTAGTAACACGTGTGAAAAGTAAAATTTTTTTTCATTGATGTTAATTATCATGGCAGAAAAATATCTTTTGAGCATTTTACGAACACTGTTCAAAACAGTGGAAAATGGTCATGGCAAAGGAAATCTTCAATGATGTTCCAACTTTGCCAAAAATTTCAATACCCACTTTTGCAGGAGACGTAAAAGATTGGGATATATTTTCCGAGTTATTCTCGGATTTAATAGGTGAAAGAAAGGATCTAAATTTTAATTTAATTATTTAATTATTTAAAATCAGCATTAAAAGGAGAAGCACGGAGCATGGTTGCTCATTTGTTGACAGGTTCCACGGAGAACTTTGATGCTGTTTGGGAATTATTTACCAAACGATATGAAAACAACAGAACAATATTCTCTGAGCAGCTTAATCGTTTAATTGACTTGCCAAGATTAAATAACGATTCAGCAGCGGACATTAAAATGTTTATTGATTCAATCCATGAATCTATACATATAATAAAAAATAAATCAAAAATTTCGGAAGACATTGATGTCAGTATTGCTCACATAATTTTAAGAAAATTTAATAAGCGAGCAAAAGAAGTTCAAAATTTAGCAGATGTAATGGAATATTTGGAACAAAGGTTAAGTTCCATATGTTCATTACAGGAGGAGGAAAGAAACCCGTCAAAAAGATTAAACAATGTCGAGTTTAAAGAAAATTGTCCGATTTGAAAGTTAGCCGGGCATAATACTCTTCAATGTTTTAAATTTAAGGGATGACTCCGGGAGAACGAAGTGAGTTAGCAAGGGAGAACCAGTTTATCTAAGGTGTCTAAAGCACTCTAGTGGCAAAAGGTGCAGAAAACCTCATCACACTTTAGTGCATTTTGAGAAAAAAGACAGAGTTAATACCACTACGTGTATGACTAAGGGGCGGACACTGTTAGCTTCAGCACTGATTAAGGTAAAGTCGATTAACGGTAATTTTGAGAATTTAAGAGCACTGATTGATAACGGTTCACAAAGTACAATCATATCAGAGGAAGCAGCACAGACTCTTAAACTTCCAAGAATAAAAGAGCAAACTGAGATAAGCGGGGTATCTACGACAGGTTCAAGTACTTCAAAGTATAAAGTTGACCTATGCAGTAGGAATCCTCGCGAGGTTACGGCAATTGTTTTACAAAAAGTTGTTAAAAGCTTTGCCTGGTAAATCAATGAATATTGATAAAAGGAAATGGAGTAGTTATGTACTAGCTGACCCTGATTTCGATAAACCAGGTAGGGTGGACATAATAATAGCAGCTGATTTTTATACAAAAATTTTGAAAAATGGCTTCACAAAAATTGATGGATTGCTTGGCCAATACACAGAATTTGGCTGGATTGTTTCTGGTTGCACAAAAACTAAGGGAAATGAGTTAATAGTTGCAACTACTATTGAAATAAATGAGCCTGACTCCTAGTCTTAGAGTTCGAGGTCCTCCCCAAGTGCCCTTCTTTTGTCTGGTCACTGGGGTTTTTGATCCGCTTCCTCCGACTTAGTTCCCAATAGTGCACATGTTTTAGTAATGGGCCTTGTGATTGTCCCTGCCTGTGTCTTTACTTTCACTACTCTAACTTTATCGTCCCTGGGGGGTGTGTGCAAAAATTGTTTCGTGAATAACTTCTGTGTTTTTGCTCAGATCTCATTGTGTTTGAGAACACACAACACAAAAATGATAAAGTATCCTTATCATTTTACAATACAAACAAAAACACATAAAACGAGAAAGGCAAGGCTAACTTCGTCCGTGCCGAAGTCTTTATACACTTCAAAAAGCTTGTCTCAACGGTTAGCGACTTCGACCAAACATCGCAGATCAGCTTAAAAACATTTAATATTACCCATGACCATGATTGAGAGCGGTAATATTGAGAAAAAAACAGTTTTTCTCATTAAAATCCATTTTTTGACCGATTATTTGTATGGCAGCTACAAGAAGTAGTTATCCGATCCGGTCGGTTCCGACATATTAGCAGCGTGCAGACAAAAGAATACTCTGTGCAAAATTTCAGCTCGATAGCTTCTAAACTGAGGGACTAGTTCGCGTAGAAACAGACAGACGGACAGACGGACGGACAAAGCTTAACCGACTTAGCTCGTCATGCTGATCAAGAATATATATACTTTATGCGGTCGGAGATGATTCCTTCTATGCGTTGCAAACTTCTGGGCAAGATTATAATACAATTTTCAAGTGTATAAAAATACTATGTGCTTCACGGAAAAGGCTTGACTCTTTTCTCTTAGGAGTACTGTCAAATCTGATTAAATCCGATAGACTATATCCAAAATAGCGAAATTTAAAGTTTATAGGCTAATCTGAGCCCATCGAACATCCCACACCCCGAGTCAAAAGGGTACTGTCTACCTTCATGTGTATTTTTTTAAAAGTACAAAAAATTAAACTAAAAAAAACCTTACATGTTATTAACAATCCGATTTTTTATTCGATGGGTAATTGGGTATATTAAATTAAACAAGTAAGAGTTTTGCGGTCGAGTGCCCCGACAGCAAAATACCCTATCCCAAGTAATGATTCCTTCTCCCTGTTACATACTTTTGCACAAACTTAATATACTCTATGTACCTTCGGTACAGAGTATAAACAGGGCTGAATTTGTAGCCAAAAAATGTTTCTCCCTGTAATTATGGGTTAAATTGAAGTTTAAATTAAATTTTTTGATTGTGTTATATGTTTTATGAAGCATTTTTAAATTATAATTTAAATTAAAGTCATATTCTCCATAAATAAAATGCAAAGTTTAAAAATTTGTTGGCGCTAAACATGAAGAATATATTGCCAGCCCTTAATCCGCTGGCTGCCAACCAGATGGCGACACAAACTCGCGACAAACAATAGACGCGCCACTGTTGTGGTTGGTTTTGATTAACATGAAAGACTTTGGTTGTTTTTCCTAATAATTATTGAAACGCCAATTTCAATGTTTAAACTAATTAAATAATTTATTCGTTTGATGCAATCTATCCTAGAAAATAATGTTGTTTACATTTCCAAAAGTTATTTTGCTTGTTAAAATTGTTTGGGTGGTTAATTTTGCTAAATCTCCCTACAAAACACGGGAGGTTTGAAATCAACCAAACGGAATTTCTGTGGCACCTAAAATTGGAATTGGGTTGGAATTTGGTTGGAAGAGGTTTCTGTGGCACCCCCGTTTATGTCCGATTTCTGTATTTGAGGGCTTGCTTTAAAGTAAATTGAATAATTTTTACTGTCCAATTAAACAAACATAACAATTTTGTATAATTACACAGTGTTACAAAAAAAAAAAATCTGCACATACTTTTCACGAGACCCAGTACATATTGTTGGGCAGGTCGAGTATAGCATTTCCTCATACTTGGTTATTTCCTAACACCCCCAAAATCTGAAGTTATGGCCCAAAAACCGCTTTTTGCTTTTTTACCTCACTTAAATAGATATAACTCGCGAATGGACCGTCTGATTGCTCATAACCTTATCAATTCCGATAGCCACGAGAGGGATCTAAAACATTATAATCAATGGTTTGACTAATTTAACGCGATGGCTGAGAAATGCGGCTTACAGATCAGGCATTTTCAACTTTTTTTGAGAAATTTGTACTTTGACCATCACTGGTTTCACTATTTTATTTTATGCGATTTTTCCTTAAAGTTTGTAATAAAAGCCCATTTTATTCTCCGTCGAACGGTTGTTGTCCTAATGAATTTGGATACCGTTTAACGAAGTTATGCGCGATTTTCTGAGTACACATCGACAATCTAGTATTTTTTTTTAGTGTGCTAACATATTTATGTTTGCTTTCACATAATTGCCCCTAAAAGTAAACTCAGTTTTAATTTGGCGCCAGATTCAAATAATATTTTTAAATACTTAAAATGCAAATATATATAAACTTCCATGTATCAAAATTTTTTCGCAAATATCAACGGTCTTTTAATACTGTTATCTAGCATAAAAATAAATTGAGCTATAGTGAGTAGATGTGGGCTGCAAGTGGTTGTTATTATTTTTAATGAGCTGAAATTGGCATATTAAACAAAAGAGCCGTGCACAGCAAGAATCGTATACAGGTAGGCAAGGTTAAGGCTTGTGAAAAATAGATTGCTTTCAGGGCGCAAGCCTTGGCCACGCCAGGACATATCTGGTCTAATGCAGAGAATTAAGCTGCGGGTTCTATTTAATAATAAACCCCTTTGGTACCTAAGAAATTACTTTACAAGTCTACAAACAAAGCCCAATGATAACTGTCTAACCACGATTGTAGAGAACCGCGATAAAATACCATGGATGACCGATAATGAAGAATATGAAAACACTGTAACAGGATGGACGAAAACAGGAAACTGTTGAATACATTTTGTCAACCATTGAAAATAAATACTATATACTTATAAGCCAGTTAAAGTCGCCCATACTGCACTTGCTGCGCTGTGTGCTTATGCGGGCTGACGTCGACACTCTTGGATTTATTTGTTTTAACTCACTTCAAATCGAGCCAATTGCACTTGTTGCGACGTCAGCTTGTGCGGGTCCTCGCCTCAAAAGAAGGCACTTTATTATGCGCTGAGTTTTTAGACAGGATAACGGGCCGGGCGTCGCGGCCCAAGCGAGCTATGCATTACCCATCGGTGCTTAGGTGCAAGCTGATGTCACTTTCTTCTCATTTTTACTTGGCGCGGTCCACTTTGGTTATTATTTGGTATTTAATGGTTCGTCCATCCTGTTATAGTGGTTTTTATATTCTTCATCATTGGTATTTTATGGTATTTTATCGCGGTTCTCTACAATCGTGGTTAGACAGTTATCATTGGGCCTTGTTTGTGGACTTGAAAAGATTTACACAGAAAAAAACGCCGAGATATTTCAACTTTAACTAACTTGAAAATTCAATCCGATTTCCGGGATATTCTACATCAATCTTTTAAGGATTGGTCCATCCTCGAGCTTGTATCATTCCAAATGTGCTTACTACAATCCCTTTCGAGATCACAGCCCAAATTAGAGAGCGAGCGATAAGTAGCCACTCAGACACGCTGACACAAACATTGGGTATGGTGTGTGCGTGAGATGCCGTCCAGTCCTGTTCAGTGCAAATCGCGTGTGTCGAGTCCCAGTGGAGCCAAATTTTTATATTATCTTTGTTTTTCAGAAATCTAAATTAACCAAAACTGATGGAGAGGTCTTTGAAGTGTATAAGGATGTCCTATGGCAAAGGCAGGCGGAGGAAAAAAAAATAGTAGTCTATCCTGAGATCAAATCAATCACATATCGAGCAGAGTTAATCTAGAATAGGCATAAAATGATCGTTTTGGGATTCAATTGTGCTCGAATTTTTTGCACAGTTCATTCTTTCACAGGATTCCCGAATATGTAATCCTTCTTGGATTGAAAAGTCGGATCAACTCAATCTTTTTCAGATCGGGGCAACATATCCGAGATTACGTTGTTTTCATTACCGCTTGGGATTGATTTGATCCCATATGGATTGATTTTTTTTTTGAGTGTAGGTACCAATTGGGTTTATCATTAAATAGAACCCGCAGCTAAATTCTCTGCATTAGACCAGATATCTCCAGGCGAGGCCAAGGCTTGCGCCACGAGAGCAATCTGCTTTTCACAAGCCTTAACCGTGCCTACCTGTATAGGATTCTTGCTGTGCACGGCTCTATTGTTTAAAATGCCAATTTCAGCTCATTAAAAATAATAACAACCACTTGCAGCCCACATCTACTCACTATAGCTCAATTTTTTTTTATGCTAGATAACAGTATTAAAAGACCGTTAATATTTGCGAAAAAATTTTGATACATGGAAGTTTATATATATTTGCATTTTAAGTATTTAAAAATATTATTTGAATCTGGCGCCAAATTAAAACTGAGTTTACTTTTAGGGGCAATTATGTGAAAGCAAACATAAATATGTTAGCACACTAAAAAAAAATACTAGATTGTCGATGTGTACTCAGAAAATCGCGCATAACTTCGTTAAACGGTATCCAAATTCATTAGGACAACAACCGTTCGACGGAGAATTAAATGGGCTTTTACTACAAACTTTAAGGAAAAATCGCATAGAATAAAATAGTTAAACCAGTAATGGTCAAAGTACAAATTTCTCAAAAAAATGGAAAATGCCAGATCTGTAAGCCGCATTACTCAGCCATCGCGTTAAATTAGTCAAACCATTGATTATAATGTTTTAGATCCCTCTCGTGGCTATCGGAATTGATAAGGTTATGAGCAATCAGACGGTCCATTCGCGAGTTATATCTATTTAAGTGAGGTAAAAAAGCAAAAAGCGGTTTTTGGGCCATAACTTCAGATTTTGGGGGTGTTAGGAAAAAACCAAGTATAAGGAAATGCTATACTCGACCTGCTCTACAGCGTGTGCTAGGTCATTTCGAAAGTATATTTTGGCTGTAACACTGTGTTATGAAACTACAAGGCAAAAAAACATTTTTTTTCTCCATTTGAGTCCACAGCGCTAAAAGCACACGACCCAGCTCTTTTTTGTCCGAAAAGAAACTGTTTGGTCAAGTTTTTTCTTTTTAAATTTGTTTAGATCATTAACAACAATTGAAAAACAAAAAAGTTATGAGAGTTTAAGTGGGGGTAACTTTTTGAAAAATCGAAAAAAGGGTTTATCGATAATATCTCGATAACGCGTAGAAAGATTTTGTTTTTTTTGGCGATTTTCGTGATTAATTAACTTTAGAAAAGGTTGGTTTGGCGCTTTGGGGAAAAATGCTGTCGAGCAGTGTTATTACAATTAGCTTCTGAAACACTATGTCACAAAATTTTGGAAAGTTTTTTTATCCCGCACTTTTAGCAATTGATTCTAATGTAAAAAAGATATGTGAAAAGTAGAACGGTTCTTGAGATATTGCGAAATTTTCAATTTTAGTGTTTTGAAAAAAGGTAGGTCTACTAAAATGCCACTTTCTCTGACTTTATGTATGCGCGTATTATGTATTTTTATGTATGCGCGCATATGGTCACACTGAAAAATATTTAAAACAAGTAAGACCGTTGCAGTCGAGTTATCTCGACTTCAAAATACCCTGTACAATTAACAAACACACAAGCACACATACACACAAACGTAAATAATATCGAGCTCACACACACTCACGCGCAAGCCTCCAACAGAGCGCAATAATTAAAGCGTGTGGTGAGGGGTGGGGGCAAAATTTGTTTCGTGAATAACTTCGGTGTTTTTGCTCAGATCTGATTGTGCTTTTCAGAATAGATACATTAAGGGCCTAAGGGCAACGATATTGTAACTTTAAAATTGTGGCTCTGACAGTTTTTTGCGGTTTAAGGGGGGAGGGGGGAAAATTTTCGAGATCTGAAACAAACTTGACAACGGCCTATACCTATGTACATGCAAAAATTTGTATCTCTATCTCTTATAGTCTCCGAGATCGACGCGTTCATACAGACAGACGGACGGACGGACGGACGGACAGACGGACATGGCTAAATCGACTCGGCTGTTGATGCTGATCAAGAATATATATACTTTATAGGGTCGGAAATGCTTCCTTCTCCCTGTTACATACATTTGCACAACTTCATGATCCCCTTTTACCCATTTTCAATGGGTACAGGGTATAAAAACAACTGCTGCTAAAAACAGTTAAGTCCAAATTGTTAATATAAGTATAAATAATGTTAATAAGTAAACCAAAAATGGAAAATATTGGATTTGCCTTTTATATGCAAGACCGAAGAGACAGATGCGCATACTAATTCCCCTAGTTCATTGCTTAAGCATAGTTCACACAGGCAATTAATTTGGTCAAATTTTGATTAAAATAGCCATGAATGAAGATTTTACAGGATTTAACACTACAACTAAAGTTTCATACGCATAAAACACAGTTCAACAAATATTGTGTCATCGCGGGACGGGGAATAAGGTTGATACCGTTCGACGGAGGCTTTCAAGCTGTTTACAGCTCTCTTTCGAGGGCAATAAACCAAATTCGTGGTTGATAGGCTAGAAACCGTAAATAAATTAAAAAGGAAGATGTATATTTTACATGTTTCGAGTAAACAAACGAGCATAATTTTGTGTCAGTAGGCTTTTTTGAAAATCAGTTTTTTATTGTTTTAAATTTTTTGAATGCCGTGAGAGTGCTTAAACTCACTCGAGTCTTGTGTTAGACAGAGACCATCAAGCAATCGTTTAAAACCAATCGGTCTTTGGCAGTCAAATTGTTAATTTGGACAAATCGTAGGTACTACGGACGACGAAAACTCCTCCTCTCCGTCAAAAAAAAGATAAGGACGACATTCATTGTCCCTTTGTCAAATCACTTCCTTAGGATGGACGGGCAAAAAAGCATGGCCGCAAATGCGCAGATAGTAGGCACTTGCTTAAGACATTAACTGGTATTGAATCGAAGGTGTGGATTTCAGTAGATAGTTTTAAGTGAATATCTTTGAGGGCACAGTACATCGCAAACCAAACAAACTGTTTCTGAGAAGTTCCTAAACTTTCAAGAAATGAAATGAAATATGGTATGTATTGAAAATATGATTCATGGACTTTATTTGGATTTCTCTTCCGACCTGACACAAGTGAAGAGCACGTGAAAAAATTTTATCAGGACATGTCCAACATGGAAAAAAGATACCATGGTAAAAACCTGGTGAGACCGACTACTGCTGGACAGGTGATGGAAATTAGACCGCGTGAATTAAGACCGTCGTCGGCGGTCTAGTTTCATTTTGCAAAATGAATTTAGACCGCCATCACAAAATGAAATTAGGCCGCGCGGTCTAATTTCATTCTGCAAAATGAATTTAGACCGCCATCACAAAATGAAATTAGACTTCGGGGTCTAATTTCATTCTGCAAAATGAAATTTGACCGCCATTACAAATAAAATGTATTTTTGGATTTCTAGTAAAAGAAATTATCTAAATATATAATTTTACAAAAAAATTGCGTGAGAAATTCAAACAGGATTCTTTTTCCAACTTCTATTTCTGTAAATAAAAATAAAGAATATGCTGAATAATATCGCACTTTTTATATGCGATTTTTAATAGACCGATACTTTCGTTAGGCAAAAGGAACAATCAGTTATATGATTACTGTGCTCTCTCTAATTTCCTGGTATTATATATGGCATCCGTATTTTTTTTGTTTGACGGAGAGGTGGCGTTTTCGTTGTCCGTAATACCTACGATTTGTCCAAACTAACAATTTGAATGCCAAAGACCGTTTGGTTTTAAACGATTGCTTGATGGTCTCTGTCTAACACAAGACTCGAGTGAGTTTAAGCACTCTCACGGCATTGAAAAAATTTAAAACAACTAAAAACAGATTTTCAAACAAGCCTACTGACACAAAATTATGCTGGTTTGTTTACTCGAAACATGTTAAATATACATCTTCCTTTTTAATTTATTTACGGTTTCTAGCCCATCAACCACGAATTTGGTTTATGGCCCTCGATATAGGAAAGATCAACCTATTTATCTAAATTTCCACAGGCATTATTTCGTTAAGGGTGGCTTTTTAATATAATTTTTAAAGTTGCCTTTTTATGCATTTTTACCACCTTTGACCATTGGTATCTTAAAAACTTGACTTGCTAGAAAAATTTGGAAAATTGACATGTATTCAGCTTGAAAGCCTCCGTCGAAAGGTATCTACCTTATTCCCCGGCCCGCGATGATCCAATATTTGTTGAACTGTGTAATATATAAGTATGTTGGGGATCTTAGTTATGGGTGCAGGCTGAGTGATTGAAACAGAGGGCCCATAACCATCAAGAACACGAGGAGTTTATAGGTTGGAATAATACATGCGTTTATTAATCTAATAAAGTACGGCTTAGCGCGGTCCACGACCGATACTGTTGAATTCTCTTTGACGACTAACTATGCCAGCGATTGATATGTGCGTCGGTACCTCTAATGATCTGCTTAAAGAAGAAGTACAAGACACATACACCGTAATCTCTCAATGTACATTATGCATACAGAACATTATGGGAAACATTGTTGCTTTGACAAACTTGATACATAATAGCGATTATAGCAACACGCTCCCTCAAAGTAACAATATACTTGACTTAAATATACGTGACGCCCAATGATGAAAGGCACCCATGATATTTGCTACTCGTAAGGCCTTTCGTCAGGACGTCCGCTGGCATCTGTTCCGTCTGCATATACTCTACTTCAATGTCGCCACTTTGATACTTCTGCTTGATGAAATGGTGGCGCACATCTATATGCTTTGTACGTGGGTGAAATCCGAAGCCAGTAACCAATTTTTGTGCGCTCTGATTGTCATTATAAAGGCGCACCGTCTCGCATCTTCTGCCAACGCTTTTCAGGAGGGCCTTCAAGTATAGGGCCTCCTTGACTGCTTCGGACATTGCCAAGTACTCCGACTCGGTACTCGATAGGGCCACAGTTCGTTGCTTACGTGCCTCCCAGCACACAGCTGCGCCAGACAGCATGAACGCCTGCCCAGAATAGGAGCGCCTGTCGCTAAGGTTCGCTCCCCAATCTGCATCGACAACGCCAAATAGATCTTTGCCTGTGTGCCAATATAACAGGCCCAATTGTTTCGTACCGCTCAGGTACCTTAGAATGCGCTTCGCTGCCTTCCAATGCTCCACATTGTAATTGCTCTTGAACTGACTCATAAAGCTCACAGCGAACGCAATATCCGGGCGTGTCGTAACTGAAAGAAACATCAAGGCACCAATTAAACTTTGAAAAGGATACTTCCTCATTTCGCCCTCGTCCATTGCCTCAGGACGTTTCAGGATACACTTCGTCTCGATAGGTGTCAATGCTGGCTTGCATTCGGCCTCCTGCGAAATGAATATCCGGTGCTTGTTTAAGTTCTGCTTGAACTCAATGCCCAAGCAGGTCCTCACAGGGCCAATGTCTTTCATCTCAAAAGCCTCGCCAAGATCTGCCTTTGTCCTCTCTATCCACACAGGATCGTTTGACGCCAACAGCAAGTCGTCAACGTAAATAGTGACGAGTAGAATCTTCTTCCCTCGACGCTTCACAAATAGGCACGGATCTTGCTTAGTGGGCTCCAACCCACACTCCAATAGTTTTGTGGTAAGCTTGCAGTACAAGCCGGATCGACGAAGTCCATATAGAGCTTTCCTTAACACACAGACAGGATTCGTCAACTCTTTCATACCTTAACGCCATCCTCTAGCCGCCTCGACATATGCCATTGCTGGTGGGGTCTCCCCCTCACCGACGGGCACTCCGGATTCCAGCTTTTTCATGAAATCGGTAAAACCCTCTGGTATGTCCATGAACACGCTCTCTTCGAGCTCTCCATTTAGGTATGCCGTTACCACCTCCATTTGATGGATCTCCATGTCAGCTTCCACTGCTACCGCTGTCAGTAGTCTGACCGATGTGAGTCGCACTACGGGCGAATACGTGTCATTGTAGTCTTCTACAGGTCGTTTTGCGTACCCCTTGGCCACCAAACGCACCTTCTTCTTGCCTGCAGCACTGCCATCATCTTTTGTACGAAATACCATTCTGTTGCCAATCACCTTACGATCAGCTGGGCGCTCCACGAGATCCCACGTTTTGTTTAGCACCTGTGCCATAAACTCGTTCTCGATTGCCTTGGCCCATGAGGCTTCAGAGCTTCAGGCTTCAGAGCTTTCCGCTTCTTGCAATGTAGACGGATCATCTACACATGTAAGCGCCATTTCGCATTCCTCAAAGATGTCTTCTTGCGCCTCAGCGTCTTCCGCCTCGTCGCTGCTGCTGCCTACCCCTTGGTAGACTTTGCGTGGCCTTCCGCGCTGCCCCGTCCGTAAGAGCCTTGGACGTCCTTTGCCACGGCGCGGTTCATACAGTTGTTGCTCTTCCTCTTCGGATTCGCTCACCGCTTCCTCACAACTCGGCTCGTTGGTTGTGATCTCAATGTCTATACCCTCTTCGCCATAGAATTCCTCATATTGAGTCTTGAGCCCTGGAACATTCAAGAATTTGACATCGTTAGATATTATTACCTTGCGCCTTTCCGGCACATACAGCCGATACGCTTTCGAGCTCCTTGCGTATCCCATCAGAATGCACTCTTCTGATCTCGACTCGAACTTGCCCTTCTTCACGCCCTTTTCGAGCGCAAATGCCTTTGTGCCAAACGTACGCATGTACGCCACTGTCGGAATCTTCTTCGTCCAGTATGTATAGGGCATCCCTCCAGAAAGCCCCTTTGTTGCACATCTGTTGCATATAAAGCACGCTGTACGCACTGCTTCTGCCCAAAATGTCGGAGGCGCTCCCGCTTGCTTCATCATGCACCTAGCCATCTCCACAAGCGTTCTGTTTTGCCTCTCAGCCAGTCCATTTTGCTGCGGCGTATGTGGGGCACTCAGCCTACGCCGGATGCCATGCTTTTTCAGATAGGCATCAAACTGCTTGTTGCAGTATTCCGTCCCGTTGTCCGATTGAAGAGCCTTTATTTTCTTCCCTGTGAAGTTTTCCGCTGCTGCTTGGTATTCCTTGAATACGTCAAACACCTCGGACTTGTGTTTAGGATAAATGTTACATAATATCTGCAACCACTCATGGACTCCTTCCTCATTGGGCCGCACACGTCGCTGTGTGCGATTTCAAGCAAATCGGTCGTTCTATTTTCTGTTACGCTTCTGTAACTGTTTGCTGCTTGTTTCTCGCTCAAACATATCTCACACTTCGACAACTTTTCGTTATCTTTGATCTGCATACCGTAGGCTTTGCCACTTTTGGCCATGCTCTTTAAGTCTCTTTCGTTTAAATGTCCCATACGGTAGAGCCATAAGTCAATATTGTTTGACTGTTCTCCTCTATATTGTTCGTTTGGTGCTCTTCGCTAACCAGGTATGTAATATAGATTTCCATTTATTTTTGCTCGTAACCAAACCTTGTTTTTGTTCTTCACAATTAACGCATAGTTTTTCCGAAAATGAACCTCATACCCTTTATCTGTTATCTTCGCGATTGACAACAAGCTTTGCCTTAGGTCAGGCACATAAAGCACATCACTCAGGGTTATGCTCTCCTTTGTTTGGTTTTCCCTGCAACTCGTATGTCTCCAACTCCACTGATGTGGGTAGTCTTATCGTTGGCCAAATGTAATGTCTTTTCGATCATTGCCATTTTTTCAAATGAATCCACATTTGAGCTCATATGCGCTGTACAACCACTGTCTAGGCACCATACACCAGCTTTATTCACACAGAAGTTTGCTTGGCACGCAAGTGTGGCTTCTTCAGCTCTCCTTGCATTTTCCCTTTGGCTCTCTGGCTCTTCGCCTTTGCCTTTTGCCTTACTTCGACAGTCTCGCGCTATATGTCCCGTTCGATTGCATGTATAACATTTTCTGTTATCTCTTTCTCTAGGCGCCTTGTCGCTTTTGCCTTTTCGGCGGTTGGCGAACATTACGGTTTGCTCTTCTCGTTCACACTTAGTTCAGCGCGCTTCCGATTCTTCGAGTATTTCACTCTTAGTACATCTGACCTTGGGAGGTCATCCCTTGCTTCCATTGAGCATCGGAAGGTCTCGTAGGATTCGGGCAAACTATATAGTAGCAGAATAGCCAGCAAATCGTCGCCTATGGTCACGTCAATTTCCTTGAGTTGTTTCACTGCCTCGAAAAACTCGTTCACGTGTTGGCGCGCGTTGCCGTCTTCACTTAGTCGCGACAACGCGATTTTCTTCAGGAGCGATGCTTTCCGCACTGGTCCTGTTGACTGAAAAGTTTCCTTTAACTTAATCCAACAGCCTTCGATTACGGCCAACTCTGATGGGCTAATCGACAACAGTATATCCGCTCGCGCCTTATCGTCGTACGTTTTCCATACGGCGGCCTCTTCTGCTCCGATTGGAGGGCGCGACTTTGCGCCATCTACGTACTGCCATAATTCGTTTTTCACTAATATGGCCTGCATTTGTATTTTTCACGTATCATATTTCTGCGCACACAGCGGTTCTATTTTTATGAAAGCACTCGCCATTTTTCACGGTTTAGCAAACATAAACTTCTATAAATTTCCACGTATTGTTTTTCGCGCACTGGAGCCGTGCTGGGCCCATAACCTGTTGGGGATCTTAGTTATGGGTGCAGGCTGAGTGATTGGAACAGAGGGCCCATAACCATCAAGAACACGAGGAGTTTATAGGTTGGAATAATACATGCGTTTATTAATCTAATAAAGTACGGCTTAGCGCGGTCCACGACCGATACTGTTGAATTCTCTTTGACGACTAACTATGCCAGCGATTGATATGTGCGTCGGTACCTCTAATGATCTGCTTAAAGAAGAAGTACAAGACACATACACCGTAATCTCTCAATGTACATTATGCATACAGAACATTATGGGAAACATTGTTGCTTTGACAAACTTGACACATAATAGCGATTATAGCAACAAAGTATCTATTATTTAAAAAAAAAAATTTATCATGCTCTTAAGTTTAAGTTTATTTATTTAACATCCCAACGCTTCAAGTCAGGGGCACCTTATAAATTATCACGATTCATTGAAAGTTTACAAATATCAGGACTGAAGTCTTAAAATAACTGAATAAATAAGCTAAAAATCTATGATTTAAGAAAAGAAGGGTTTTCTCTCAAACAAAAGAACACAAAAGCTATAGAATAAATAAATCTAAATGAAATTAATTTAAAACAATTAAAATAGAAGAAATTAAATTTAATTACTAACTTTTTCCCTTTCTTTCTTACTTAGGAGTCTACTACATGTTGAAGGTGTGCTATTAGTTGTAGCTTAAACTGCGTGGCATTTACTATGGTTTTTAAATTATAAGGAAGATTATTGCAACTGCGAACAACATATATAAAGAAATGTCTTTCAGAACAAGATAGCTTGTATTTCGGGCAGTTTATATAATTCGTTCTTCTTGACGCACAGAATTTCAACATCTCATATAAATAATAAGGTTCATTTGAGAACACTATTTTTTGTAGCATTATCAAAGCTCGAAGGGTTGTCCAGGATTGTAGAAAAAGATCGAAGATGTTTATTGCAACAGCAAATATTCTATTAAAGCGGTTACAATCAAATATATATCGTGAAATATTATTAAACGCTCCTTTGGGTTTGCGCTAGCTTCTTGCGTCACAGTTACCTATGACTTCAATGCCATAAAATAGGCTAGAAGTCAAGTAGGTTCAAGCAATCAATAGTCTTAATTTAGATGGTATGAAGTTTTTGGTAATATACAATTGTTTGAGAAGTGCGTACATTTTTCCGAAGTCAAAAATTAATTCTAAGTTGCTTGCCCGCGCTACATAATCAATGGGCGAATTGTCAATTACAAGTTTTGGCGAGCCATTAGAATTTTGTTGCATTTTGATTTGTCAGGATTCAGGCAATGTGATCATATATGGGCGGAAAGTTCCACTATTTGATCTATATGGCCAAAATTTAAATCAAAATATTTCCAAATTTTTTGCCTGCATGAACTTGGCTTTATACATATTGCTTAATCTCCCATCATGGTAACAAGTCGTTAAAAAAAATCCTTCTCCTCCTCTGTGAAATGCATGCTTTACTTTTTAAAATTGGCGCGCAATAAATAAAACAAAAATTCAGCGATTTGCAAGGCGCTGCCAACTTGGATTCAGTGCCTTTCCAGCCCTCCCGGTGTGACCGTGGCGCTGATTTGGCGTTGCAAAAATCGTAACTTTTGAACGAAAAGAGATATTTAAAAAAAACCAATGGGAAGATGATAGAGGATTTCAATATCTTTCAAACAAGTTTAAATTCATCCTTGTAGGTCAACAGGGTGACTCAGGATCGACTGTCAAAGTGCCAAGATTAATTCACACAAAATGTTGTAAAGGAAAATGCCAAATATTTTAACTTTTTTAAATCGACTTACTAAAAAAGTGGTTGTAAAACTACTTAAAACTAACAAAATTTAAAAAATCTAACTTTTGATTATTAAAAAAAAATTTATTTTCATCAAAATTATTTATTACTAAAAATATTTATTTTCTTACAAAATTTTATTTTCATTAAAATTATTTATTACTAAAATTATTTATTTTCTTACAAACTAAATATTTATTCAAAAGTTAGCTTTTTATTAAATTAGGTTAATTTAAAGTAGTTTTACCACCACATTAAAAAGAAATCGTATTAAAAGAAGTTAAAATTGTTTGCCTATTTCTTGCAACATTTTCAGAGTATTAAGCAAGGCACTTTGACAGCCGATCCTGAGTCACCCTGTGGACAAGTGGATGATGAGCTTAAAATTTTAAAGCTATTGAAATTCTTTATCATTTATTTATTATAATTCATTCCTTATCATAATTCTTTGGAATTTTTCAAATATCTCTTTCCGTTGAAAAGTTACGGTTTTTAGAAACCGGCCCGCCGCTCGTGCACAAGCAAAGTTGCGTAGAAATGATCTCAATACACAATTAGTTCATGCATATTGATATGTTCATATCGGAAATACTCGCAAAAGACAAAAATGCGCAAGCGTATCTTTATATATTTTTTTATTAATATGTATTTTACAAAACATTTACTCCAGTACTTAAAACGAGGTAAAATGCACTTTTTACAGTCCATCAAAGTTGGAAAATAAGGTACAAAAGTAGTACTTCAGTAAAATAATAATTGTTTAACTTATGTATTTATAAAAAATAAAAAATTTTCAAAATTTTTATATAGAATTTATGCATTTTAAATAAAAAAAAATTTTTCCAATCGGATTATTAGTTTGGTTTTTATACGCTCCCAAACATAACGTTTGAAACCAAAAAAAATATAAAAATTTATCAGTTTGAAAAACTGTTTAACTTTAAATCACTGTAAAATCCAAAATAATTGACCAAATTTTATGAACCAAACATTTTAAAGCTATCTGGGGTTCCCTTTATTAAATTTAATTAAAGCGGTCAAAAAAATCGATCATCAATTTTTTATTTTTGCAACGCCAAATTCGCCAAACCGGCCATGGTTCGGCGTCCACCCTAATGACCATAAGGTGTACCAAGTTTTAGGTCTGCTTGTACAGTTTTTTAATTTCTACAAAAATTTTTGGCATTTGCACCAGGGTTGAGGTAGAAAAAGAAAAAGCACCGCAAGCATTTTTATTTAATCGCACGTCAAAAAGAATTTATAAGAGAGTATCCACAAACTGCTCAAATGTGTAGGACGTGTAGGGCCTATTTTAAAATGTTACCTTCAAGTGTTACATAATTTTAAATAGAAAAAATCAAGGCAAGCCAACTTCGGCTCGACCGAAGTTTATATACCCTTGGAGCTTGATATATGCCTGACAGTAGGTATGGCAGCTATACTATATAGTGGTCCGATTTCGACAAATCTTTTTGAAATTATATAAAATCATTGAAAACTTATAAATACAAGCGTTGGGAGCGATATCTTTGAAAACAAACAAGTTTTTCTCACTAAGACTTTTTTTCAGACCTAACTTTTGTATGGCAGCTAACTATGTAGTCCGATTTCGAGCATTCTTGGTGAAATTATGTGAAATCATTAAAAACTTATAAATATGAGCGTTGGGAGCGATAGCACTGAAAACAAATAAGTTTTTCTCACTAAAACTAGTTTTTCAACCGATCGTTCCTATGGCAGCTATACGCTATGGTCATCCGATCCGGCCGGTAAATGTGCAGCGTATTTGTACCAAAAGACTTCGTGCAAAGTTTAATTAAGATAAAACTGACGGAGGAGATAGCATAGAAACAGACGGACGGGCAGACGGACATGGCTATTACCAACCACATTCCGCCCACTATTCTCCCACTTCCCAGTGGGTATCCCCACGGTATTTCCAACATCGGAAAATGCAATCACTAATAATTTAGTAATTCATCCCTACAAACCGGACTTCATCCCTACATGCGGACTTTTCCAGAAATTGTCCGACTGTTTGGTCAAATTTTCCAACATCGGAAAATCTCATCTCGATTTATTTCACTTACTATTCTCACAAACCGAGTATCAAGCCAATCAGGTTAAAAATAGTTTTTCGGCGGTTTTTCCGATATTGAAAAATCACATTTCAAATTATTTCGTATTCTATCCTCACAAACTGCGTTTCAAGCCAATAGGATGGAAAATAGTTGTTTTCATGCAGATTTTTCCGGAAATTTTCCGACCGTCAGGGCAAATTTTCCAACTTCGGAAAATCACATTTCAATTTAATTCACCTACTTTCCTTTCAAACCGAATTTCAAGCCAATCGGATAAAAAAAAGTTTTTTGCATGCAAAATTTTCCGACCGTTTTCCTCGTGGGCGGATTTTTCGACATTAAAAAAATCACATTTCAAATTATTTCGTATTCTATCCTCACAAACCGCGTTTCAAGCCAATAGGTTGAAAAATAGTTTTTTCCACAATTTTCCGGGAATTTTCCGACCGTCAGGGCAAATTTTCCAACTTCGGAAAATTACATTTCAAATTATTTCACCTACTTTCCTTTCAAATCGAATTTTAAGCCAATCGGATGAAAAAAAGTTTTTTTTCATGCAGAATTTTCCGGCCATTTTACTCGTGGCAATTTTTCCAAAATCTGGAAAACATGTGTCGAATTATTTCGCGTACTAAGCTTACAAACCAAGTTTCAAGTCAATCGGACGAAAAATAACATTTTTCCCTTACAAACTTTTCCGACGCTATTCCGACTTTTCCGGGTGGAATTTTCCAAAACCCCGTCTTAGTACGCACTTTCACCACTAACAGAAACTCCTGTGAAAATTACAGCCCTCTATCTCTTACCGTTTAGGCTGTGCGATGATTGCCAATCAGTCAGTCAGTCAGTGAATCAGTGAATCAATGAATCAGTGAATCAGTCAGGACTCTTTCTTTTATATATATGAGACTAGCAAATAACCCGTCGCGCTTCGCTGCGCCTTCAACAGTATAGAATCAACGCACACTCACTTCAAGTCCACATCCCACACACTTCCCGTCCACTTCCCGTCAACTTCCCGCTCACATCCCACCCACTTACCGCCCACATAAAAGGGTATTCCAAGGGTATAAAAAGTAAGACATAGGCGCGCCACTGTTGTGGTTAGTTTTGATTAACATGAAAGACTTTGGTTGTTTTTCCTAATAATTATTGATACGCAAATTTCAATGTTTAAACTAATTAAATAATTTATTCGTTTGATGCAATCTATCCTAGAAAATACTGTTGTTTACATTTCCAAAATTTATTTTGCTTGTTAAAATTGTTTGGGTGGTGAATTTTGCTAAATCTCCCTACAAAACACGGGAGGTCTCAAACCAACCAAACGGAATTTCTGTGGCACCTAAGAATTGGAATTGGGTTGGAGTTTGGTTGGAAGAGGTTTCTGTGGCACCCCCGAGAAAGATGATTAATTTTTTCTTGATTCAAGTAACAATTCTATCACATTGGCGACGTGAGCACAGTCTGATGATATCTGAAGTTTAGCAGTCTAAAGAGTCCTACTGAGTCTTTAGAATTGCAACAATGACGGCAGTAAAAACACGCAAAGAAGTAGGATTAGAAACTCTGTTTTGTCAATCGCACTCATGAGATGTGCAGCCTTTAATGATGTCTCGCTGTCTCTTTCCTTCTCAAACTATTCTTATGCTTTAATAATGTAAGGCAGCAACTCAGTGAATGTGTACGGTGACATGACATTCATTTTCGTTCATTTCATTGGGGCATAAGTCCGTTTTTCTTTCGGACTTATCGCCCAAATTAGTTTTGGTCGATAAGTCCGTTCAAGAATCGGTCACAACCCCCAAAAAAATTTTTGGGCGTTGTGACCGGCCGACAAAATGATATTGAGTGGATTGCAGCTTAAATAACAAAAAGTCAACAAAGTTGAATAAAAAGTGTTCTCATTTGAGATATAAACGGGTATCAACTGTTTCTGAAGTATTTTGGAACAGCGTGTTTAAAAATTTACCTTAAAAATTTGTTTAACTTGTCGATCTCCAGATATAGGCGGTCTTAAACATTGTTGGTAATAATTTGCTGTAACATCTGAACCAATAACCCGACATAACTTTTTGATCTTTAAAATGAAAGATATATTATCCTAGTTCTACTAACGCATTTATTTACATATTCAAATTTGGTGATTTTACAGGAAATGCACCTTCTCTGAAATAGCATGGAAAAATACTCATAATGTTCAGGGCGAATAACGAAATATTTTCAAATTGAAGAATATTGGGACAAAAATGTATATAGTATATTGTCAAAAATAAGAACATTTGGCCGAACTATTTTTCCTCGATGGACCGCAAATAATGCAAAAATTTTCTTTTATACGCTTGCATGTACGCTTTATATGTACGTAAAGTGACACAAATATGCCTAAAACTAGATTAGATGAAAAAAGTTAAGCGGGTTTAAACTGACTGCTCAAGACCAATTAGATTTAATGCGTAGAGTTTTACTCTATGATGCGTAGAGATTTACTTTATGATCTATTAGCTTACCTAATTTTAGTCACTTCACATATAAAGTCCCATTTAGTTCCAAATCAAATCGTTTTTACAAAAATATCGACTTTTATTAAGAAAATTCTTTTTAAAACAATTGGTTCTTTTGGTTCTATTCGTAGTTCAAATCGATGGACCCAAAAAATTCCAACCGGCCCGCTTCAAAGAGGTTCAGGACCGGTTTACAGCCTTCGTGTACACTGGAAATTAGTCAGTGAATCAGGAACAATTGTTGTATACATTGTATATACTTTTGTATGTATATATCTATTTTAATGGAAAACAAGAGAGAAAGTCGGCCAAGCCCGACTTTGTCATACTCTGTACCAAGAGTAGCAGCTGAATGCAACGCTTCTGCTGCGCTCATCTCTAAGTTTCTCCCTCTCATCCTGTCTCTCTCTCACTCACACGTTGTTGATTGAAATGCGGTGTTGACTGTGCGGTGTTCTTCTTACGAATGACTAACTATCTCTAGAAGGAACGAATCGTCTATCTACAAAACTGTGGGAGATATGGCGTTTTTGTTTCCAAATTGAGGGGGCGGGAGGGGGCGTGGCAAAAATTGAAAGTAAACTTGATCTGCCTGCAAGTATAAGAAGCATTTGCTCCATACATGTCAAACCTCTATCTCTTACCATCTCTGAGATCTGTTTGTTCATACGGACGGACGGACAGACGGACGGACGGACAGACGGACATGGCTATATCGACTCAGTACCTTCGGAGTATAAAAAAACATCATTCATTAGAAAATAAACACAATAGATATCTTTCAAGATAATCGCATTCAGCAGGGACTTAAGATATCTATATCTTTTACATGATTAGAAAAAATTATGATTTAAGTCTTTGTGATAACAGAGACTGTGAAATTTCAAATTGTTTTTTATAAGAGTGAAAAATTTAATATATATTATTATTGTTTATTTGACAATTCCTCTGCAAAATGGACATATTACTTCTGTCTCCGCTTGGTCATGAGATTCTTTTAAATTCTTTAAGTCCCTCAACCGGATCCAATCTGGAAGGTCCGACATTGATTTAACCTCGATTTCCGTACTTGATTTGATCTCGGAATCGGCATGATGAAAGACAATATTTAATGCGAATAAGGACTGCTGCAAAAATATCTGAGATTGACTTGAGCTCGATATTTAAACTCATGTTGATCACAAAAAAACATTCCTGAAAACACCATGTTATCTTTTTAAAGACCTCCTGTACAAACAGGATACAAACAACACCGCAATGGAGTCTGGTCGCTGTCTTGGCCTATCGACTGCAATTAAACAGCTGCCTTCTCATGTCAAAAGTGGTGTAACAAATAAGCAATGCAACATATGAGCACTCACCGCGCCGAGCACCTGTCATTTAGCCTGACTGTATTAGTGAGAGAGATTTTTTTGTTTTTGTTCACGGTTTCATTTGAGTTTCAAATAGGATCCGTACTTGAAATTAACATTTTCGGATTTATACAAACCCAAATTTTGCGTCGTCAAAAAACTTGGTATCCTGAAGATGCAATCTGGAGAGCTCATTTTATAATAATGCCATTCAGCTTTTGATCAACCTTCCCCATTCTGTTAAAACAATTTCAAGCAGTCAAATCTATTAACAGTTTAATGCAGCTCTTTAAAAATAGTAATAATAATAATATATAATTAAACTTTTCCAACAAAAAATCTTTTAATGCTTTAAGGAAAACCTCTGTATGGCTAGATATGCCACTACCACTACTACAAATTGTACTGATTTAAATTTAGTTTTTAAAAATTTTGGAGTAATGTAACATATTTTGGGCATTATGTCCGTTTTGATTTCGGACTTAGCGCGCAATAAATTTGGGCGAAAAGTCCGTTTTCATTTCGGTCATATCGCCCAGAATTTTATTTGGTGGATTTGTCCGAAACGAAAACGGACTTATCGCCCAAAAAAATTTTGGGTGATTAGTCCTTGGGGGTTATGTCATGTCACCAATGTGTGCACTCATTCATATTTCTCGTGCATACTACAACCGTTTTCATCAAGCGGCAACTGTTCGCTCAGTGATGCAAGGTAAAGAGAAGATAGGAATCGGCTTCAGCCTAGGGTTGTCAATATTTTATCGATATATCGATATTTTGGTTGAACGATAAGGAATATTCCGATATGATATTTTGTATACCGATATAGGCGATTATCGATATTTTTATAAACGATATATCGGAAAAAATTACTATGGTAATTGCAGGAGCAAATTGTCTTAACAAGACTGTCGATTTTGCTCTGCCCAAAGCTTATAGAAAAAACGAAATCTTCGGAATATTACGTCCAAAAACCATGGATCTGAAACAGCGGTGGGCAGCACCATAGCCCTTCTTACCCCCGCAAACCCAGCCCGTTATTTACCTAATTCAAAGACGCAATAGATATTACAACAAACACACGTTGGTCGCAAGCAAATGATAAAAATAAGACTGTTGTTGTACCCTTTCCGTTATTTTTGTTGCCCACCGCTGGTCTAAAATGAATTCCTCCATTCAACTTGATCCAGGTACGATATTTCGGCATAGATTTTGTTCTCTTATATGTTATCTTTTCGTAGAAGTGCGATTTATAAGTCAGTCATGTTGGAAAAGACAAAATATTTGTCTTTTATATTTGAGGTGGAGGTATAATATTTAAGATCGATTTGCCCCGATTAGGAATTCATTTTGGATCCATGGGATCTTGTAAAATTTTAGAATTTTCCGTAGATTCCGTTTTTGCTATCAGCTATAATCCCTAGCTTAGAAAAATCATAAAGTTATCCCATTAGATAAATAAGATATAACGGCGACTAGAAATGGTCATTTGGCGGTGAAGACGTTCCCTAAAAACTTTTCACTTTTATTAAGCTTTAGAAAATAACGATATATCGATGTTTTCTGGACCCGATATATCAAATATCGATATTGAAAATGTTGCTTTTTGATATTATCGATATAGATATATTGAGAAATATCGATAACCCTACTTCAGCCCCTACAGCAATTATTTTTTCAACAAATGTGCAGCGAATTTGCACCTAGACCAAGACTTCGTGCAGAATGTAGTATAGATAGCTTTAAACTGACTGAAGAAATAGCACACAAACGAACGGACAGACAGACGAAAATGAACTTATCTCGTCATTCCGGTCGGGAACTTAAAAACGTTATGTCTTCGAAGATGCCTCTTTCTTTGCTTTATAAAAATCTGGACAGATTTAATATAACTTCCACACGGGTAGAAAAGTTGTCTAGTCAATGCCGACAGCCTGTAACTTATCAATAAAAGAATGTGCCGTACATAAATTAACCGTGACTTACCAGTATTGCCTTATAAAGTGGTAATGTTTGTGGTCCGAGAACGTATTGCGTGAACTCAGTTGGAGAACAGTTATAGTGTTGGCATTCAAAGTCCTCAACTTCCGTCGATATTGATGAAGTCACCACGACGTTAGATTGAAACATGGAACTCATGGTGGTGACGCTATAATTAAACATTATCTGTATCGAAGAATTATCTGTTAACATCATGTTTTAAGGTAAATTTTTGGTATTTTATTCACACAGTCCAAAATGGATAAAAATCTCTCACAACCAAAACATATTGCTGAAGCATTTGCACATTGCAGTGTCCATATTATAGTAATCACTCAGTTATGTAAATATGCTGACGTCTATTGACGGATAAATGCGAAAGCCGGATTTGCGTATAGAAGACATAATTATACCGCAACCGAATCTTTAAAATGTCCGTTGATAACTGCGCAGGCATATGGAGATAAGAAAAAACAGTTCAGCTAATTTGCAAATAAGTACGTACGCGTCTAGTGACATGCTCGTATGTGCACAAACATTCATATGTACACGATGAAGTGTGTTTGCACCATGAACAATGGGCGACAGAAGTATTTTGCCAAAAAAATACTAAAAGTTTTTGCATGTTGAAAATTACAAAGCAGTACATCGTCTCCCTAAAAGTTTGACCTAAAAAGTCTGATATATTTTAGTTAAAGTTGGCCGTGCATGACTTTGATATACGGGGAAGATATTTTTAAAAGCCTTTTCATTTGTTAAGGCTGGAATGACACTTTCAATTTTTAGAAACAATTATTGTCGCAATTTTTTGTTAAAAGGTCAAATTTACTGTAGTGTATCATTGTAGCCTCTTCGAAAGTATTCTGCGGGGAATTCAAGCATGCTCTGACCCGCTTACACCAACGACTTTTGCCCATTGATGAAAAATTGTGATTAAAATTGTCCCTAAAAATTGAAAGTGTCATTCCAGCCTAATTAACATAGAGTTTTTATTGTTTACAAATTAACAAACACACCCCAGACAGACCCCAAATTTTTGACAGAAGTTAACATTGTAATAACTGCGCAGTTAGTACTCGATTTTATATGAAAATTTCAGAGATTATAGATTTTGGGAATAAAAATTTAAGATTTTAAGTTTTAGTTCTTTCAGGATTTGTTCGTAATTTGTTATTGGGGAAGCGGAGGGGCGTTGCAACATCGACGAGAACAATATAATATATTACAACTATCATATAACCCGTCGCGCTTCGCTGCTAGAACCCATATCAGCCCACAACCCACCCCATCCCACCCCATCCCACCCACATCCCACCCACTATCTGCCCACTATCCGCCCACTTTCCGCCTAAAATCCACCCACGTACCACCCACATCCTACCCGCATCCCACCCCACATCCCGCCCACATCCCACCCACTTCCCACCTACATCACGCTCTCATCCCACCAACTTCACTTACCACCCATATTTCACCCACATACCGTCCACATCCCACCCAATTCCAAACCGACTTACCACCCACATCCCATCCACTTTCCAGTGGGCATCCCGGCGGTATTTCCAACATCGGAAAATGAGAACACAAATGAATTCTCATGTTGACCCTACAAACCGAGTTTCAAGTCAATCGGATGAAAAATAGTTACTTTGCATGCTGAATTTTCCTAGCATTTTCACGCCTGTGGGCGGATTTTCCGGCATTGGAAAATTACATTTCAAATTAGTTCGTATTCTATCCCTTCAAATCAAGTTTCAAGCCATTCGAATGTAAAATAGTTTTTTGCATGCAGAATATTCCGGCACTTTTTCTCGTGGGCGGATTTTCCAAAATCGGGGAAACACGTGTCGAATTATTTCGTGTACTATGCGGATGAAAAATAAAATTTTTCCCATACAAACTTTTCCGACGCTTTTAAAAGGCGGCTTACTCTTTTAATTACTTTTTTCCACTATTTTTTTCTGTAGGCCGCATTTTTCAGCCACAGCGTTACATCAGTCACACCATTAATCTCTATATCTATAAAAGAGAGTGTCCTGACTGATTCACTGATTGGCAATCATCGCACAGCCTAAACGGTAAGAGATGGAGGGCTGTAATTTGGACAGGTGCTTCTATTGGAAAATTCCACCCGGAAAAGTCAGAAAAGGGTCGAAATAGTTTGTACGGGAAAAATTTTATTCTTCATGCGATTGACTTGAAACTTGGTTTGGGTGGTATGTGGGTGGAATATGGGTGGTAAGTGAATTGGAAGTTGGTGGGATATGGTCGGGAAGTGGGTGGGATTTGGGGGGGAGGGGGGTAGAAAGTAAGTGGTACGTGGGCTGATATTGGTATTGATATATGCTAGTACTGTATAGAACTTAATGAGCACGGTACTGACTCACTCTGGCAAGTGAGATTTTTTTTTATTAACATATTATCCTTAATTTAGAATTTTAGAATATTACTAAAAATGTGTATGTAAAGACACATCTACGTATATAAATTGCCTGCTTAGGTCACAAGGGAAGTTTCCATACAATGCAAGTCAAGTGGTTCAACGACTGGTCGACCCTTTCAAGTGGTGTCTCGGCAATCCCGTTGCGAACGATCCTATCCTATTAATATTAATGCTATTACAAAAAGTGACATATCTATGCCGTAGGCTGAGTTACCTTAATATGAGATTTAGAGATCGTGTGCGCCGAGCAGAATATCATGTTAAAGTTTGATCATTCTTCGGGGGCCAAAAATGCGACAGCCACTCTTCCAGTATATGTCTTCTAACTCAACGTTAGGATCGTGTTCGAGTCCGATGTTCAAGTTCGAACAAATAAACTTGAGCCAAAGTTTCTTCCAGTTCTCAAAACATGCAGGAAAGCCCTCTTCCAGTATAGCCGTCAATTCCTTCTTCGTTTTGGTTTCTATATCTTCTATTATGTTTTTGGCGAAGCGATAACGATCGTTCGATCATAAGCATCACTTTAACAAAATCATAAAATTGGTGCTCCAAAATCGAAATTTAATGGAACTGCATTGTTGAATAGTCTCAGATATTATATAAAACAAAAATTCACTCTTAGCTTTTAACAAAAGGATGCCTATCTCAAACACGAATCATTATTTTTACGTGTAATTTTGCACAGACAGACACCGTATACATTTATTAGTGATGGCTCGGCGATCCAAGTCTCGCGACCTGCTAATCCGAGCCAGAACTGGTGATGCATACACATCTTGCACGCCCCTGAAGGGGGAGTTGTGCGGCTAGTACTAATGCTAATGCTATGGCTAATAGTAAAAGTAATAGTGACTATACGGACCCACGCAGTGGACCGCAGTTTTGGTTGCTAAATAGAACAAAGGCGACTGGGGACAAATTTTCCTTGCGCCTTATAAATGAACATTCTGCGGAGTTTGTATGAGAATTACAAGTAGTCGCATGTTTTTAGGTAGATTCAATTGTATACAAGTAGTGTACTAGTAGTGTTTTTCTTTGCAACCACCGCGTGGAATAGCTCAACCGGTAGAGAGAAGCGGCATTCCAATTGTGTTCAGACCAAATGCTCCGAGTTTGAATCTTTTAATTTAATCAAATATTAATCATTGCTTTTCAGAGCCCAACGGGGCTCTGTGTGCCATAAAATGCACTGTTGAGAGCATAGTGCATTTTATGGCACACACAAAGAATGTGCCTACATATCCCCGTTGGGCTCTGAAAAGCAATGATTAATATTTGATTAAATTTTTAAATTATTAAAAATTAAATTCTTTTTCTCATTCACTTAACAGATCGATATATAATTTCTATTGCGAAGTATACCCAGAAATAAGTACATAGAATAGAGTAAAGAGTATAGAGAAAATATTATATAGTGAATATATTATATTATGAGTAGAGATCGGATTTATATGCTAAAAAGAATATGAGTATATTCCCAAAAAATATTCTAAAAAGCATATGAGTATATTCTTTTTTTTTCTTTTATATGTGATATTTTTCTATTAAGAAAATAAAGGTGCCTTGGCAGAGATGTAAGGTGTTAGAATACGAGTCTTACGTAACTAGGTTCGAGTCCCAGTAATGACCGGTTTTTTTTTTTAATTTTTTTTTTATTAATTACTTTTAATACATTTTAGTTATGCATAGAAATGTGTTTTTTCTTTCGAGATACTCAATATATGAAGACTTACAAAAAAAATGGTTCAACATACTGGATATAAGGGAAATTGGCTAAAAGACGTTCACACAAGAAAATGATAAAAAATCTCAGTTGAAAAGGGTAACTCACTTAAAACTGTTAAAAAAAATATGTTTTTTTTACATATAAATTCAACAATTAAAGTGAAACTTAGCTGAAACTTGGTGGGGGCAAAAAAGTAAATAAAAAAATGGAGCAATAAATTTTAAGTAAAATTATTTAAGTAATTGTTTTATTTTTTTATCAAAACTATGAAGAGTTGCAACGTACAACAATAATTTTTTCAATATTTTCGGCAGTTAGTCTTTCTCGCCTGTCCGACCAAATATTTTTATAAGTGGAAAAGGATCGTTCAACATCGCAAGAAGTAATGGGCGCATAAAAATATTTCTTCCGAAATTCCTTTTTTATAGTAGTTTTTGCATCCGAGATTCCAAACAGTTTTGATAATCGCACCAACTCCATGAAAAAGGTATTCTTTGCAATCACGTTATCAAGCTACTTCCGAATAATGTTCCCAACTTCTCCAGGTGCAAGCTTAAGAGACTCTTGAAGATTGAGAATTATCTGCACTGAATTAATAAGACTATGCCCTTGCTTTTCTAGTAGAAAAATACTGTTAGCGATTTCCGAACGTTACAAATCTCGCAAAAAAGTGCGGTTTAGTCTACCTTTGGTACGGAGCAGGGGCCGGCCAAACAAACATGCTCATTTTCGCGTTGCGTGTGTGTGCTTAGCTACGCGAAAGCGCACTCATTTAATACTTCATTGCTAAAGAAAGGAGTCTAAGCTCGTATACTGTCGGTGTGCCGACGCGCTCTGGTACAGAGTTATTTTGTCCGATGAATTATTCTTATAATCATTTAAATATAAGATACTATATTTAGTTTCTGAGTTTCCAATATTAAATAGCAATCAAATTGTTTTCTTACCATTTTTTTTTTATTTTCATATTTAGTTTTTTTTTACAAAAATTTAGTATATATATAAAAAAAAAAAAATTACACCCCGTCTGTGAATCAAACCTGGGTATCTTAGACTCGTAGTCAAAAAGCTAACAGCTGCGCTACAGCGCTTATATAAGAGAAAAAAAAAAAGAATATTCTCATATGCTTTTTAGAATATTTTTTGGGAATATACTCATATTCTTTTTAGCATATAAATCCGATCTCTAATTATGAGTATAGAGTATAAGTATAGAGCAGAGATGGGCGCGTCGCGACGTTCCAATGCACACACCAAGCAGCGCGTGCATTAGGCCTCTGCCGCGGCCGACTGCAAAAATCACACGTACGCTATAAGCATTGACAGCTACTTATATTTGCTTGTGCTTGTATGCGTGTGAAAAGTGTGACGGTATGTGTGCATGCCCATCTCTGGTATAGACCATAGAGTAAATATATTTAAAATTTGGCTGTCAGTTGCTATAATTTTGAGCTGCATCAGGGCTTGAAATAATTTCTTCTCATTGTAGCGTTGCTCACGACTATGTGATAAATTTTAAATGTCTTATCTTATGCAGGTATTTGCATTTGAAAAATCTTATCTCATCAAATGTTTGCCCTTCCTCTAACCAGATACTTTTAGTCATATACATTGTTGGTATGTATGTGCAAGAGTCTATTTATGTGAATACTTCTACAAACTCACTGACCCGACCTCAGTCCGATAGAGAATGTCCGGATTGTCCGAATGTTCATATAACAGAAAGATCTTCCAACCAAATTTCAACCAAAACTAATTCTCTGTGTCACAGAAATCTCTTTCGGTTGGTTTTAAAACTCTCGTGTTTTGTTGGGAGATTTGGCGAAACTCACCACTAAAACAATTTTGATAACAAAAATTGGTATGGGAAATGTAGTCAACAATATGTTTCTGCATAGGTTCACTGAGAAAAAAATCAATCTAAAATCAAGATTATAATCTTGAATCAAAGAGAGATAATCTAAACCCAACATTATATGCTAAATTTTCTCAATTTTAAGCTTAATCCATCAGTCGTGGACAAAGATTGTTTGTACTCGACTTTAAGATAAAACAATCTCATTTTTAAATATGAAAAGAAAAAACAGAAAAAATTATAATAAGCTGTTAATATTTTTATGTTGTTTTGTTTAGTTTTTTGTGTTGTGTTTGATTTAGTTAGCACGACAATACCAGATGAGTTCTTATACTACAACTGGTTGCGCGAAAAAAATTCCTTCAATAGCCGAGTCGGTAAAGAGGAAGCCAAAAGCTTTATTGGAACGAGAAGGTTGTGGTTCGAGTCCCAGGAGAGCCGAGTTGTTTTTTTCATTTTTTTTATTATTTTTTAACAAAATAAGTCTATTTATTTATATCATAAAGTTTTTTAACTTAAGCTTTACAGAAAACTGTAGGGCGGTTGATAAATTGCGAGATGATAAATCTTGTTTTTAAGATTTTTAATCTCATTTCATTGTTTTTTAATCTTGTTATTACAAAATTGAAAGATTCTCGAAAAGAGATTTTTAATCTAGATTTTAGATTGAATTTTTTTTCTCAGTGCTGCTTCAAATAAATTAAATATTTTAATTGTTATAGTCAGGTACCGTAATTCTTATAATTATACGCTTGGAGAGAGTATATTGAAATTGTCCGGATGTTTGTAACGCACAGAAGGAAGCATTTCCGACCACATAAAGTATATATACTCTTGATCAGCATGACAAGCTGTCCGTCTGTACCATATAAACCCTTGATCTCCGTGCAAGTATAAGAAGCATTTGTCCCATACATGTCAAACTTCTATCTCTTACCATCTCTGAGATCTAGGTGTTCATACAGACAGACGGACAGCCGGACATGTCTATATCGACTCTGCTGTTGATGCTGATCAAGAATATATATACTTTATATGGTCGGAAATGATTCCTTCTGCCTGTTATATACATTTGCCCGCTTTTGGTATAACCTTTTTACTCTACGAGTAACGGGTATAACAAGTAAGAGTGTTGCGGTCGAGTGCCCCGACAGCAAAATACCCTGTCCCAAGGAATGTGGTTCCTACAGCTATAAAATTCCTTATGTTTTAAAATTTATTTCAATAAATGGGCAGGCGAACTTGCATATCTTCGGTGATTTTGCTCAGATCTCATTGTGGTAATGCGCTAAAATGCTCCAGTCTTTAGACTTTGTGTTTGACTTAATCAAATATGTTCGCGATTCCACATCTTTCACTATTTTATCCTGTTTCTTTCTATCAAGCACTTCCAATATATTGATATGTTATCTTTCTTATGAAACAAATATACTGAACAATAAAACAGTTGTACAAAAAAGGACAACTTTTGCAATAGAGAAGTTAGAAAATTTTCCAGATGTATTTTTGGTCGCTGAATTCAAATCAATTGTCCCAAGCACGTCAAGCTGCATTGAACGACTTTAATGAAAAACCAATCTCGAAGTTTTGATTTTGCTCATAGAACAAATTATTGGATTTAAATATGTACCTATAAAAAATCATGTTTATTTATTGATAAAATCAATTTTTTATAAGTAATTTTTTATTCAATTTTAGCGCCGCTGAAAATTTGAGACTAAAAATTTTTGTATATCATACTTTTGAAATTAGGGTATTATTTCATTTGAAATAACATCCCAAACTTGAGGCCTTCTTCTTTTTTTCGCACTTTATTTTATCGCAGTTATTTCATACTTCAAATTGGGGCATTGTTTTATTATGAAATAACACCCCGAATTCGGGGCCTTATTTCATTTTATATTTTCAGGACTTATTTCCTGCTACATTAATTGAGCGGTTTGTTCTTAAACTCATAAACTCGTTACCACGCGCGTTTTAAAAAAAAATTGACTGCGGCGCTCTATCTTTTTACAATTTTACCTTCAAACCAGAGACTAAACCCGAAATTACATTAAGTTTGAGTCAAGGTATTTATATTGGCCTAAAGCTTTTTTCTTGTACAGGAATCGGACAAGCCATTCCCGTTTTCTATCAAATATATCCGTAATCGAAATCGGACAAGTTAGTCTATCACTCAGTCTGCCCTGCGTTTTGGACATTTTTTAATGGTAAAAGGCAGTGTTTAAATTGCTTCTGTCGAATTAGCAAAAGTCACAAAATTTTTACTTTTCACAGCTTCGACTGTTTTCTACTTTTCAATATGAACTCTTGCCTCTGCTTCTGCTTTTGCTAAACACGAAAGCGTCAGCAGCAGCCAACAGCAGAAAACGATATTTGTCCAAAAGCAAGCAGCGACTGCAGTCGTCGGTTCATGAATTTTCATTTTGATTTTGCTTTTGATTCCGTTTCGTTCATAAGTCGAAGCAAAAACTCATGATCGCTTTTAAAAGTCGGTATGGTGCAGTTGAACTGTAGAGGTAACTCTTTACTTTTTCTTAAGCTTAAGCATCTTTGCCACTGAGATCGAACGGATTGACTTAAACAGTTTGGGCATATTTAATCTTTTAGCATGTATTATGTTTCCAAAATACGTCGGTTAACTCATACAGTTTTATTAGCCTCCACTACAAACCTCTGCCGGCAGACTACATAGAAAGTTATTTTGGCTTAATTCTAAAAGCATTTGCCATCAAACCAGAAACCATGTTCGACCTCAAATTAATTTTTGTTGCGGTCCATGAAAGGAAATTTTTTTTTTTTTAATAATTTTTGTTAAGAAGGTATGTTATAATG